>OZ035983.1:39765000-40365000 GCA_964035005.1 Erebia palarica | reverse complement strand
CGGCACGTGATTGGCTAACGTGGCCGCGTCATGTTTACGTCATCATGTAGGTATTGTGTGTCCCTACAGCCCATAATGTAGATGGCTTTTTAGTTTTAGCAATCTCATTAAAATACGCCAGAAATACTGTTTCGGAGAAAAGGTTCACTTTTTCTAGTTTTTCCAACTCATAAAATGTTCATATACTTTCATGAATTTTTCTTTGGACTTCGCTGGAAGCAGGTTTTCCAGTGCCAATTTGGCTTCTGATCTTAAATCTGGTGGAGTACAATCAATCTCCATTTCACTCTCTGAACCGTTGGAACTCATTTTACTTATTATTAAATTTATATTTATTAATTAAGTATGTAAATAACAAATCAAAACGAATTTTCAGCTTTGCCGCCAATTTTATTTTAATCATCTGTGCCAACAGGCAAACGCATTTATGACTATACAGCCACCAATTTGTACTAAGCAAAGAGACTATGGTATGCCAAGAATGACAAAAGAGATCCGATCAAAGAGTATTTAATAACCCCAGCACGCCGTTTCATACAACATTGCAGGAGCGTTGTAATGTTCCAAATTCAAAAAACGCTCCTGCAATGGATTTGATTTTCTTTGTCCGAAAATTCGATACTTCGCGTGTTCTTTTTTCGAAAATAATGACAATATTTCCATGCATGTTTGAGAAAATATAAATTTCATAATAAGTAAAATGAGTTCCAACGGTTCAGAGAGTGAAATGGAGATTTATTGTACTCCACCAGATTTAAGATTAGAAGCCAAATTGGCAATGGAAAACCTGCTTCCAGCGAAGTCCAAAGAAAAATACTTGAAAGTATATGAAAATTTTATGAGTTGGAAAACGAGAAAAAAGTGAACATTTTCTCCGAAACAGTATTTTTGGCGTATTTTAATGAGATTGCTAAAACTAAAAAGCCATCTACATTATGGGCAATTTATTTCATGCTGAAATGTACAGTTAAGAACGCCATTAATTTTAAAAATTATGGGAACTTAACTACTTTTCTTAAACGACAATCGACAGAATTCAAAAGCAAGAAATCGAAAATTTTTACTGGCGAAAACATAAACCACATTTTTTAATTAAAACCCCAGATGATATATATTTAGCTACAAAGGTAAATTAAATTTAATGTATAAGATAAAAAGTAGGTTTTATTTCCCTGCATTCTTTTGAGAAAAGCACTATATATGCCTCGGCGGAAATGGCAATTGCCTGTCTCGTATTAGTGAAGTCCTCGCCTACGGCTCGGCCTTCAAACTCATACTCGACTTGCAATTGCCTATTTACTTTGCATTAATGTACTATTTGCTCCCGCTATCCTCTGAAGCCAATATTCGTTTTTCGAATAGGTATGATGAAATAGTAGTTTGTGATATAAGAGCGGTAAATAGGTTTTTACATACGAGTTGACTAATGTCAGCCCGATGACGCCAGTCGAGGGCTGACCGTCGTCACGAGGATGTAGAAACCTTAACGCCCGTGTATCACACAATATTTTTCAATACATTTGTGAGAAAACTCGAAAATAAAAGTCGAGTAGGTAGGCACTAGGTACTCACTAGAAAACGGTTTTTCACGGTTCATAAGCGCGGTTTTTTTCTCAGATCTAAAATACCTAAGTGTTGATTCAATTTTATGACTCCACATCACATCTGCCATTCTGCCAAATAAATATTTATTTATAATTTATAAGAAAAATCGCTTGACTCTTTTAAAAATAGCGCGCGCTACGGCGCGTTGTTGTAATTGCGTTTTTTTAATTCGATTCATGGCTCTAGGTTCTAGTTCTTAGCTTCCAGCCTGTACTATTCAGCCTTTACTATTTTGATTTATAAAACTTAAAACAAATTTCATTAATTATATTAAATACATTTTTTTATTTTATGCATTAATTTCATCAATTCACATCTAAATGTCATTATTTTTTAGGTCTTCTGCAACAAAGTCAATATCATTATGAACCTTCTTGCAAGAAAACTTTTTATTTAGAAGTAACGTGGACTTACAAAAATTAAAAAAATCCTGCACGCGGGCAGTTAATTTAACTTACAAGCCCTGTTTACTGCCTCTGTAAGTGCATTTTTCGAGCAAGTGCATTGAAAAAATCATTGCAGGTGCAGTCGCTCGGGCGCAGCATCGCCGAGGTGCAGGTGTGCGGAGTGCGCGCGGCGCTGTGCGTGCGCGCGGCTGACACGGCGCTGTCTCTGTCCGTGCACTCGCTGCTGCTGGTGGACGCGCTGCAGACGTACGGGCCCGACTTTGAGCTGCTCGTCGCCAGTCACAAGCACGTTGGGTGTGTGCCGCTCCGCTTGTAGGCCTATTACACTGCGCTTTTCACAGGGACCCTTACATTTGAATCAGTGTAGTGTAATGAGATATAGGGAGATAGGGTCTCTAAATTGGTCCTTATTGCTGTGTAATAAGCGACGCTCTAAATAGCGGCCTAGTAATAGGCCTATTATCTCTCTTTGCGCCGTATTCCTCATTGCTGAGGGTCGTGACCGCCGCTCCGCTTGTCTCTTTGCGTCGTATTCCTCATTGCTGAGGGTCGTGACTGCCGCTCCGCTTGTCTCTTTTAGCGTCGGAGTCCTCATTGCTGAGGGTCGTGGCCGCATTCCGATAGTCACGTAATGGCACGGGCTATCTTGGGATAATAATGCGGTGGGTTCCCAGGTCCTTCCGCATAAGAGTACTATTTCACCTTTAGGTTACAAACGATTATTATCAGATGTTAGTGATAATAACTGGGAGTAACGGCTTAATGTGTTCTTCGAGGTACGGAGGAATCGAAAAGGCCATATTCGGACCACCAAATTATGCCACCCATCCAGTTACCGACTTGGGTAAATATTCTTCTTCTTCTTCGTCGTAACACTCTTGGCAGAATGGTCGTGGTCATCACGAAGTGACGGCTTTAGTGGCAGATGTAATATGCCTCACGAGCATCTGCCACTTCTCCCTGCTGGCCGACAGCCTGGTGCACTCGTGCAATGAACCGCCAATAGCCGACTTAATTTGGTCGGTCCATCGCATCCATTTCACAGAGTCAAACTCCTTCGAGAAGTCAACAAAGCAAATGTACGTCGGCTTGTTTAACTCTCGTGCCTTTTCTATAATCTGGCGAACAATAATGATCTGCTCACGTGTACCCCTTCTCTTAATAAAGCATGCTTGTTCTGGTGCTCTCTTTAGACAGGAAGGTCCTCAGTCGTTCATTTAGAATGTGCAGCAATATTTTGCTAGCGTGTGATATGAGCGCTATTAGGCGGTAGTTGCTGCACTTCTTAGTCGAACCCTTCTTATGTAAAGGAATGAAAACTGTATGAGTCCATTCTGTCGGCCATGTTCCCGAATGCCATATTTTGTTGCAGATGGTGTGAAAGATATTGACACCAATATCACACAAGGCCTAGTTCAACTAGTTCCAGTGTGCTATCCGTCATCCAGTGTTGTCGCTTGTGAACTGTATTTGGTAATCCAGAGACTGCAACAGACTCTGCAATTAGCTTTTTAGTCCGTTCCCACAACATGTCTGGCGTCTCCTCGTCGAAGTTTGCATCACTTCCTTCCACCCAGCTCTGTTTAGCGGCAGCGTAAAACTTTGAAATATCATTGCCTTCGATTCTCTTCTGTTTTCTGAGACTTCGAGCCGCTCTTAGTTTTAGTTTGATATTAATAGTTGATGATCTGAACCGCAGTCCGCCCCGGGTAAATTATGAGCATTTCTGATATATGATCTCCATCGCGATCGTACCAAAATGTAGACTATTTGATTGATATTTACCGTCTGGCGATGTCCAGGTGTATAGCCTACGCGGGTGGTGCTGAAATAGACTATTAACTATCACCAGGTCATTTTCAGTTGCAAACTGTATAAGGTGTACCCATACAGTTCGCAACTGTGTGAGTAGCGAACTGTATGGGCTTAATATACGTTATCGCAAGTAGGTCACTCGTCGATCTTCTTATAATGTTCACCGATTTTTTTGTAAAGTTGCGTACGAACAGGAAAACGTATGCACGATTTGTTTAAACCTCCGTTGTTGTTGTATCAGCATGGACACCACGTCGGGCAGTATCCGCGGCTCGGAGCCCACGTCGCCCACGTCGCCCGCGTCGCCGGACGCGCGCGCCGCGCCGCCGCCGCCCACGCCGCTGGCGCTCACCCACGCGCTCTACACTCTGCACAGCGCCACCAATCTCACTGCGCAACGTTAGTACCATAAAACTGCAACACTCTTAAGTCCAACCCTGAATCTATTAGTTCTTTTCTTGTATCAATTTGCATTTTTATACGACTGCCTGATTATACAACTGCCTGAAAAAAGGAGTATATTGTTTTCAGGGTTCATGTATGTATGTTTGTATGTATGTATGTATGTGAGTTTGTATATTCCACCATAACCTCTATACGCCTGAACCGATTTTGATAAATGAGGTATCGTTAGAATCCCTAGCTTATTCCGGGTGACAAAGACTAGTAATTTTTTTAAATAAATTGATTGGGTGACCATGGCCCCGCATTAAAGACAAAATTTGAAAAAAAATATCGAAAATAAGATTAACTATATAATCATCATCTAGAAAATGATGAGTAGATTCCAAAAATATATAACACTATACTGCACTATACTATATACTATAATTCAATATCCAGTGATTCACAAAAAAATATCATTTAATAAAATTGTGAATAAGATTCTCATTTAACTAGATTAATTTAGATTTTTAACTTTGTAGTTCGTTTTTTGGCAGGACAGTCGTGTTTTTTTTTATTCTGACTTTTTTGCAACTGTATGTCCAAAATACCTCAAGTATTTGTAACTAGTCGACAAAACAAGCGAGTTACTTCCGGTGATATATTCAGTTATAATGAATATCACTCACAATAGTTTAAAAGTTAAAAGTGTTTGGAATTATTAAGAATTTGGAATCGATTATAATCAATAATTTTGTATGTGTATAGTAATGCGCTAGTTTCAACAAAATTAACCTAATTTTCTATTCCATTACTAGCCCATGTAGAACGAGACCGGACAAGTCCTGCACCAAGCTGGATGGCTGGGGCTAGTTCTAATGCTTTCGGCAATACGGGGTCAAACTGGGGGACGAGCGGGCCGTGGGGTGCTGATAATGTCCCCTGGGGAGTCGAAGGGGACATTTGGACGAACGTCAATGGCCGAGGGGCTCCTGGGCTCGTGGATTCTGAAGCTTTAATTGCAGTAGAACTCTGTCTCGTGAAAGGCGATGGTGATTCTGAAGATTTGCGCATAGCCAATATATTATTCAATAATTTGGATGTGATAGGTGAGTTTCAAAATAATGTGGCACCAAATTATGTTCCGTTATTGTATTGCTTACACACATTTCGGCTTCCGTTTTCCATCCGCTTATAATATCGGTATCTTCAAATCAAGAGTGAATAAGCATCTTCTAGACGAGCGCGCTCCACCTTGGGCTGCTTCTCTACTTCCAGCAAGTCTGATTGATTGTAGTCTATAAATTTAAAAAAACTATTTTTTTTCTTATAATCAAAATTACTTATTCTTGCCAGAATATGGTACATGCAACATTTTGACATAGATTTAAATAAATATATAGAGTCCACATATCCTGCCAGCTTTGGCGTGCAAAATTATTTGTATGCTTAATCTAAAAAAATAAAACAAAAATTAGTATTTGACAATTAAACCCCGATGGGTAGTATACAAATATTCAGATTCATTATATATTTCACAAATAAAATAATACCTACTATTATACTGGATCTTAATAATATATTGATATATCCTATAGCCAACCAAGAGACCATAGTGGAGCTAATCGGCTTTGCGCACCGTGTAGCGGGCGGCGCGGGGCGGCGTCCGCCCCCCGCCCCCGCGCCCGCCGCTCCCTCCCCGCCCCTCAGCGCGAGCCTGCTCTCCATGCCGGTTGCGGACGACGACGTTAAGGTATAACAACATGACATCAAGCAACCAGGAGACCTAGTGGAGCTGATTGGCTACCGTCGTTGCACCGATGATCTATCGCTGAAAAATTAAAGAATAATTATTATTCTGCCTTTTGGCTATGGTAAAATAAAATAGATTCGATGGTTGACCTGCTGCTCGAAATTGGACCTACCCAGCTGCACCGTGTGTCCCAGGTATACGTACTCGTCTACAATATCAAGTGCAGAGTTCTTAACGATTAGCGGGTGGAGCGGAACGTGAGCGTTAGAAATAACTTTCGTCTTATATTCATTTTTAGGCCCACCTGTTGAGAAACTCTGCTGAGATCATTGAGGTCTCCCAGAGTCTCTGCCATGATGACTATGTCATACATCTCTAGGGTTCTTTAAACGTGTGACTGAAGACTGTTTAAGTTTATTCAAGTGTCTGGTGGGGACGGGAGTAGGCAGTGGGGGGCAGCGTCTGTTTCTTACAAAGACTTTGCAATTAATAACTAAGTGATTAAATTATTAAGTGTAAGGTCTTTGGTTTCTTATTCACGCACAATCGGCACGTTGAAGTCATCCATAAGATTTGTCCTTCTTACGACAGCGCGTGCGCACAGAAATCACGTTTGATTTCCATCGACTGGGGATCCTCTTGCTTCGAGCTGGCATGCGCGGAGGCACCATTGTCGCCAACAAGATCGCAACTGCCACCGTTGGTGACGCTCGAATACAAGCCACGCTCGGTAAGTGATTTGGATAAGGCGACATTCACAGTTCATTCTGTGGTCTTTCGTGTGAATATTATGATGAATCTGAAAATTTATAATGTTCGGGGGCAGTAAGTGTTGGCAGCACTTAAAGCCATATTGTTTACTTTCGTGTTTAAGAATTATCATCTCTATTTTGGGCATTTTGGGAAATCAACTTCAATTTAATAAGTATAATAATGGTGTGAAATATTAGTAATAATAATAATCTTAAATGCATGCTGATGTGTTCACAGCGAATAATAGTCCGACAAACTTATCTGGGTCCGGGTCAGATAAGTGTGTGGGTCTATAATAAATGTAATAAGTCTATTACACTGCATTTTTCACAGGGACCCTTACACTTGAATCAGTGTAGTGTAATAAGAAAGGGTCCCTAAATTGGTCCTTATTGCTGTGTAATAAGCGCTCTGACTAGTGGCCACGCCCATCCTTACCACAGGGCCCTGTAGTGCAGTGTAATAGCCCTATAAGTCAAGTTGTATGTAACGCGTGGCGGTGCACCAGACGGGGAGCGCATCGAGGTGGGCGGCTCCCTGGGCGGCGTGCACGTGGTGTCGGTGTCTGAGCGCGCGGGCGTGCACTCGCGCGTGCTGGCGGCAGGCCGCGCGCCCTCCGCGCACGCGCAGCACGCGCAACACGCGCCGCACGCGCTCTCCAGCGACGAGAAGGCGCTGCTGTTCACCATATCGCGCACCGTTCGACCGCCGACCGACAACGATCACTCGCGTGAGTTCACCAAGGACTGGCTTGCCCGTGGCTTCGCTCGCGTTAGTTTCAAATATACAAATTTTGCAGCCCTATTTTACCACGTTAAGGGTGGAATTTTCAAAAATCCTTTCTTTAGCGGATGCCTACGTTATAATAGTATGCCAAAAATTTCAGCACGATCCGTCCAGTGGTTTGATAGATCAGTCAGTCATCCACCTTTACCTTTTAGACATTTAGATGATTGTGTATCGTTGTTAAGGCAGGGGAAATTTCTCTATTAGGGTATTTTTGTTTATATAGCACGAAACTGCTTGTTTTTTCCATCTCTCCAGGTCACTTAATTTTAAGTAATTATTTATGATTCCCGGCATATAACCACACAACCTGACATTACATTGTGTGGCTTTTAAAGGTGTTTTAATCATTAAAAACGAAAACCAGTGATTCTCAAAAAAATATCATTTAATAAAAATGTGAATAAGATTTAACTAGATTAATTTAGATTTTTAACTTTTTAGTTCTTTTTTTGGCAGGGCAGTCGTGTTTTTTAATTTTTTAATTATGACATTATGTAATTGGGTACTTGACAACTAGTCAAGTCAGCAACTTTTTTTTCTAACATCAAAACGCGTGCTTAGTATGGATTTTCTATGAAATTTTAAGTTGTGACGTCATCAAAGTTCGACGCACTTTTTTACTTTAATCGATAGTTTACAATAGTTTAGAATAAAATAAGCAGGGGACTTGGATATTACGATTTTTGGGAGATCATTTATTTAATTATCACTAAATTATAAAAATAAAAATAAAAAAAACGACTGCTCTGCCAAAAAACAAACTAAAAAGTTAAAAATCTAAATTAATTTAGTTAAATTAGAATCTTATTCACATTTTTTTAAATGATATTTTTTTGAGAATCACTGGATATTGAACTATAGTGTTATATATTTTTGGAATCTACTCATCATTTTCTAGATGATGATTATATAGTTAATCTTATTTTCGAATATTTTGTTTCTTTAGTCTTTAATACACAACCATGGTCACCCCATCATTTTTTTTAAATTTTACAAGCCTACTCGTATGTCACCCGGAATAAGCTAGGAATTCTAACGATACCTCATTTATCAAAATCGGTTCAGGCTTATAGAAGTTATGGTGGAATATACAAACTCACATACATACATACATGAACCCTGAAAACAGTATACTCCTTTTTTCAGGCAGTCGTATAAAAGTAATTCATTTCACTAGTAGTCAAATACCCAATTGTTGTAGCAACGGAGAATCCACCCAGCGATGTGACGGAATCGGCGGACGTGGTGGAGGTGCAGGCGTCGGTGCGCGTGGCCAGCGTGTGGTACACGCACTCCGGGCCCCTGCTGCAAGAGCTGCAGTCCTGCGTGGCCGAGTTTCAGCAGTACTTGGCCAACTTGGCGCGCTCCATCCGCGCCGCTGCCGCTGACATGGCCATAGGACTCGTACATCACAGGTATGTCGCTTAGTCATTTATCTACTCCCATGCTATAAATCCTCTATAACAGGTTCTGAAACAGTTAGCTTATTGCCAACATTAAAACACCCAATGTCCTAATAACCATAACATCATCCAAACGGGTGATGTAATGTTGTACTGAATTTCATAACAATACTCCTTTGTTTTTTTTTTCGATTCTCTCTGCGCAAAGGGTTTACTCAACAGACAGCCACATTTGCTCGATGCGTGGTATCTGTATGAATTACAAAAAAAGAACATCCATCCGAATTTCAAAAAAAGAACATTGTCATACACGCGCGTTTCACTACCAGAACGCCGCGCGCTGTAAAAAAAAGTAGGTTATTAGAATTTTCCCCGCCATTTTTCTTCGTTTTTTTATTGTTTTGTTATCAAAAAAATGAGCGATTCAAGTTTTGATAGCACACCGACAGATATTTTAAACGCTGCAAGAGACATTTCCATCAAACTACTACCGGAAAAATAAAAAGCAAAAAAGAGAAGTGGTAAATATAAATATTCCGCCGAGTACATCGGGATCAGGACCTTCCAACATTAAAGAACATCAAGTGAATTTTAATAATTGCACTATACAAAATGTTAATTACTACTACAATAAAAGATTCTTTCATTAATACTTAGTTTATTTGTATATACTCAGTATAATGGATGATATTAGGTTACTAGGACTGGATGTTTTAATGTTAGCAGTAAGCTAACTATTTCAGAATCTGTTTTAGAGGATTCATATCATGAGTGTAGATAAAGTCTTGTATGCAACTGTTGATAATTAGGTATTAAAACACTCATATGATACTACTAGCTGATGCCCGCGACTTCGTCCGCGTGGATTAAATTGTTTTTAATTATACGGGATAGAAAGTAGCCTATGTGTTATTGGCTATTGCAGACTATAATCTATCTTTGTGCCAAGTTCATCTAGGTCCATTTAGCCGTAATGGCGGGATTGAGTAACAAACATCCATTTGAGATTTTTTGGTTCCCGTGGGAACTCTTTAATTTTCCGGTATAAAAAGTAGCCTATGTGTTATTCCAGACTATAATCTATCTCTGTATCAAAGTTCATCCAGATCCGTTCAGCCGTTCTGGCGTGATTGAGCGTCATTTTCTTCAATTCTCACAGCACTTCATTATTTTCCGGGATGAAAAGTAGCGTATGCCACTGTCCAGATGCTCAACTATACCCATGCAAAAAATTACGGTAATCTGTTGCGGCGTGATTGGACGACTAACTATATATTACACGTCCTTGGGGATACAATTTACAAAAAAATGTTATTCAGGTATTTCTCCATTTCAAACCAAAATTCCAAAAAACCCAAACCAAGTTACCAAAAAATACCTAGTTTAATGGCTCTAACTTAAAAATTAATGACAGACTGTCTTACAAACTTTCAACCCCTATTTTACCCTTTTGGAAGTTGAATTTTGAAGAACTGTGAGACACGTACCTTCTTTATTTTTTACCGAAAGTCAAAACACTAAGCTTGGTTGATTTATCTTGTGCAATATTTTGAGAAATGAAGGACTTTCATATACAAACTTTCAACCCCTATTTTACTCCTTTAGGGATCGAATTTTCAAAAACTGTGAAACACATATTTCTTCATTTTTCACCGGCTGTTTATATACCAAGTTTCATGGCTATAACTTGAGAAATGTAGGACTTTCAAACAAACTTTCAACCCCTATTTCACCCCTTTAGGGAGCGAATTCTCAAAAACTGTGAAACACGTATTTCTTCATTTTTAACTCGCTGTTTATATACCAAATTTCATGGCTATAACTTGAGAAATGTAGGACTTTCAAACCAACTTTCATCCCTTATTTCATTCCTTTAGGGATCGAATTTTCAAAAACTGTGAAACACGTAGTTTATATACCAAGTTTCATGGCTATAACTTGAGAAATGAAGGACTTTCATACAAACTTTCAACCCCTATTGTACCCTTTTGGGGGTTGAATTTGGAAAAACTGTGACATACGTACTTCTTAATTTTTTACCAAAAGCCGAAACACTAAGCTTCTTAGATGTAACTTGAGCAATATCTTGAGAAATGAAGGACATTGTTTGTTTTAACCCTTTGGGGGTAAAATTTTGAAAAACTGTGACACACGTACTTCTTTATTTTTTACCGTTAGCCAAAATACCAAGTTTCGTTGATATAACTTGCAAAATTTCTTGAGAAATGAAGGCATTTCAAACCAACTTTCATCCCCTATTTCACCCCTTTGGGGGTTGAATTCTCAAAAAATGTGAAACCCGTATTTCTTGATTTTTAACTCGCAGCTCATATATCAAGTTTCATGGCTATAGCTGTCATAAAAAAATTCAACCCCTATTTTACCACTTTAGAAATGAAGGGCTTTCATGCAAACTCTCATCTCCTATTTCAACCCTTCGGGGTTAGAATTTTTAAAAACTGTGAAACACGTATTTCTTTATTTTCAACCAGTAGCTCGTATACCAAGTTTCATGGATATAACTTGAGAAATGACGGACTTTCATACGCACTTTCACCCCCTATTTCACCCCCTTAGGGGTGGAATTTTGAAAAATCCTTCCGTAGTGAGCACAAAAGGAACCTACTGTCAAAATTTTATGTTAATAACCCCAGCGGTTTAGGCTGTACGTTACCCACATTCGTGTTTTAATACCCCTTATTACACAACTGTTGCATAACTATTATTTATTGTGATAGCTTTTATATTAATGCCTTGCTAATACATAATATTAATCATTGAGTACACGGACATGAGGCCCTGTCAGGGCGTTGCTAACATAATTATACTTATTATAAACTGTTAGATTATAATCTAACTCGCGAAATTGCAAACTGTCGAAAGATTACAATTTAACGCATTATTTTTCGGTAGATTGTAATCTGTTAGGTATATTAACCCGAAAGAACCTAATATAATCAGGTAGTGACTGCGAACCCTAACCTAACCTACAAGAAAGACACAATAAAACGTAAATATAATTAATATTTCAAAAATTGATACTCAGAACATTGAACGGTTCACAATCTGTCGACAGTTTACTATTTTGCGAGTTAGATTATAATCTAACGGTTTTTACAATCTTACGGTGACATATACACGCGGAAATATCAGTGAACATTCTGGGAATTATTAATTACACCACCCATCACACACAATCTCTAAAATAAACTGGCAGTATTCAAAAAACTGCTTACCCTTTCATAATATCCCCTGTGGAAAGGGACAAAAGTAGATTTAAAGCTGTCACTTTAGTTTAGTGATTGTGTTATACAGAATTGGCCACATTGCCAAGTGATTTAGCGTTCCAGTACGATGTCACGTTGGATCCGCTAGAGGTGGAGCTACTTCACAAAGGAGGACTACGTAAACTTATGTTGTTCCCAGGGGTGAAAGTCTGTACTCCAACCCGAAACTGTCCCAGTCGACGGAAGGCGTGTCCCCTCGCCGCCGCACCACCAGCGCTGGTTGCTCCCTGGACGAGCCCGATCGGGACACACGGCAAATTGTTCTCAGGTTAGTCACAGTGATTAATTTTCCATGCCTTAGCACTGAAAACTCGTTTTCAAGTGGAACTTTAAAATGTTATGCTTGGGTTTCTAAAACCGAAAAACATCTATTCCAAATTCCAGTGTACGAACATTGTGCAAATTGTGAACATTTTTTAATGTCAATTCGGTATTTGTGTTGATAATTATTTTCTTCACCGAACTTTTTTAAGACTCAAATTCTAACCTAAAAATTTCAATGTTGAAGTTCTTCTTAGTCACGCTCAGTACAATGCTCAGTTTTTCAGCATTGTTAATACGTGCTTCAGCATGATCTGCATTTTGTAGTACTTTTTTAAGAGTGTAGAAACAGACTAGTGGGATAGACTCGCATTCAAGGGCTAACTTGTAGTGGATTAAAAAAAAAGTGCCTGTTGTCGCAGAATTAATGGTACAAATATGTTCCTTTGGAAATGATGCGATACCATTATTATCATCGTCATCATCAGCAATTGTGCATCCAGTGTTGGACATAGGCCTCTTACAAGTAGCGCCAGGCATGATGACTGATTTTGAAAAATGGTCAGAGTATGTTCGGAACTATCCACTATTTCGAAAAAATATCTTATTTCAGCAGAAAAATAAGGTTTGGTAGATAAAATTGGCATTTGAAATTTAAATATGAAAATTCACGCCAAAACGCTAGCCGGTGTCATGGCGTCGTTTGTGACGTCACTATTGTTTTTACCAATGTACTCTGTGCAGTGTGCAGTAAAGAATAGTGTGATTGTCAAAGCTCGAAACAAACAATTGTGACGTCATTCGCTTCTTGGCGTTTAATCCAATATGGCGGATTGATGTATTTTATAGTTTTATTTTATCAAAATAAATAGCAATCTCACTCGAAATAGAAAAATAAATACGTTTTTTATAATCCATGAATCCTATTTCATTAGACAAATTCATAATTTCATTGATTTATGGTTACTGTCATCATGCCTATTGTAACGGAAAGCGTTAATGTGTCAGCGTGAGCGTGGAGCTGGAGTCGCCGGTGGTGGTGCTCCCGCGCGCGGCGCGCAGCACGCAGGTGTTCGTGGCGCACCTGGGCCGCATGAGCCTCGCCAACCGCCCGGCCGCGCCGCACCGCGCCGTGTACCGCGTACGCGTGCGCGACATCTCGCTAGTCTCCGTGAGTAAACCCCCCGTGTACCTCACGCAAGTGTCAACGTGTGAGCGTGAGCGTGGAGCTGGAGTCGCCGGTGGTGGTGCTCCCGAGCGCGGCCCCCAACCCCCGTCTACCAAGTAAAACTAGTAGTAGTATCATACTAATGATTATAAATGCGAAAGTGTGTTTGTTTGTCGTTTTTCCTTCAATCACGCCGCAACAAAGCAACGGATTGACGTAATTTTTTGCATCGGTATTGAAGACCTGAAAGTGACTACTTTTTATCCCTAAAGAAGAAGTTACCGTGGGAATATATCTTGTTAGTAGTATAAGTATTTATTGCATGTTAAGATAAAAATATGCATATAATATAAAAAACAGGAAACTAATAATGCGCGAAGGTCTTATCAATAAAAAAAGTCATCTGATCAGTGATCTTTTAAAGGCAACCCGAGCGTACGACGTGATGATACTAAGTCTAGGAGCTCATGTTGTTGATGCACGTAAAAATTAAACAAAAGGATATACTTACATAAGTACTAGTTTTTTTTCTAACTCAATTTGTGGTCTTTTCTGAACCACCACTGAAAACGTTGCTACTAGATGTCGGCGTGGAAGTCAGTTGTTCCCGCAGAAGAATTTCCGGGATAAAATGTCGCCTATGTGTTAATTCAGGGTATAAACTATCTCCATACCAAATTTCAGCCAAATCGACTTATTCATTGCAACGTGAAGGTGTAATCTGTCTGTTATCTGACACAGTCTGAAAGTCTAGTGGTAACTCGAAAACTCCAGAAAAAAATTGCCAGAAATTGGCAGTATAGGGACTGCCGATAGAAGTGAAAACGAATATATATATTTTTTTAATTGTATGTAAAGAAAAAAAAATTAAAATATAAACCTTTAAACTAAGGCATTAAGTTTATTAACGAATGTTGCATATTTATATTTAAGACCTTTTGTCTTCGTAACAACGCGAGCATGTCGGTGTCGGTGCCACGAATCCACAAGTTTACCCCGTATCAAAAATAGCTCAACGCGGCTAAAGACGACATCCGTGGCGCAGTGTGTAATGCGTCTTAACGTGCGGAGGTTCCGGGTTCGATCCCTGGCAGGGTCAATTTGGGAATTTATAATTTCTGAATTTTCCCTGGTCTGGCCTGGTGGGAGGCTTCCGGGGCTAGTTACTACCCTATGGGCAAAGACGTGCCGCCAAGCGATTTAGCGTTCCTGTACGATGCCGTGAAGAAACCGAATAGGGGTATGGGTTTAATATAACTGCCATGCCTCTAAAAGGTTAGCCCGTTACCATCTTAGACTGCATCATCACTTACCATCAGGTGAGATCGCAGTCAAGGGCTAACTTGTAGTGGATAAAAAAAAGTTTCCACTTCAATATCTGTGCGTCAGTTGGACGTGGGCGACAAGTTGCTCAAGCAGCGGGCGTGTGCGGCGACGGACAACATGGCGGACGTCTACGACGCGGCGCGCGGGCTGCCCGTGCTGCATGACACGGCGCTGCAGCTCGCCGTCTCTTTCGAACAACTTAATGACGGACCGCAAGTACGTTCTGTATTGTTTTTTTTTTGAAATATTGTTTCAAGTATTTTTTTTATATGTCATAAAGTACTAACGACAGTTAATACCCTACCAAAGTTCCGATCTAGCCTATGAGTAAATAAAGCTAATGAGTAACATTATCTTAACCTAAACTTATACTATAAAATTATATCTAAGAATTAAGACTTATCTTAGTTCACGCTAGATTTTATTATGAGACACTGTGTTCTTGTGTTCTTTGTATTGCACTTAGCCTACACTTTCACTTCACTACACTTCTGTATTGTGAAGGTTTCTAGTATGTACACACAAAAAAAATTATTCATACAGTGCTTATAGCCATCCAGGAACTTTGACTCCCGTTAAAATTTTCTTTACGAAAGTCTTTTGAGAGAATTTGATGGTCCATGTCATATTATTTAGATAGATTCATGGAACACAATTTTTCTCGTTTGAAGATGCCGTGCTATACGTTAAACTCAATGGTATTTCTCGTAGTTGGTGTTTCAAAACCTCACTTGAAACGTCAAAATTTTTCTCGACTTTTGTTATTGTTGATACGCAGTGCACCGTGGACGGTAAGGTGGTGGGCGGACTTCACGTGACCGCTAGCCGCGAGCAGTACGAGCAGCTGCTGGAGACGCTGCACTGGCTCGGGGAATCAGCCCCCGCTGACGTCACCGACGGGCCTTCGCCTGCCGCCCCCGCGCCTGCGCCCTCTGAGGTATCGCCCCGTTTGTTGAAATATAAAGATGCTGACTATGCTTGTTTTGCATATTATGGACTTTTATTGTGTATTTGTAGTAAGTAGTTAACATTTTACGATCGATTTTAACGTATTAAAACTGGAAGGTTTGTTACCAAATCCGAACCACTATACACCATTGCTGTGATGTGGTATTACAGTTTACAGGTGACGATAATGTTTCGGATAAGAGGGGAAACAAAGGGCGACTATTAAGAATTGCCTCTACTTGTGTGAATAAAGTTGAAATTTCCTCAATCGTTAAATGACTATTGCCACGTTCATGACTATTCACACATTTTAAGCGTATTTAGTGAACTTCACACCGTCTTCCCGGATTCCATCGAAATGAGGGGACTAAGCCGATTAAAAAAAAATTATACTTTGTTGAGTTGTAAAATCAGGCTCTTTATTTTGCTTGAATTTCCGGTATTCTAACTCATTATTTAATAGAGAGTCTTCCAAAAGACGTTAAATTCACATCCTCGTTTAGTTTTAAGTTTGATAACCATTTTATTAATACAGATTGAAGAAAAAAAGTGCGTTGAAATTTGATGACGTCACAATTGTGAATTTCATACAACTTCCATGCTAGAAGAGCATTTTTAAGTTTGATAAAGAGTTGCTGATTTGATTGAGTTGTCATCATCCCTATTGGTTGTCGCCAGCCGGTGTGTGTGGTGGAGCCCGCGGTGCCGGTGCTGCAGCTGGACCCCGCGTTGCGCGCCGCGCTGCTGGCAGTGCCGCCGCCCGCGCCGCGCGCCGCGCCTGCGCACGCGCACACGCCGCTCATCGGTACACTTCGTTAATTTATCATTACTGTGACGTCACTTGAAAAAAGAATCCCTTTAGCGAAACTAGCCGAAATCTCTAGTTCCGGGTTCGATCTCCGGCAGGGTCAATTTGGGAATTTATAATTACTGAATTTTCCCTGGTCTAGCCTGGTGGGAGACATCGGCCGTGGCTACCACCCTACCGACAAAGACGTGCCGCCAAGCGATTTAGCGTTCCGGTACGATACCGTGTAGAAACCGAATAGGGGTTTGGGTTAAATATAACTGCTATGCCCCTAACAGGTTAGCCCGCTACCATCTTAGACTGCATCATCACTTGCCATCAGGTGAGATCGCAGTCAAGGGCTAAGTTGTAGTGGATAAAAAAAATCTACTTTTATTCGGTTGAATCAATACATTCTTTGAATTGTAAAACATATATTAAAAAAAGTAAAGGATATTTTTTCCATATATTAAAGGATGATTTTCATCCGACCGATTCGAACGACAACCATCGCACAGTTATAAACTTTCTGTCCAATATTATAATTGCTCGCGTGGTTTCGACACTTCGAGCATACACAGAGTCAACTAAACTTTTGAACTAAGCAAACGCGATATTTAAAATAGTGACACGAATGAAGAAGAGAAGAACAGCGTTAGTGGTGGCGGGGAAGCTTAGGAGTTCTACCTGTAGACTTAGCCTAAGTACGTACGTACCTGTCGCAAGGACATGCTCACTGACCTTGAACTTTGCAGTTATATAGGTTGTCCACGTATTTTTGTGGCAACATGAAACTAAAAAGTTTTTTTGTTTTGATGCTATCGATTCTCATCAACCACCCCTGAAAATATTGCAGATAGTTAAAAAGTAGCCCTGTATAGCTTTTTTGGATTGTAATGAATTTTCTATAACGACCAAGCAACCAGATTCTAGTTAATTTTTCTAGAACGGCTTCAATTTATTAAATAAATTTGAACAGTGACATTCGAGCTCGCCAACTTCACGGTAGAGCTACGCGCGGACCTCGGCGCGGGCGAGCGCAGCCTGGTCGCGCTTACCTTCCGCGAGTTTTCCCTCAGGCGAGATCATTTGCACCCGCATGAATCTACGCTACAGGTAAGAAAATTAACTGAAAATTAACTTTGTTACTGTTGAAGATTATGTTAATTATAATAGAGCATGGATTTGACTCGCTCCAGCAATGCTCAGGACTGCTGTTACTGATGTATCTACACATTATTGTAATTGTAAATTATTTTTGTCAAAAGAAAAACCACTGAGTTTCTTGCTGTTTCTTCTCGGTAAAAATGACATTCCGAACCAGTGGTAGATTAACTTGACGATTCAGATATGTTTATTTGATTAAAAAAATATGAGTTTGAGTTTTGCACTAAGAACATCAATTTTATGCTAGCATAAATTACATTTCGATGTTGGATCACAGGTGTCACTGCATTCCATCACGATGGAGGACCTGACAAAGGAGCCGGACTCAAAACACCGCATGCTGATGGTTTCGCACACGCCGCCGATGCCGCCCAAAGCTGTATTCGTCTCCAAGTCCTGCCCTGACTTCGTGACGGAGTTCCCGGATGACGGCTCCACTGTCAGCTCCTTGCATTATATGAGGCCGCTGTCCACCTCGCTGCCGACGCAACTCAACGTCGTGGAGAGGACTACCGATAGAGAGGTACGTAAATCAAAACTTTACGTTATGTTTACGTCTCTTCCGAAAGTCGTCCATCGCCGTCCAGCGTCACGAGAACGTCCAAGACCTTTCAATAATTTTTTAAAACTTTTTCAATAATTTCTCCACAGTCATTCAGATTTTTTACCGTGAAATAGAGCTATGTGGTATCTTTTCTTACAGGTTTTATCTATTTAATAATAAATAAGGTTTTCAATGTTTCTTTTACTGCTTTTAAGCACCAATCACAACACACACAACTATGACACGCCTTTTCACACCTTCCAAATGTCGACTGGGAGATGAGGATCTCGAGGTTTAAGTCCGCCTATTGTACATAGCAGCTCGTTCTGTTTGTGTAATAAGTTAAAAAAGTAATAATTAAAAAAATTAAAAAAGCACGACTGCCTTGCCAATAAACGAACTAAAAAGTTAAAAATCGAAATTAATCTAGTTAAATAGAATCTTATTTACATTTTTATTAAATGATATTTTTTGTGAATCACTAGATATTGAACTATAGTGTTGTATATTTTTGGAATCTACTCATCATTTTCTAGATGATGATTATATAGTTAATCTCATTTTTGAATATTTTTTTTTCAAATTTAGCCTTTAATGCGGGGCCATGGTCACCCCATCAATTTTTTTTTTAAATTTACTAGCCTATGTCACCCGGAATAAGCTAGGGATTCTAACGATACCACGTTTATCAAAATCGGTTCAGGCGTATAGAAGTTATGATGGAATATACAAACTCACATACATACATACTTACATAAATACATACATGAACCCTGAAAACAATATACTCCTTTTTTCAGGCAGTCGTATAAAAACACCTTTCTAAACATTAAAAATAATAATTTCCACATTTGTGTGTCGTCGACCTGTGGCCGCAGTACAAGAGGAGCGCGGAGGAGAAGGCGGAGGCGGGGTGTGCGACGCCGCCTTGCTCGCCGGAGCACGGGCCGGCGCGCGACAACCTGGTGTGCGTGTCCGTGCACACGCGGCACCCCGCGCACCCGCACTTCGCGCAACTCTACAACAAGGTATGCCAACACTCGCCACTCATGTTGGAAACACAATATAAATTGTTTATTGTCTATGACGTTCACAGTTCATTCACCCTGTCACATATGTACTAAATAGAACGACTGTTGGTCTCTTACCTCAAGAACTGCCACAGGGTAAATACGTCTTTATTGTATCTCTTTAAATTAAATCACTGTGCCACGAGAAGTCTTGTTTTTACCTCTTCAAGCACCCAAACCAGCCTACTATCTACTACAAAATTCGAACTACTCATCAATATTGCACACTTATTTTGTAGGCAAGCGCGCTCCAACCCAGACCTCGTCATCGCTTTGTATCAAGCATGATTGTCGTCAAGCGCAAGCCTATTCTACGATAAAAAAAACACTTACCGATTTCGTACAATCTCATACAGTAAAGAAAAGTGGACTTTGGCCAATGAGGCCGATTCTGTTGTACACAATCTCTAAACAAAACTAAATTGACAGCATCAAAAATATTGCTAACCCTTAATCTGTGCAGAAAGTTTAGTTTAGAGATTATGTTATACAGAATAGGCCACGATTTTTCGCAGCGCAAACTTAGCCTTTAACAACTTTTTTAATTACATAAAATCTCATACTTACTTCGTTCGGCGCTACAACCCTATGTGGTGTACAATACCTATACTTTGCCTCCTGCCATGAAAGGAGCTTTTCTTATTCTCTTCTTTTCTATTGCTCCGATTTTTTTTTCTAGATTACCCTCATATTGCTTTGACGTACAATTCGTCGTATTAAGAAAATTGCACAACATCCAACTTATGCCCATATTTTCCTTTGAGATGACTATGACTGCAATTTGCTACTGTTGCGTTGTTATCGGAATTTTCTCTTATGAACCTTCTTTTTTATTGTTTTAATGTTGTAAATGGTAATTTAGAATGCTCATGTGTAATTATTTGTGATATGATGTAGTAATATTACGTGTAGGTGTCAAAACTGACCAAAGTGGAGTTCAACTGCCTCAAGCTGGTCCTCAGTATCGACAGCTGGGTCGCGGTGCTCGACTTCTTCGGCGTCGCGGCTGATGAGCCCGACCGACCCGCGCCTTTCGCTACCATGACTAGAGCGAGTGAGTACTCGTTGAGCTGAGTATACACTTCTTTGTCAGTCCTTTTTAACAAAATACCTCCTTATTTCGCTAATTGTTAATTCAACTTATCGGTCTACACAACTTTTATACCGTCCAATGGATGCCCGTTTCCAATTACCAGGATATCATAGTTGCCAGCTGCGATACAAAATTTTCCGAAATGAAATGGAATGGTGCTGGTTTCAGCGCACTCTATCTCAACTGATATTTAAAATTGACTTTCCCTAATGTATAATAAATAACTATCACAGTCCTCTTCTGACTAGGTATACCACAGTCTTATCTATTGGTTGGTCTTAGGTTCAACCGTATCGAACACCGAAGACGAATCCACGAACGAATCAAGGACTACCGTTGAGTCAGAAGCAACTGAGATAGAAATGAACGTGCGCTCTCTGTCCGTCGTGGTGGTCGGAGCACGCGGCGATGCCTGCCGTGCTCTAGTGTCACGCGTGCACGTAAGAGTAAGAGATGAAGCGCCAGGGAGAGATGTACGCGCCACGTTGGGAGCACTTGCGCTGTCAGATCTGGCGCCACGGGCCGTGCTCTGGCGTGAACGACTGAGGATGCGGACTACTCACGCTTTGGATATACATTATCAAAGGTATTGTACTCATTACTGAAAGTTTAAGGCTGGTATTAATAAACTGAAATCAGCTCAACGCGTTCTGAAGTATCGGTCAGCCCATGCGTAAGAGCTTTTATTACTGACTATTACTTGTTGTTCGTCTAATGAATCACTTAATAAAACCTCCAATTAAAAAATAATTTGAATATGGAAGTTGCGCGGTGTTAACACGTTGCTTTAATTATCTATACTCTATACTAATACTCCATCACGCCCGAACGGCTGAACGGATTTGGATGAAAGGAGGATGGCGAAAATGCATGTATTTTGGGACCCACTGAAAAGGGTAGCGTTCATCATGGAAACTTAGTATTAATTGTAGAACGTAACAAAACTAAGAAAAAAGCAAATAGTTTAAGTAAGTCTAAAAATGTGGGAGAAAAAAGATACACCTAAAAGTAGAATATAACCTAAATATTATTAATCAAAAACTATTTCTATCAATAATTTGTATCAGTATTAGTATGAAGGAGTAGGTAGGTACTTATGCCTGGTTATAATTAGGTAGGTACTTATATCTGCGAGAATTCCGCAATAATTCTTCTCACACCATATTTCTAAATAACTCTTATCTGCTTAGATCTTTCTTATCTTTTAACAAATTGAGTAACAATAATATCAAAATAGATCTCTTTTGCACCACTGGTACCTCTATGCGGATTCTGGCCAATGAATTCTTCGACACCTATAGCCCAAGTTGAAGTGATTCGCTGACCATTAATTCAGATTGTTTTCCCATTCTATAGCCTGATCTTCCTTACATTAAGCGTTTTATTCCTCTATATACTTTGATTAACACTTGCATTAAGTACTTATTAACTTTTCCTATGAGAGCTTTTTTCTTTCTCTTATAACCAAATCCATGAGAAGGAAGTCGCGGGCATCAGCTAGTGTCATATAAGTAGTGATCACTGATACTGATAAAATCATTTACATAAAAATTAAAAAGTATCGATACGATTAGGTATCGATACTTTTAAAGTACTCGTGTTAGTATCACAAGACGATAGTAATATTAAGAATACCTACTCATTTCAGTAGGTATCGATGATACATCGATGGTGTCGGAACATCCCTACAAAAATAAATAATAATGACAAGTGTTGTCATGTCAACAAAATGTCTATCTATGTCGATTGCGTTCCATTAGTGCAAGATGACTTATTTTTTAATAGATTATAATAATTTATTTCTTTTGAATCCCGTATCTCAGAGTCTCAATATTTTTTTTATATAAACATCATATAAACATATGATTATAAATAATATAAACTTGTACTTGTACGATGCCTCCTTAATTTTTAAATTATGTGGGTCCGATTTCGAAACGCGCGAAACTCTAGGAACGTCAAATGTCAAACGGGGCCTCATGTGCGCCATAGACACGGATAGTTTGTGGTGACGTTTGCGTTCCGTTGTACAATTTTTATGCGCCTAACAGTATTTATGTGATTTTGTTTAAGGTTAAGTCCGTCGGAGGCGGAGGCGGCGGGCCACGAGACTCGGCTGTCTCTGCAGATGGGCCCCGTGACGTACGTGCACACGCGCCGTTTCGTGCTCGAGCTCCAGGCCTTCGCGCGGGACTTTAGCCTGCTGCGGCGGGTGCTCGCGCAGGCGAGGCGGAAGGTGATCGCGATAGAGATGACGACAACTCAATCAAACCACCAACTCTTTCGACTACAGCCCATTAACGTCCCACTGCAGGGCACAGGCCTCCACTCTCATAGGAGAGAAGGAATTAGAGCTTATAGGCATATTACACTGCACTTTCCTCAGGACCCTGCCTTGAAAGCGTCGCTTATTACACAGCAATAAGGATCAATTTAGGGACCTTTTCTCCCTATATCATATTACACTACACTGATTCAAATGCAAAGGTCCCTGTGAAAAGTGCAGTGTAATAGGCCTATTAGACTCACCACGCTGCTCCGATGCGGGTTGGCGGGCTTATATTATATTAAATACTTGTAATAAATATTTGGAAGAAAAAAAAGTATTTTTAAAATTTTATGTTTTTATGTCAGAATGTCACCAGTCCTGTCACATTCACGACACCACATCTGACATCTAACATTTCTTTCAGTAATTATAAATCGTTTCCATCATCCGTTTTAACTTATGTGTACCGTTAAATAGTTAAGTACCCATAATGAGTATTTTGTTTTACGCATCAAAGTAAAGGGTGAAAATAAAGTATTTTCACATACTTTATTTGTACGCAAAAGTATAAAGTATAATTACCAAAAATAAAGTACGATACGTTTTTATAAAGTATAAGAGCAACCCTAGGACGGACGGTCAAGTGCAAATTCACTCAAGTAGACTTAGAGACCTTCGCTTTGCTAGGTCAAATATTATTACTAATATTATACACTGAAACTATCTTATGGATACCGCGAGGTCTCAGTTCGGGGCGAACCACTAGTTATTAGTTAATCAAATCAGAAATTAACAGCTTCATAATACTATCAGAGCAGCCAGCATAAAAGTTGACATTCTCGTGAAGGTGAGCAGCGCGGCGCCGGACGCGTCGCACCCGCAGCGCATGCGGCTGAGCGTGCGGTGCGAGGCGCCGGTCATCGTGCTGCCGGTGTCGAGCCGCAGCCGCTGCGCGCTGGCGGCCGAGCTGCAGATGCTGCTGCTCGACAACTGCTTCAAGCGCGCCGGCGACCCCGCCACTGTCAGCGAGCTGCGCGACACCACTGTCGGTGAGTAGTGTTTGTCTGACACATGTTATAGTTTGGATATCCGTCTCCTTTAGTAGCCGAGAAACTTAAGGGTGGAGTGCGGCGACTTTTACTTAACCGATGTTTAGGTAATCGGCTGATCCCCCAACATCGTTTAAACAACCGTTTAAATATTTACTGTTCACGACATTATTTTGAACCACGATCAATAAATCAGGCGATAATCAATCGTGTACAGCAAAAGAACCCGAACTGAACGAATGATAAAAGCCAAAGCATTTGCGTAATCACCTTGTCTTAACTATTCAACTTAACGCACTGCTACGTTTGTTTTTAGTAGCGTAAAATAAAATGCTGTCAACTTGAAAAGTACAACGACGTCATTGGGGAGGATAAACAACGCTTTAATTCTACATTTGGGCAGGTAATAGTGGGTCGAGGCCTCTATTGTTTTGCACCCTAGACAGAGAAAGAAACAGGAATTCTCTTGCTACGTTTTGCACCAGATGTTTAGGATTATGCGATACCAATGACCAATCATTGGTCCCAAGACCAGAAAAAAGTAATTATTTATGACGCAGTAAAGCATCTGTGAATTGATTATTGTAAGTGTTGGATTTGTGGGTTCAGTTTTATTAAAATTTAGTAAATATGGATGATCAAAAGAGGCGCACTCCCAATTTTACAACGGCGAGAAGCGCATTCTTTCAGAGTTAGTATTAAAATACAACAACCAAAGAGTTATTATTATTATTATATACTTTATTTGCACCACCACAAAAAGTAAAAGTAACAAAATAGGAAATAAAAAAACACAGAAGTAGGATACAAAAGGCGGCCTTATCGCTTAGGTAGCGATCTCTACCAGGCAACCTTAGGAAAAGGAGAATAGACTGCAGGTGGTTGTATCATATACTTACATTCAAATAACTACATACTAATACATAAACCAATAATAAACATATAATCAAAATATAAATTATAAAATATACTAATACATATGTTTTTTTGTTTCACTCTTTAGTTTGCGTCTCGTCTTTAGTTTGCAATATAATGATTCTTAACAGCATTTTTGAATTTGTCCAGTGACTTAGATTGGCGTATGGTCAGTGGAAGTGCATTCCATAGCTGAACAACTCGAACACTGAACGACTTTTCAAAGAACTTCGTTTTATGGGTTGGGGTTTTCAGTGCTAAGGTTCGACATGGTCTTAAATCGGACTGCACTCCAAGAAAACTGAATTTCTCCTTCAGGTAGGAGGGAGTTTTTAAATGAAATAGCACACAGTACAGAAGAGAAAGTATATGCAAATCCCGGCGACGGCGAATAGGGAGCCACTTGAGCTTTTGACGAAATTTGGAAACGTGGTCATATTTGCCCAAACCAAAAATGAACCGAATGGCGAGATTCTGGAGTCGCTCAAGCTTGTTTAGTTGGTCCTCAGTCAAATTAAGATAGCTTGCGTCAGCATAATCGAGAATAGAAAGAAGGAGAGATTGTGCCAACATAATTTTGGTAGGGATCGGCAAGACAGAGCGCAACCGTCGCAAAGAGTTCTTTTTTAAGTTACTTTAATTTAAAAACACAGACTCTATGTAGGTACTCTTTCTATCAATTAAAAAACAAATAACCTAAATACGACCACTAATATATACGTTAATTTTATTGGCTCGCAGTTGAGCGTGAGATGTTGGACGTGCGTACGATCCGCGTGAAGGGCCTTTCGCTGTGGTGCGCGCGCGCGGCACGGGGCGGCGCGGCAGGCGGCGTCCGGCTGCGGCGCCGCGGCGCGCCACTACTGCCCGCGCCCGCAGAGCTCACGCTGCAGGTGGAGAGGAACTGCGCCGACACGCACAACGGTGACAACCCTATTTTATTATACGACTGTCTGAATAAAGAAGTATATTGTTTTCAGGGTTCATGTATATATGTATGTATGTGAGTTTGTATATTCCACGATAACTTCTATACGCCTGAACCGATTTTAATAAATGAGGTATCGTTGGAATCCCTAGCTTATGCCGGGTGACATAGTATTTATTTATTAATCCACTACAAGTTAGCCCTTGACTGCGATCTCACCTGATGGTAAGTGGATGATGCAGTCTAAGATGGTAGCGGGCTGACCTGTTAGGGGCATGGCAGTTATATTAAACCCATACCCCTATTTGATTTCTACACGGCATCGTACCGGAACGCGTAATCGCTTGGCGGCACGTCTTTGCCGGTAGGGTGGTAACTAGCCACGACCGAAGCCTCCCACCAGGCCAGACCAGAGAAAATTTAGAAATTATAAATTCCCAAATTGACCCTGCCGGGGATCGAACCCGGGACCTCTGCACGTTAAGACAACAGCGCTACAAACTGCGCCACGGAGGTCGTCAAAACATAGGCTAGTAAAATTAAAAAAAAAATGATGGGGTGACCATAGTCCCGCATTAAAGATTAAATTTGAAAAAAATAATCGAAAATAAGTTTAACTATAATAATATAATCATCATCTAGAAAATGATGAGTCGATTCCAAAAATATATAACACTATTCTTCAATATCCAGTGATACACAAAGAAATATCATTTAATAAAAATGTGAATAAGATTCTAATTTAAGTAGATTAATTTAGATTTTTAACTTTTTAGTTCGTTTTTTGGCAGGGCAGTCGTGTTTTTTAATTTTTTTAATTACTACTTGTTGCAAGGTAGACTTGCGCTTGACGACAATCATGCTTAGTGATTGAAGGTCTAGGTTGGTACCCGCTTGCCGCTCCATGGATTTCACTCGCTCCAGCAATGCTAAGGACAGCTGTTACCTATGTATTCTATAAATTAATGATATAGTAAATTTTTTTTCAAAAGGGCAACCGCCGAGTTTCCTGCTGGTTCTTCTTGGTAGGAATTCATTCCGAACCAGTGGTAGATTCACTCGACGATTCAAAAGTACTTGTAAAAGTGTATTTGAATAAAAACATTTTGAATTTTGAATTTTTTTGAATTTTGCCTAAAAGATGCCTATTCACTCTTGACTTGAAGGGGTACCTTCAAGTCAAGAGTCAAGTCAAATGTTGAAACAGAGTTAATTATACTTCACTCCAACGGCAATCTGAAATCGGATGCATCATAATGTGGAGTATAGAATAAAACATCCGAGGCAGATTCATAATTTTAAGCGAAATAGGTTCGACTGAAAAATTTCTAACCCCAAAGAAAATCAGAAAAGAGTTTTAATGTTTAATTTAAAAGGTAAATCCAAGTCTGTTCAAAGTATTTCGTTACCTGTACTCTAATGGCGACTATAAATAGTAGCGTAAGTCTACGAATTGAAAAATTTATATTTTTTATAC
This sequence comes from Erebia palarica, assembly GCA_964035005.1. Taxonomy (NCBI): domain Eukaryota; kingdom Metazoa; phylum Arthropoda; class Insecta; order Lepidoptera; family Nymphalidae; genus Erebia; species Erebia palarica. The sequence continues at coordinate 40,337,802 of OZ035983.1, read as the reverse complement.
AGTACCAGAAATGACGGTTCAAGGTCGTCTAGCAACACTCCAAGCGTCGCTAGACGTGGCGCAATACCGCCTCATACGCGGCGTGCTAACCCACAACTTGGCCGAGCCTTGCGCTGAATTGCTCGAGCCACCCCTCCCCACCTTACCCCAAATACCGCCCGTGCCTTGCCAAGTGTGGACGACGTGGTCCTTGCAACTGGACCTTCAGGATGTGTGTGTGGAACTGAGAGGATCGAAAGGCGCTCCGCCATTGGCCTGCATAAATTTTATCAAGTCAAGATTACTGCTCGAAACATACTCGGATTTGTCGCAAGATATCGATTTAGTCTCACAGGTAAGTTACCTAACATTTTTACTCCCCAGAGTTTACCAATAAAAAACTTGCCAACACTTGAACAAATTTTTCAAGAAAGTGCCTTTCACAAAATTGACAATCCCTATCTCAAACTGGAGAAGCATTAAATGTCACCCGTAATTCTGTCGATTTCAATAATGAATATACAAATTGAATTATTAGGGTTCAGAATGGAGTCCAAGAATATGATGTTTCAGATTTTTATACGACTGCCTGAAAAGAGTATTGAGTATATTGTTTTCAGGGTTGATATATGTATGTATGTATGTATGTGAATTTGTATATTCCACCATAACTTCTATACGCCTGAGCCGATTTTGATGAATGAGGTATGGTTAGAATCCCTAGCTTATTCCGGGTAACAAAGGCTAGTAAAATTAAAAAAAAAATTGATGGGGTGACCATGGTCCCGCATTAAAGATTAAAGTTGTAAAAAAATTCGAAAATAAGATTAACTATATAATCATCATCCAGAGATAGATTTTCGTTTTTGTAGATTCCAAAAATAGATAACACTATAGTTCAATATCCAGTGATAAAAAAAAAAATTAATAAAAATGTGAATAAGATTCCAATTTATCTAGATTAATTTAGAATTTTAACTTTTTAGTTCGTTTTTTGGCAGGGAGTCGTGTTTTTTTACTTATTTTAATTATGACTTGTTTTTGGTAAGTAAGGCGTCATACGTTTGACAGGAGATCCTGGTGAGCGATATGCGCTACGCCGCTGAGCCGGCCAACCGGCGCGGCAATGTGTTCAGCCACATCGTGCAGCCCATGCCCGACCACCGGCACAGCGTTCAGGCTGAGGTGCATGCCAGGTGAGACTGCACACCTCTGCAGACACGTTCTTGGCCATTATACTTCATTTTCTGACAATATTTTGAAAAGATTCAAGATTTTTTTCGGTTCCAAATGGTCTGACAAATAACTGTACTTTATTTATTCTATGTAGAATTGTTGTTTTACGAATTTCACAACTTTCGTAAATGCTTCTATATTATGATTACAAATATGTGACAATAATTGTTTGCTTATTTGTTTATTAGTTGTCCTACAAATTAAAAAAGTAGATAGACGTCCACCGCTTGACGAAGATCTCCTGCATGGAGCACCACATAACACGGTCATAAGACACTGTCTTAAATTTTATTAGCGTTCAAAAAGATGATATTGTAGGTACTAATTTTATTTTGTCTTTGACTTCGAGCATGTCATGTTTCCCTCAGAAAACGGCCAGACTCGTCGGCGTACACAATCCTGGTCAACAATATGCGGCTTATGGCTATCCTGGATTGGTGGGAAGCCGCCAACCAGTTCATCATGCAGCCACCACCGCCCGCCGTGGACCCCGACTTGCAGCATCTGTAAGAATATGTGATTCTGTCTTGTTGTGATTGTGTCTTTTGTTTTAATTGCATGTTATTTAGCGGACGATCGTGATGATAAAAAAGTAATTCAATGCATAAGTGTAGCAAAATTGAAGAAATAGATAACTAAAACTATCTATCTATCTATGTCTGATCTACTATCTTTTGAGCGCTAGCACATTTCATATTATCAAGACAAACAAAAAATGCCAGCGATAAAAAGAGGTTCCATCCATATTTGTTTTGCAAGTTTTTATGAGTTGGGATGAACTTAACTCGCAAAAAGTTCAACGAGCGTGGTAATGAATCTCTACCTGGATAGGATGTTTTCTTGCCCACATGAGTAAGTCGAGTAAGTGAGGCGAAGCTTCGCTGCTGTTGGGTATTCCGCGATTAAGCTTTTTTTAAATCTTATAAAGTCGGATCTTCTACTGATTTTTTTAAATTCAAAACCATGTAATAACTTTATGCAGAGAAGATTTGTCGGTGGAAAGTTTGGAAGGCGAGTGGAGTGGCAGCGGCGCGGGCAGAACGGCGGGGGTGGGGGCGGGGGCGGGCACGGGGGAGGCGGGCGGGGTAGTGGAGCTCAAGCTTAACATCACCGACTCGCAGCTGGTGCTGGTGGAGGACGCGTCCCTGTGGGACACCAACGCCGTTATATTGAAGGTAGGCGTTATTTTCGAACAGGAGTATTTACCAGAGAGAACATTTCAAATTATTTATCTATACAGGACCGAATGGCGAATGCAAATAGAGTCATCGGGAGCTATAACGATGCGAATGCTGAGTTTCTTGACGGCTCTTCTCGGTAGAATCTGCTCCGAACCGGTGGTAGAGTCAAAACATGACGTAACATAAGATACACCCGTATGTCCTACATCTAATAAAATTGAGTATCGAGGAGTTATTGAGTATTTAAAGGAAATGATGAGAAATTGGAATTTTCAAAGAATGATAATTCAGGACGATCATTTTCCAATGTCTATTCCATCTTTTATTTATGTTGAAAGACAAAGAAAGATAGAAAGAAATGATTTATTTGTATGAATATGTGAATAATAGATGTTTGTCGATTAAATAGAAAGCCGCAACATATCCAGTCAGGTAACCCTGACGTACAATTTTTTTTCTCATTACATTTTACAATTATTTCAAAATTACACAAAACCATTTTAAATCACGAATAGATGTTTTGAATATGATTTTTGCGTATAATAAATAATAGAATAGAAAAATCTTTATGGGGCAGCAATAAACACAGATGCACAAAATAAATCAAAATTAAAAATGAGTTACATACATATTATAAAATGTAAGTTTGTACAGCAGTGTAACGCTACCAACAGGTGAGTCACTCAGCTTGTGTTGGGACTCCTGGCCTCTCAGACTTAAAACTGGCAATGCCGTCAGGACTTGCGTCTGAGGTGCCAGGTGTCCCAACGCTGATTTTCAGAGACCGCCTTTCGATGCGAACGTCAATGATATAGCCTTTATATTTTTGGCAGAGTATGATCATAACTTATGTTGATGTAAAATATCAGAGTACGACGGTGATCACTTACCGGCCGGCGGACGTGGCGCGGCCGGTGGTGTGCGAGCTGAACGAGCTAGAAGTTTTCTCGTGCGTGCTGGGGCTGGAGGAGGAGACCGCGCTCTCCATCGTGGACCCGGCTTCCGTGCACGCAGCGCTGCACGCGGATAACGTGCTGCACGTGCGTATCTGTACCATTCAAAGGGAACACACATAATTGGGTATTTGACTACTAGTGAGATAAATTATTTTTTAATCTATACTTACTAATATTATAAATGCGAAAGTTTGGATGGATGTCTAGATGTATGGATGTATGGATGTTTGTTACTCAATCACGCCCCAACGGCTGAACGTATCTGGCTAAAATTTGGCACAGAGATAGATTATAGTCTGGAATAGCACATTGGCTACTTTTTATCCGGGAAAATTAAAGAGTTCCCGCGGGAATCGAAAAACCTCAAACCACGCAGACGAAGTCGCGGGCATTCGCTAGTGATTAATGAGTAAAGGATCTCCCAAAAGTCGTAATATCCACGTCCCTTGCTAGTTTTATTTTGAATAACCATTTTAAACTATTAATTAAACTAAAGAAAGTGCGTCAAGCTTTGATGACGTCACAATTTAAAATTTCATACAAAATCCATACTAAGCACGTGTATTGACGTTTGACGCGTAGTGCTGATTTGACTAGTCAAATACCAAATTATACTTTTATTTAGCGTTTTATTTAATTCGCGCCGCCATCTTATACCATACTCTCCCCTTGACCAGTGTTGCCAGTCTAGCGTCCACAACCACAGATACAATAATGCCCTGAATATTTTAATTTTGAGCCTACGAATACGAATACTAGCATTATAATTACGAAACTTTGGATGGATGGATGTTTATTATTCAATCACGCCAGAACAGCCGAACGAATCTGGATGAAATTTGGCATAGAGACAGATTATAGTCTGGAATAACACATAATATGCTACTTTTTATCCCGCGAGTTCCCGCGGGAAATAAAACACCTCAATCCACGCGGACCAAGTCGCGGGCATCAACTAGTGTTACATTAACCTTGAGATGAGTACAGTTGGTTTTGTGTTAAAAGGTCTCTTGACAGAAGTGGAAAGTGTCTGTACGTGTTGTGTACACGTTCAGACACTATATTTCAGTGCCGTATTTTGATGAAATTGCGCACTCAGCATTCTGGATCATTTTGATCCTGAATGCTGAGTGACGCCAAATGGTTTAGGATGTAGATTATGATGGGCACGGTATTCCGTGGTTAAGTAGTGCGTCAACAGTTTTATATTGCGACCTAAGTCAAATAACTTATCTTTAATGGCGAGTTTAAGAGTGCTGCTGAGCTCTTTTTCCATGATGCTATGTATATAGTCCCGCAAACTTATCTGACCCAGTAACAACGTCGCTAGTAGGTACTTATTAAAAATAAAATAGAAACAAGAACTAAACCCGCATAAAAAATAGTTTTTTTTTTTAATTGCGTGATAGCACATCCACACCCTAGCGGTTCGTATAAAAGCAAAAACGCTTCGTGCGAGCAAACTGGACGTGAACCACATAAGGGTGCCAACGCTCACGGTTTCTCGCTGTTCTGTTCCAATTTTGACCGCTGGGCCAGATCAGTTTGTAGGAATATACCCTCGGAGCTGAGCTAACAGTGTAACTGGTGGGCAGGTGTGCATGGGCGCGCTGAACTTGCGGCTGTCGTACCACGACATGCGCATGTTTGCCGCCATGCTGCACTCGCTGCCCGCGCAGGCCCGCGTCGCCCTCTCAGGTACCGCAGTGTTCCGATCAGATAGTAAAATCAATAATCTATAAAAGGCTTTGTCTCGTGTGACTGACAGACAACCTACAGCGCAAACGGCTGAACGTGGAAATTTGACGAAAATTTTCCTTGAGAACCCTAGAGGTGGGGTCGCCATTCCAGCACCGGAAGCCGTAGCGTCGGCAGACCACCCTCACGGTGGACTGACGACATCAAGAGAGTCGCAGGGAGTCGTTGGATCCAGGCGGCGCAAGACCGTGGCTTGTGGAGGACCCTACAGGATTCCTATGTCCAGCAGTGGACGTCCATCGGTTGACGATGACGACGACGACCGTAGAGGTGTATAGGATTTTTCCAAATTCCACCCCCAAGGGTGTTAAATAGGGGGTGAAAGTTTTTATGGAAGTCTGTCATGTTTCAGTATTAAACTTTGTATTTGGGCTTTTGGTTAAAAATTAAGGAATACGTCAGTGTCAGTTTTCGAAAATTCCACCGCCAAAGGGGTTAAATATGGGATGAGGATTTATAAGAACCCTAGTAGGTTCACGCGGATGAAGTCGCGTGCAAAAACTGTTTTATTTATTTCTTCTTCCGTGCGGTTAGCAAGAATTACGCTGGTTGCATTCAAAGCAGAAGTCTAGTGTGATTGGACAAAAGTACTGTGTGACAGTGCCGTTCTGTTTCATGGATTTTGCGTTTATGTAGAGTCATTACAATTGAACCCTCAAGATTATAATTCCACCTCCACACATGTGTGTCGTTTTAGACAAAAAAAAGAAATATCGAATAAAGGTGACCGTTGTGTAGGCAAGTCAGAAGAGCAGGCGGTATCGAGCGCGCCCGCGAATAGCTTGCACATGCGGTCGAGTGCGGAGGTGGGTGCGGGGGTGGGGGCGACCTACGGCACCGCGGGCGTGGCGGCCCTGCCCCGCTGGCTGCGCTCCGCAAACGCCGCCAAGCCGCCGCCTGAAAAACCCGCGCACTGGGCGCTCAAGGCCATACAGGTAGTCTTTCTCTCTTTTAGCGTTTTTCTCGCATTGCTGAGGATCGTGACCCCTTTCCATTAATCACATAATGGTAGGGGTTTTCTTGGAATAGTAATGCGGGGGGTCTCAGGTCCTTCCGCATACGACTCAACTAAGAGTGCTATTTCAACTCTCAGGCTTGTAAGATGTTGGTGACAATAACTTAATTTTTTTTATCCACTACAAGTTAGCCAGCCTTGACTACGATCTCACCTGATGGTAAGTGATGATGTAGTTTAAGATGGTAGCGGGCTAACTTGTTAAAAAGAAAAAACATTTATTTCCAAATTGTGCCATACATAACAAGCATACCTAAAGAGGTAGATCACCCCTGCACCTCAACGATCTAAAAAAGATCTATAATCTAAACAACAGGCTCAGCATAATGCTGTATGTTCAGTGCAAGCACTAACCATACAGCGCAGATTTTCAGCCCGAACCCTGTTTCAGGTAACATCACGGAAAAAACTATGTAGCTGTAAGCTAGTAGGATACTTAAAAAACTACTCATAGTTATACTTATAAGTATAATTACTACTATAGTAATAGTAAATCATGGCAGTTGTATTAAACCCATAAATCGCTTGGCGGTACGTCTTTTCCGGTAGGGTGGTAATTAGCCACGGCCGAAGCCCTTCACCAGGCCAGACCAGGGAAAATTCAGAAATTATAAATTCCCAAATTGACCCTGCTGGGGATCGAACCCGGGACCTCCGCACGTTAAGACAACAGCGCTACACACTGCGCCACAGAGGTCGGGAATAACTTAGGTTTCTAATCTATTATCACCGACATCATCAGATGTTGGTGATAATAGTTTAGACCGGGAGCGATGGCTTAACTTGCTCTCCGAGGCACGGAGGAAACGAAAGGGCCAAATTCGGACTACATGGTTTGAACCAGCTGAAAACTTGTAAATTTTTTAAACAAAGTTTAACAGAGTTTTGTTGCGCGCTCAGGTGAACGCGGAATGTGTGACACTGTGCGTGATCGACGACTGCTTGGATTCGGATGTGCCACTACTCGAAGTTTCTTTAGTGGACCTACAAGTGGAACAGGTGAGGCGATTGAAACTTGTAATTTATAAGTTGAGTAAGCTCTAAGAATATGCATTATGTTCGCCACGCCATGCGAGTCGAGCGACGTCGTTATTACACTTAATGCCGAATACATAAAGCTTTTTTTTGCCGGCTCGAGCCCGTTTCGCGTCGAAAGACTTGGGGAGACCTTTATAGTCAGTAGGCAGGCACCGCTTGAGTCAGGCCCGTTTGCAGAAACGCCGGGTTACGTTTAACTTACGAATACATTTGAAATTTTGACACAAGTTTTATACGAATTCTCTCAAAGTAGAGCAGTTAACTCTGGGTTAAGGGTGTGTCATACGCAATTTTGTAGTTTGAAGTCGTTATTTATCTCAGAATTTGTAAAAGTTACCACTTTAATTTATTATATTGTAATACCACTTTAGTTTATTATATTGTAATAGTTAAGTAGTAGATTGTTATAATTTTTATTTTAGAAATTTACATTTGTGCACCGCCCAGTCATCATGCAACCAATCTCCTATTTGAAAAAGGTTGCCTGGAAGAGATCACTCATAGTGATAATTCCGCCTTTACACCGTAACAAGTTGTAAATGCTGTCACGATTCGTTTTACCTCTGTTCTGATATTTGTTTGTGTGTAATAAAGTGTTTTTACTTACTTACTTACTTTAATATTTGGGGAAATGATACTTCGGACTTTTATCTTGGTGTTACGTCTTTTAAAAACACGATTGGGTGCAAATTTTCTCGATAGTATTTATTTTGTAAAAATACATGTTTTCCACACATTTTGCTATTTCTCTCGGGAAGCACACAATGTTTTTGGATTTTTATTTTTTCAAGTAGAAGTATTTCATAAGTTACTTCTTTTTATTTTTCGATTTGTTGTCTAATTATTATGTAATAAGGTAAAAACAGTTTTGGCGCATACGTCGCTAAAAAGTACGTTGCGCGTCTATCGCTCTGTATAATTCGGCATCTCGCTCGACGCTGACCGACCGATGTGAGACGCTCTGTTCTCATTGGCTACGGTATTGTTGCGGCACACTCTTACAAGGATAACCCGGCGTTCCTGCAAACGGGCCTAAGTTTACTTCTGTATAATAGGGATGATGCCTATATCAAAAATAAATTATTTCTAACTGTGTTAAATAGAGGGTCTTCCAAAAGACCTTAAATTCACATCGTCGGTTAGTTTCAAGTTTGATAACCATTTTAAAATATAGATTAAAGAAAAAAAGGGCGTTGAAATTTTATGACGTCACAACTGTGAATTTCATAAAACTTCCGTACTAGAAAGGCGTTTTTGAGTTTGATAAAGAGTTGCTGATTTGATTGAGTTGTCATCACCCTATTGTGTCCAGGATCTGCGCAAAGTGGAGGAGTCGTTCGAGGACCCGCTGCTGGTGTCGACGCCGGCACGCGAGGCGGGGGCGGGGGCGGATGCGGGGGTGGGTGCGGGTGCGGGCGCGGGGGCGGGAAGGCTGCGCGCGCAGCTCAGCGCCGACTACTACAACCGCACGCTGTCCGGCTGGGAGCCCGTCGTGGAGCCCTGGAGGTGATCTACATCACATCTTACAATGGAGGAGTCGTTTGAGAACCCGCTGCCTATGTCGACGCCAATTTCAATTTCGAAATTCCTCCTGTCCTGTCCTAGTGGGAGGCTTCGGCCGTGGCTAGTTACCACGCTACCGGCAAAAACGTGCCGCCAAGCGATTTAGCGTCCCGGTACGATGCCGTGTAGAAGCCGAATAGGGGTATGGGTTTAATATAATGCCATGCCCCTAACTGGTTAGCCGGCTACCATCTTAGACCATCGTCATCGTCTTAGTGCATCGTCACTTACCATCAGGGGAGATCGCAGTCAAGGGCTAATTTGTAGTGGTTAAAAAAAAATCAAGTAGGTCTACGTTCCCTTGGAGCTGTAAAAAAATCAAGCTTCTTAGTCAATGCATCTAAGGGTCTAGACTCATAGGGTGTTCCGTGTCGAATTGTTTGTCAGCCGCTGCTTAGCACCATATGTAAACCAGTAATTTCACAGCTGATTACGTGTTCTTATGACATCTTTCTTGTTAATTACTAAAATAATTTATACTGTGTGGTGATACGAGAACCCTTTGGCCGCGAGTCTTTTTGGAACGAAATTTCATTATGGGACGATGCGGAGTGTGTGTGCGCGTGCGCGTGTGTGTTTATGTCTGTCTGTCTGTCTGTCTGTCTGCCTATCTGTCTGTCTGTCTGACAAAAATAATCGTCGCGACATCACACTGTTCAATGCAAAATACGAATATACGACGAAACGAAAATAACTGGCTTGCTTTCTATGAGAGAGAGAGACAGACAGAGAAACGCGCGCACGCCGCACGGCTTACAACTATAGCAAAAAGTGTCGTTACAACTTTTGGTCCTAATTTTTTCCGTCTAGCCCCCTTTCGCAACGCGCGATAAGGAACTCCGTTCCAATATACTACATTCGAACTTCAACTTTAATGCCTTAGTGTTACGGTTTATATTTTAATAATTTAAAAATTCGTTTTCACTTCATGGACTTCCGCAAAGTAACGCCTGCTTCTATCCAATGAATTATTTATCAAATCCGGTTTTAAACAGAGGTGCGGTTATGTAAGAATTGCCGATCCAATTGTATACGTTTATAAAGTATCGTACATACCTAAACGTATGGATATGCCACCGTAAGATTGTAAAAACCGTTAGATTATAATCTAACTCGCGAAATTGCAATCTGTCGAAATATTACAATTTAACGCATTATTTTTCGGTAAATTGTAATCTGAGGCCGGGCAGTACCTGATTATTTATGTCGAACCCTAACCTAACCTACACAGACAAGAAAACGTAAGTACAATGAATTTCAAAAATTGACACTCAAAACATTGAACGGTTCACAATCTGTCGACAGTTTACAATTTCGCCAGTTAGATTATAATCTAACGGTTTTTACAATCTTACGGTGACAGATACACGAAATTGAGCTCCAATTCAATGCTGTTATGGTTTATTTTACTTTGACGCCGAACTTAGACGACTTGATCGAAAATTCTGACACAATCGAGGGGCAGGTTTGAAACGAGCTGGGAGTACACGCTGTCGAGTGCGCTGTCGCTGGGGCGGCTCCAGCTGGACGTGCGCTCGCCGGACACGCTGGACACCAACGTGACGTCCGCGCTCGTCGACCTCGCGCGCCTCGTGCGCCGCAACTGGACCGCAGACTATTATGCGCCGCAGGTCAGACCACGCGGGCTTTAGGTTCTTCTTGTTCAAATAAAAACATTTTTGTTAGGACTGCAAGCCTGCCCAGTGAGGACAAACCTTAAACATAGAAGTAGGGGCCTATGAACTGCTAATAGGCCAACGGTCACTGGGGCAGGGGCCTCTAAATGTTAAACTCAGCGGTGACTGGGGTAGGTGAGCTATCAGTTGGGGGTTTTAGACGGTTGCTGCAAATATGCGAAGAGTATGACGAAGTGAATGGACTCAGTTACAACGCTAGGAAGAATGAGTTTCTTGTTTTCAGGGGAAAAAACAAACTAGACACATTTAAACCTCCTTTACATCTATGTGGAAATCCCCTGAAACAGGTGTCTGAGTTCAAGTACCTCGGGCATATAGTGACCGATAGCCTGAGGGACGATAGGGATATTGAACGGGAGCGTAGAGCGTTGTCGGTCTGGGGCAATATGTTAGCCCGCAGATTTCCACGATGTTTTTTACTAACATAGGTTAAGTTATTGTTACTAACAAAATATGGGCTTTCAGTTTATAAGAATTTGCATAAATACATACAAAATACACTAATAACGGAACTTATAGGCTAGACACATACCTTCCAAGTCCCATCAGATTCTTAACAGCCCAAGGGGGGATGGGGTGTGTGTGTTTGTGAAAGTGTTGAGTAAGTTGTGACCCTCCTAGGTTACTGCTTAGGTTGTCGCCTGGCGCCTGTTGGCCGTAGCACCCTTCACTGTCACTTCACACTTAAGTTTATTTACTTAAGTGACAATTAATGCCGCACAAGACCGGAATACGTAGATTTACTATACTAATCTAACCTAATACGCCTGTCTTTTTGCCAGCAAAAAAAAAACTTAAAAACTGTCAAAGCCGTCACCTAGACAAGGATGACGCAATTGATTGAAATCATTGAATTTTTTAAAATCCAAAACGTAACGTGTAGCGCCATCTAGCGAGAAATGAAGGCTCTGTTACGCGAGAGACAGTTCATGAGTGCCTTACGGTTTCGAATTCCTGTCCAAGTACCAAGTGCCTTCATACAACGCCAGGTGGCGTGAACAGATTTTGTGGCACGCGGTTAAAGTAGGAATACCAAAAAACTTTATTTAGGTACATAACTAAACTAATATTATAAATGCAAAAATTTGGATGGATGGATGTAATACATCCATCCAAACTTTCGCATTTGTTAGTATCGATACAAAATATGTGTTAGTATCGAAAACGTAATATCGACTACATCACAACTCTATTTCGTTACGTCAACCATAGAGTAATGACGTCAACATTCCTTAAGATTCCTCGGACCTCGCGTGCGAACTGTACCTAAGTACGAAACTTTTACCAAATAAAATATGTTTGTTAGAACTTGTGATTTCTCGTTCAGACGGTGACATCAGAACAGTCGCCAAAGGGCAGCCCGGCCGGCCACCGCCGCCGCTCGCCCTTCGTGCCGTACGCGTTACGCAATCTCACCGGGCAGAGGCTGTGGTTCACCACGCTCACCACCACCTCCGATGAGTAAATGCACATTTTTTACTATCCTAGTGGTGATCGAAAACAAGGAGTCTTATGTGAACAGGACGCCTTCTAACTGCGCAGATGAGCCAAGTACAAAAACATGTGTTTTTTTATGTGACCGTGCCTTTTGCTGTGGCTTGAACAGACAGCCTTGTTGTAATTTCAAATTGGTTTTATTTTGCGATCACTGTTGATACGTTGTAATTACCAGTTTCTCAGTAATATAACAGTTGATATTATTATCGTTCTGCTGTCATTCTACCTGATCATTTCACAGGTCCCTTTTTCCATCGCTTTAAAACCGTATTCACAGCTATCGAACCATATTTAATTCCAGCTTAGTAGGTCTGGCGATTTTGTATCTGCTGCCCACAGGTATTGTTTAGCATCTTTGTAAGTGAACAAGGTTTAACGCGCGGCTTCGTCGACGTTTAGTTCGATTCATCCATCCATCAGCCTATATGCATCCACTGCTGGACATTTCGAGAGTGCGCCATCAAACACGATCCTCCGCCTTCCTTATCCACCCGCTTCCCGCGGGTCCACCAAATTAAGATAATCGGACCAGCGAGCTGGAGGTCATTCTACACTGCGCTGAATTCGATTATTGATATGTAAATATCGAACCCCTATTTCACGTCCTTAGAGGTAGAATTTTCAAAAATCCTTTCTTAGTAGACGCCATATTAGTTCTATCTGTCATCTGTGTACCTTTCAATCCGATCCGTCAAGTGATTTGAGTTCAGTGTTCATAGATTAGGTAGTCAAAGGGTAATGACGTTTTATATATTCAGGTGTAACTAGGCGTTTGTCCGGTACTTCGTGTGCGTGGAATTGGGCTCTTAAAAAAAGGAAATTTCAAAAAGAACAAGTTTTTTTACCGAAAGTACAAATACCAAGTTTCATGGATATAACTTGAATCGCCTAATTAACCTTCTAGGGTTTGTATTTCAAAATTCCTTCCTTAGTACACCTCTTAGTGCTCAAGCAATATTTTCCTTTCAAACAGAAATATTCTTTTGAAAGAAAATGACAAATTTCTAGATTCATCCGTTTGGGCCAGTCACTCAGGACAAAGCCTTCTATAGTTACCGATGAAGAGTTCACCAGATGTGTAATACTGTGCGCGCAGATTGCGCGAGTCGGGCGGCGTGGAGGCGTGCACGCCGGACGACTCGTGGGTGATGGTGCGCGGCGGCGACACGGAGCCGTTCTCGTTCGGCGGGCGGCGCGCGCGCGGCCGGCACGCGGCTCCCGCGCCGCTCCTGCGCCTCGTGCTGCGGCTGGACGGCTGGACGCCGCCCGACCCCGTGTGCGTCGACCGCGTCGGCGTGTTCTTCAGGCACATCACGCACACGGTAATCGAGCTGATGTGGAACATTTTTGCTTGATTGTCTAAGGAATCATGTTCTTATGATTCGGTCGATTACTTTGTCAGCCCTAACGCTACTACTACCTCGTTGGTCTAGTGGTTAGTGTTTGTCTGCGTTAGTGAGTCCGTGTGTAACCTGGTGTGACGTGTACACAGAAATCGGGCGCTTCGGCGCGCGTGGTGCTGGAGGTTTCGCTGGAGGGGTCGGCGCGCAAGCTGGTGACGGTGCGCTCGGCGCTGCAGCTGCTCAACCGGCTGCCCCATCCTGTGGAGCTGCGGCTCGACGCGCCCGCGCAAGGTGACACGATTACGCTAGCCAGACACTTACAATCCAGTGCTCCCCTGCTCGCTGATTACCTTCATATAACCTTACCGGTACCTTTAGGCAATATCGATTTGGCGTCCAGGGATTGAGTATGATTCCATACTCGTTTAGCGCCATGTGGTGGTACGGATCCCTTTGTGCGCGAGTCTGACTCGCACGCGACCGGTTTCTTGATTGCGAGCAATAAGCCCAGGATAGGTCGTCGTCTGTTACTGGTGACGCCATTCTTTCTAGTGGTGCGGCATCATGCTTGACGGCGAACTTGATCGTGAGTGGTCTATATGGATGTTCTGCAAACTGGACGACACTTCAAGTCCGCTGCAAACTTGACGGTAAACTTGATCGTGAGTGGTCTATATGGATGCTCTGCAAACTGGACGACACTTCAAGTCCGCTGCAAACTTGACGGTAAACTTGACCGTGTATGGCCAGCACCGCCATTCAGTTCTGGGCTTGGTCTGAATTGCATTTCTCGAATGCTCCAACACTTAACAGAGCATCTTTAGAAGCACTTTTTGGGTGAAAAATTATGTACCTATCGTGTGGGATGTTTAATTCTCTTTATTAAGTAGATCTTCGAATGTTTATCGCATTTGAGAAATATGGGGCTCCTTTTTTTTGGAAAAGATAACTTATTCTTAATCCCGAGCGATATTGATGAATTCATTAAGTCTCAAATGTTAAAACTTGTACTGAATAGTAGCGTTATCGTTCATTTACTACTAATAAAACCTCTAAAATGAATCTTCAATAATACGATTGTCGGTTTAGTACAAGTCACAACCAAGTTGAATTCCTGTTGGCATATTATTGCGCGAAGGCATTTTCATAAGCAGAGCTGATTTTCGACCAGCTCGACCTTCTTTAGAACTTCTTCAGCTACTGAAGAAGCTTGCTCAATCGATAGTAGCCAATTTTTCAAACAGTTAAACAAATGTCACAAATTGTTGAAATATTGTGTAGATCATAATATGACTGAGACATTGTCCTAAGTGTGTGACAAATGCGACTCGATACGACGCGACACCATACAGTAGCTGTAGTTTGACCTACGTTGTCGCGTACTAAAGTTGTTCATGTTGTATCGAGTTGCGTCGCGTCGCTCGGCTAGGACGGCGGGTAACATTGAGCGTGTGGCGCCAGAGCGTGCGCTGTGGAGCGTGCTGCATGCGTGGAGCGCGGCGGCGCACTTGCGCGGCGCCTGCGCGGGTCTGCAGCGCCGCGCCGCGCTCGGCGCCACGAGCCTGCAGCGGGTCGCGCCTAGCGTCCCCATATTTGTCAACTGCGGTGACTAGTAGCGCCCCACCGCATTCCAAACAGCTGACAATAATATCTTCCAAAGGACCGTCCCCGTACAAAGTTCGCCTAAGAACCAACAGTTATAAAACATTGATTACTGGGTTCAAATTAATACCTTTTTATACTTGAGAGCAGATTCAATCTAAGGACACTTGCTAAAAAATTACTTATTATCAAAAATATTTTAAATTTTGAGGTTATTTCGCGATCAATCTGCTTGAACGAATAAATATCACCTTTATCCATTTGTAATAGAGCTCTAAACAGTATGTACCTAGATAAAACAAGATTCGCCGTAGTTCATCAAAAACATTACAGATGGCGTTATTAATAAGGATGCAGGTATCGTGATAGTTCATCGAGAACTTCACAGATGGCGTTTCGAGATTCAGAATACTAGCGCACTTAGCACTTTTATCTTGTTTCTTACGATACGGATCTAGCGCTCAAGCGGTGGTATTGTATATTATTTTAACCTATAACTTATTGATCTGTGGTTCATAATCCAGAGACGGAAACGTATAGTAATCAATTTAATACCCATTTATTTATTTTTTTAATTTGAAGTGTCCGTTAAATTCTAATATTTGGAATAAAGGCTATAAAATAAGCTAAGAATTACTGTATATTTCAAACGTATCTTGATTCTTAGGCGAATTTGGTCAATGTCCTTTAACGGCAAAATATACAGGGGGCGATTGTGGGTCGGGCGCGCTTTCCGTGTGTTGTCGATCATATAAATACAAGGAATTTCTCCGACCGCTACACCCGTACCGAACCGCACCCGTCCCCTGTGTGTACGCTTTATGTGCAGATTTATGACAAAGTTGCATGGAAGCCATCGGCTTTGCACTTAGCAGCCCACAAGATTGTAAAAATTTGTTATTATTTATTTAGCCATAAATTGTTATATTAACAGTAAGAGTAGAGAGTAAAGTAAAAGGCTGCTGAGTTTCTTGCCGCCTTAGTAGAATATACTTTCAGAACAGGTAGCAGTCACGTCTTAGCAAAGCTTCGCTAAGCCTTCTTTTGTTAATTTAATGGAGTTCGAGTTTATCAGGTCAACAGTTCTCTTAGTTGAGGTCAGCCCATTGATTAATTATTGGAGCGGTTTGGAATGTATATGGGTTGTTAACCATTTGGTACCTAGTTGTCGTGTCGACGTGCATCGCTTTACATCGTTATTGTTTTATTGACATCCTAGAGCATTTTACACATATTATCAGAGTTCAAAAAGTATTTTATTAGTGGTTGCCTCATTTGTTGTCTGTTGATTGAAATTGTATTTTTTTTTTTTTCAGTTATTTTAGTAACAGAATCCATCATAAAGCTGCCTTCATAAGTCACACGTCACTAGTTAATCCCTAGAATGCGCTTAAGCACTTCAAGGACTACAATTTATATAACGCTTAAGAGAGTCATTTTGTCGGAAACATTTCTGAAGAAACGCTGAGAAATGAACCTTCAATAATACGATTATCGGTTTAGTTCAAGTCACAACAAGGTTGAATGACTATTGGCATTCAACCTGCTCATATTCAAATTTCTCAGGCGAATTCGATACGGAAAGTCTTGGTTGTTGTCTTTCAGTGCTCGTCAGATTTTCTGGCAGATAATTTCTTATAACATGTAACTGACTCAAAAATTTTATGCTCTGTAAAAATACGAATAAAATAAAAGTAAGAGATTTTACAACTCAAAAATCATACTAATATTATAAATGAGAAAGTGTGTTGTTTGTTGGTTTGCCCGTCAATAACGCCGCAACAGGGCAACGGCTCGAAGTTGGATATAGTTGAGGACCTGGGGAGTGACGTAGGCTATTTTTATTATCCCTGAAAATTAAGTGTTCCTGTGGGAATTTCAAAAAACTTTTTCCACGCAGTCGAAGTCGTGGGTGGGTATCATAAATATATGCGAGCCATATAGTTGAAGGGTAGTATAGTCCGTCAAACTTATCTGACCCGGTGACAGCGTCAATAGTATATATTGAAATTAAATAAAAATAAAAACTTAACAGAAGAAAGAACAGGTGTTTCTGCCTGTTATTAAATGTATATGTCACCGTAAGATTGTAAAAATCTATCGCACTTAGCGATACGCGACCATAATTATAATCTAACTCGCGAAATTGCAATCTGTCAAAAGATTACAATTTAAAGCATTATTTTTCGGTAAATTGTAAACTGTTAGGTATATTAACCCGATAGAACCTCCAGTACCCGATTATTTATGTCGAACCCTAACCTAACCTACAAGAAACAGACGAAAACGTAAATACAATGAATATTTCAAAAATTGACACTCAGAACATTGAACGGTTCACAATCTTTCGACAGTTTACAATTTCGCGAGTTAGATTATAATCTAACGGTTATTACAATCTTACGGTGACATATATATATATATATTAGTATATTATGTGTATATTAGTTTCAATGTTGATGACCACCGGGTGAGACGAGTCTGTCGGAGTGTGAGACGGAGTGCGTGTGTAATGGCGGGCAGGTCCGTGGAGCGGCGGCAGCGTGCGCAGCGTGACGGTGGGCGCGGGCGAGCGCTGGGCGGCGCCGCTGGTGGCGCGGCCGGGCGCCGTGTGGGCGCGGCCGCTACTGCGCGCGCACGCCGCGCCCGTGCCCGCGCTGCCGCCCGCCGCCATCGACTGGCGCAGCGCGGCCGCCGCGGCCGAGCGCGCGCTGCTGCACCACGAGTGCAGGGCGCCGCACGATTATGTCTACAGGTAACGATTGACTCTATATTATTATTCATAGTAGGGAGACACTTTTTGAACACTGAAACATTAAACATTAAAGGAAATGGCCAGCGGAACTATGGGAGCTTGTATGTGTTGTGTTGTCTACATATTGTAACCTTTTCTTTTCTACGAAAAGAGCAACTGCTGAGTTTTTTGCCGGCTGTTCTCAGCTTTCCGAACCGGTGGTAGACTCTTAACGCAAGTTGTCCTACATGAAATAAATAAATCATTTATCATTTAATATTTACACAAATTGACATAGCACTCAAATCTGGAAACTGCCGCTGACACGAAAAAAAATGGTTCCAATTTCACGACCATCGTGAGTTGGCACCCTTTTTAGAACAACTCGCAACAAAGAGGTCTCTGACACATCGAAACATAAAAAAACCCCTCTATACATAATATTTCTTGTACAGATTTTGCTGCGTAGTGCTGAGGGAGCGATTCCCCCCGGACCGCGGGGAGCTATTAGCGGGACACACGCTCACGCTGGTGCCGGCGCTCCGCCTCGAGAACCTCCTACCTCTTGAGCTGCATTATCGTGCTGACCACGTGACCGGCACGCTCGCACCCGCCTGTACAGAGCCGTTTCATCAGGTACAACCTCTGTTGCTAGGAGAGGTTCCATTCCGAACCTTAAATTAGGAACATAAGTCCTGTTACGAAGATCAAGGAACGACAGTCAAGGAGTGTACTTTTTCATTCGTGCATTGTTGAGTCATGAGGATGCACCGGTGTCGGAGTGAAACGTTTGCTGAAAGTAAATCAAAGATTTTTGTGGTGTGGTGTTGTGCCGGTGCGAATTGCTGACTTATTCGGCGGTGAATATCGCAAGCTACACGTTGTACAATATAGATTTGTCTGCTTTTGTCTTATAACTACTCAACACCATCGAACATCGTGCGGTTCGATGCGCAGAATACAATATTAGGTATCAACGGGACGGTTCAGTTGAAACCTACACTATCCGTCACGTCCCTGTCACCCCGCAGCGTTTCTCTACTCACAGACCTCGGTAGAACGACTGATTCGAAAGTACGTATCTCTTTACACAGTGTAAGATAGCCTGTAATCAGACCAGCGCTGTGTCTGTGCTCGAACATAGTAAAATGCTGAGTGGAGTCCATTTTGGGATCACACAACTTATATTTCTGTCTCATATCTTTCTACTATAATTATTGTATTGTGGTTCCAAATAAACGCTTTTTCTTTCTTTCTTTCTAATCCTCCTCGTGTCAGGTGAACGTGGAGGAGGGTGTGGAGCTGTGCGTAAAGCTGGAGGGTTTCGGCTGGTCCACGGCGCTGAGCGTGGGCGGTGCCGCGGGCTCCGGCTCATTCAGTGCGCGGCTCAAGCTGCGCGACCAGCGAACGCGCCGCCTGTACCTGAACGCGAGGGTCATCGTCAAGAAGACCGACGGCATCAAGGTATCCATATCCATGCTATTATTATTAAGTTTAAAGTTAATGTAAAACGTAAACTCATTGAAAAATCTTATTACCATGTAAAGGACTACTTAAATGACTAGGAGGCTTGGCAATAATTTGCTCTATGGCTCCGATAGTTCCTTAGTTGAGATGATTTGTGAGATGGTGATAATAATTTAAAAAAAACCCGGCTGAGTTTGTTGTGGGCTCTTCTCAGACCAGGGCGCGTTTGGAAACCTCGTAGCTTTAGTTTTAAGATACCGATTATCACCATCATGTTTTATGAGTAAGTAATTTTTAACGTCAATAAGTGTACCTACAGTGTACCTATATACAGTGGCGTGCACAGGGTTTGAAGCTGGGGTAGGCATATGTTGGTCAGAATACCAGTTTACTAGCTGTTATGGTGAAAATTAACCATTGACGTATTTTCGTATGGGTAAGCAGTGCTTATAAACCTCTATTAACTGCACGCCACTGCCTATATTGAATAAATCATATTGATTATTAATGCGAAAGTGTCTGTCTGCACTCGCGGGCGATTTCTGAGACGTTGTCGAAACGTCATAAAGTTTGAGCGGGACTGTACTGACGCGTGACGTTTCCCGGCAGGTGTCGATCTCGGCGGCGTACTGGGTGGTGAACCGCACAGGGCTGCCGCTGGTGGTGCGCGCGGAGGGCGGCGCGGAGGCGGCGGGCCAGTTCGCCGAGCACGAGGTGGCGCGCATGGTGGCACCCCTGCCGTTCTCTTTCGCCGACGGGGACGGGCCCACCGTCTCGTTGCGGCTCGGAGCTGGACTCTCGACG
Organism: Erebia palarica; assembly: GCA_964035005.1. Classification (NCBI taxonomy): domain Eukaryota; kingdom Metazoa; phylum Arthropoda; class Insecta; order Lepidoptera; family Nymphalidae; genus Erebia; species Erebia palarica. The sequence continues at coordinate 40,317,932 of OZ035983.1, read as the reverse complement.
TCCTCTGAGGTACGTCGCTTGTCGAAACTTTAAAAGAGAAACTTTTTTAGAATCGTTGTAATTTGAAAATAAGATGAAATGAAAAAGCGACACTCAAAAGAGACAAACATATTCATTATATGATTTATTTATTTAATAGGAAGCCAATTCGTAGGTTACTTTTCTGAAGTTTCACTTCGGCCGTGTGTGAACACACACACACTTTTTATTTTTTCTGTCTATTTCTGTGTCTTGGCAATCTGACTTGCGACATTGAGCCGGGCGGATTGGTATTTGTATTATGTTTGTCGAAATGAATTTCAGAAGTAAGCTTTAGAAGGCTGGAGAATATAAGACCGCTTATATTCTCCAGCCTTCTAAAGAAAATATGCATATGAAATTTAATGTTGTAGTTTGTGCATGTAACACAAACGGTTGACGCGTTGAATCCAGGAAAGGGTTTTATATTATATATTCAGACTTGAAATTAGTGTTAAATACAGTAGCTTTCACGCAAAAAGATTCCATGGTATACTACTACTACGAAAAGATGACGAATTTTTATTTTCTCTTCCCCTCCCAATTTGTATGAGTAACTTTACCAATGTTTAGAATGTTAAGTTTATTTTCTCCAATGATAAGTCAAAGATATAAACATTTATGGAGGGTGTGCTTTCAGTGGTGTTCCCCCTTTGGGCTGGGGCCGGGCATCACCGTCAAGCGGCTGGAGTGCCGCGGCGGCGAGGGCGGCGAACGAGGCGAGCGCGCGTTCGCAGTGGGCGTGGCGGTGCGCGCGGGCCGCGGCCGCTACCGCAGGACCAACATAGTGACGCTGTCGCCGCGCTATCAACTGCACAACAACACGTCGCATTGTCTGCAGTTCGCGCAAAAATGCACCGCCACCACGCTCGTGAGTCGCACACATTCCATTTCAAATGTTTTCATAATTTCCTTCTGTTCCAAACTCCCGACCTTCATTCGACTTTTTATTTCCCTCTATTAAAGTGTTTGATTGACATTCTCGTCTCAGACCAGATAACATGGTAAAAGTTGTTAGGAATTAAAGCTTTGTCTAACTTGTTTTACGAGAGACCAGCTCTAACAAGATTAGACAGAAGATGTCTTTTAATATCTTATTGTGTTCCTTGAAGATTTCTTGTTACGGTACAATTCCACCAGTGTGCGGTGCTGTTCGGTAAAAATCTCTCTTTGGAAACGGACTCGTTTTTCTAGATGAGCTGAGATGAAAATGTTCTGCGTACGATTTTGGTGGAATCGCACCTTGCGATTTGATGCAATCTTTTTGGCAACTGATAACAACGTACAATTTGAAACCCCCCCAAATAACCGTCATCCATTTATCAATTCATACATTCGTTTGAGTAGTACCATATCTGACATCACGCTTCAGCCCCCCGACTGCGTAAGGAAATAGTAATCGTTTGTCAAACGGATAATTCGACCTGTTTATGGAGTTCATAGATGCCTCAACAAGCATGTATGAACTCGAAAACAGTTCGGGTAATATGTTTTAAGCTGTCAAATGATAACGATTTGGTCAGACAATAGGGATGATGACAACTCAATCAAATTAGCAACTCTTTATCACGCTCTTTATAACTCTTAAAAACGCTCTTCTACTAAGGAAGTTGTATGAAATTCGCAATTGTGACGTCATCAAATTTCATCGCTTTTTTCAATAACTTTTTTTCTTTAATCTATATTATTATAAAATGGTTATCAAACTTAAAACTAACCGATGATGTGAATTTTAGGTCTTTTTGAAGACCCTCTAATTAATAATCAGTTAGAAATAATTTATTTTTGATATAGGCATAATTCCTATTGGGCTTTAGATTTTCCAATATCTTTAATCATCCATTTATCATCGTAGTGTACACTAGCGGCACGCTATGATGGCCGGTTTGACACATTACAATAGTGATGTGGAATGTCAATTTATTCTCGAACAAAAAACAATTAAGTTTTGTTTTTGTACCTGATTAAATAGGTTTAATAAAACAAAAATGTATATGTTTATTTAATTTATTTGAACGAACTGAATATTTGAACGAAAATGAATATACATACTTTATATGCACACAAGAAACATATGAATACAAAAGATACCAAAAAAGGTGCCACAAAAGGCCATAATTAATCAGATTCGTCCATACTACTATTTTCACTGTCGTCACTGCTATCATCACATACATTAATAATTATATGTTCGTTTTCTATAATATTATCTATTTTCACATCTCTTTCATAATCTTCCCTTATTAATTTAACAGTTCTATTCACAACCTTTTCCCAGTCTCCTTTAGTCACATGTTCACAAGCTTCTTCTAATAATTTTAGCATTTTTTTTGTGGTAAATGGGGGTTCTGTATTGTGTCTTGCAGCATATCCCTTAATTTGAGCCCACACCAACTCAATCGAATTATACTCACAATGGTAAGGCGGTAACCGTATAACTCTGTGCCCATGTTCTAATGCTATTTCGTCAATGACGTATCGGATCTTGGTTGGTTTGTTTTCTTTTAAAAGACGTACTAATTCCGCTTTTAACATATTCATGTTTGCATCTACGCCATTTTTACGAAGCCATGCGACGATATCAGCTTTCTTTTGGGATTGGGCAGGTGGCTTGTCAATTTGCATCGAGTGGTATGGGGCGTTGTCCATAATTATAATAGATGGTTCAGGGAGGCTACACAACATTGAGGTAAACCATTCAGTAAACTTTTCTCCATTCATGTCTTCATGATAGTCTCCAGTGGTTTTTGACGCAAAAGCCATGAGAGAACCTTCGACAAACCCGTTGATGGTTCCGGCGTGACAAATTATAAGTCGCGATCCTTTTCCTACAGGAACTTTGGAAGTAGATGCTGCTGTGTCATCGTTCCAAGAACGGCCTACAGTATGGTTAGCATTAAGCCATGTTTCATCCAAGAACACAACATTTTGCCAATTTTTGATTTCTTTCACTTGCCGTAAAAAAGTATACCTTGCCATCGCTATATCAAATCTTTCCATCAATATTTTGCGTTTGTTACATTTTTTGTATCGAAATCCAATGGTCTTCAAAATCTTCGTTAAAGAACTTTCCCCACCGAAGAATAATCCAGCTTCCTTCAGTGAATGCACCAACTTTTTTCTTGTTGGATACTCCTTCTGTAAATAGTAGCCGTAAACATGTCTTCGGATAGCATCGGCATCAAAGCTATCGATGCCTACGACTGGTTTTGCTCGTTTTCTCTTTTTTGGTGTGTGAAGTTTATTTTCTTCTGTGCCAGTCTCGCCATATTTTTTTTTAGTTATCCGTCTAACAGTTCGTTGTCCAATATTAAGCGCATCAGCTACGCGTTCAACCACTGACGTTATAGGTAAAATTGGCCCTCCATTTTGAGCTTCACGATCGAAATAGTTACGAAGGCGTATTACGAACTCACGTGTCTGACTATTTAGAACAGTTCTCTGCGTACGTTCGGTCATATCGACGAAATCCACAACAAAGGGCTTGAACAGAGTCCAAATTAACGAGCAAGGGTCAACAGTAATGCAGTATCAATATTTGAAATCCAAAGCCAGGTCAAAACTATATCACAATCGCATTGCACTGACAGTTTATACTTTTCGAAGCAACGTCAATTCGAAACTGCTTTGTTTTGCATTGAGCATTGACGCGAGTTTGCCGGAGGTAGTAGTTGTGCTAGCCAGCGATCCTATGTGACGATCGTATTAGATTCCATTTTTAAAAATTTATTGATATTTTTTTGCGATTTCAGAGGTTTGTCCACATAGTGAAAATTGTTCATATTCACAAGTACATTCACCCCTTAAATGGTGCAAACTGATTTTTCTACACTTGTATACATTTAAGAAATCAATTTAATAAATAAATTTTGAGTCCTAAACCTAAAACTACATTCGATAAAATTTATGAATCTCTGCACATCACTATCGTCAATAAAGTAATACAATTATTTCCTTCAAAGTCGTTATCAATTAATACGGAACTTCATGAGCGGACAAACGTCAAACCGGCCATCATAGCGTGCCGCTAGTTTAGAAACATGCATAGCCGCAATACAAGCCATTTGGCATGTATAGGGAGTGTCTGATCTTGCCCGTCAGAACGATCCGGGCGCGATGGCCACGCACGTGTCGGCCGTGGCGGGCTGCTACCTGCCCTGGCACTGGGCACGCTGGGAGCGCGAGCTGCTGCTGTGCGCGCGCGTGCTGGAGCCGGGTGCGGGCGCGCGCGCGCTCACGGCGTGGTCGGGGGGCTTCCGCATCGACAAGGCGCGCAGCCTGCACATCGCGTGCAGGTATTACTAATTTATAACTGATTTTAGCCTGAAACTTTAATCGAATTATATGAATTTAATGAATTTTGTGTTATTAATTTAAAATTTTCAATGCCCTGACAGGACCTCATGCCAATGTACTTGTATGTAGACAGTTTAGCCTAAAACTTCCCATTACTTTTTAGAGCAGACAACTTGAGAGTAACCAGCGTAATCTTGCAGCCATATCTCGTAAAATCGGTCCATGCAATAAGGAGATTATGATTCTTTGGGATATGACACACGGGTCTCGTCCAAGGAGAGAGATAGAGCCTTCCATTGTGCGTTAACTTGTTTTAGTTACGTTTGTGGTGGTAGATTCTTACGACTTATCATTAGTGGCACAAGTTGTCCTACGTAAAATAAATAATTTTATTTTAATTTTCATTAGTTCGTGCTGAAAATCTTACATAAGTCTATCAAACATAAATCTAGTAAGTTTCCCCCCTCCCGAAAGTGGGAGATTTATTCTTCTGTGTGTATGTCAGTTAAGAAATTCTTAGCACTAGTCCGGAGTTACTAAGTTGGCGGATCCCGTGCATCGGAGAGCACGTGAAGGCGTCGGTCCTACGCCTGATCTCTCTCCGGTCGTGTCGGGTTTTCGGTTGCATCAGGCCATGAGAGTAAAGGAAAAGAGAGGACATCTATTTTTGCGCATATAATATATCCCGCGCAGATGGCTAATCTCTCTGGAGATAGGCCACCGTGGCCGAAATTCGGTCGGGAGGATATTATTATTGTTATTTTCTACTTGTCAAGGGTTGTACTTATGATATCCATGCCTCAGAGAGCACATTAAGCCGTCGGTCTTGGTTCTAATCACTGACATGGTAAAAGTCGTAAAAGCCGCCAACCCACATCGGAGCACCGTGGTGGGTGTAAGCTATAATTAGTGAATGAACTAGAAGTTTAATTCGCTATAATCCGCTACAGTAGACAAATCTGTGTAGTACAGTGCGTGTCTTTCACCTGCAGCATGCGACACCCACCACCCAGCAATTCGCACAGGCACAACACCACACCACACAAATCCTCCAAATCACTCTCAACGTACGTTTCACTCCGACACCGGAGCATCTATCATATCTATCAGATTTGTCTACTGTAGCGGATTATAGCGAATTAAACTTCTAGTTCATTCACTATCATGGACTTCCGCAAAGTAACGCCTGCTTCTATTCAATAAGCTATAATTCCCTCACTCCTTTGAGAGTGGAGGTCTGTGCCCAGCAGTGGAACGTTAATGGGCTGTAGGAGAAAAGGGTTGATATTCGGAGTAGTTCGCATGTGATAGTTTTGTGTGATTGTCAGGGAGAGCGGTGGCGCGTACCACATCCTGCGCGTGGAGGTGGTCGCCCAGGGCGCCACGCTGCTGGTGGTGCTGACAGACGCGCGCGCCGCGCCGCCGCCGCTGCGCATCGACAACTGCGCACCAGTGGCCATCATGTTCCATCAGGTACAGTTGTAGTTGCGTGTGGTGTGTGTCAGGGAAAGCGGCGGCGCGTACCACATCCTGCGCGTGGAGGTGGTCACGCAGGGCGGCACGCTCTGAGTCTACTTGAGTGAATTTGCACTTGTCCGTCCGTCCGTCAGTCCGTCTGTCTGTCAGAGGCTTATAACTTCTGATTTGCTGAACTTAATTAATTCAAATTTAAATATAATATGTAAACCGATGGCCTCCAGCCGAATATGGCTTAAAAAGTTAAAAAAAATCTTTATTTCAGGGGGTTCTTATAGAAGCGAATGCGAAGAAAAATATTTTTTATATCGTCACATAGGGTTCCGGTATACCATTTGAAAGATAATTAGGAATAGAGTCTAAAATTTTTTTTTTTATTTTACCCCTAAAATTGACGAAATGGGGGCTTTTAAAGTGGATTTTCTAACGTCCAAAGGTGTCCTCAAAATTCTCAATTTTCTGAAAGGCTGAGCATGAACAGTTTTTTGAATTACATTCTGTACTTAAAAACAAATACTAAAATAAGTTAAATATTATAAGGAAACTGAAATTATTTAATTTTTAACAGAACTTCACAATGATGTCAATAGATGGCGCTCTGTAAAAGTTTATTCGTTTCTCCAATAACTCGTTAGCTCATTTGCGTCTAATGTTAAATGTTAACAATTACAATATATAGTTAAAACTATCCTATGGATACCGCGAGGTCTCAGTTCGGGGCGAACCACTAGTATTATGAATGAGATAGTGTGTTTGTTTGTTGTAAATAGAGCAACGGATAGACGTGATTTTTGCCATGAGTTTTGTTAAGGACCTGGAGAGTGGCATAGGCTATCCCTTTTAATCCTAGAAAATTAAGTAGTTCCCGCAGTAATAAAAACAACTTAAATCACGCGAACGAAGTCGTCAACTATATATATATATATATGTGCGTGCGCAGGTGGGGTGCACAGAGGAGTGCGTTGTGGGGGCGGGGGCGCGCGCTCGCTGGGCGCTGCCGGAGCCCGAGGGCGCTAACGCGCTGGCGCTCCGCGCGCCGGGCGGGCCGCGGCTGGCGCTGCCGCTCACGGCGCTGCACGACACGCACACGCTGTTATATCAGAACTTCATCTACGTGGCCTTCGTCGCCACGGCCTCTGCTGCGCCGCCGGGCGGGTACGTGGGTGTTGGAAGGAAGCTATCTTGCCAATGAACTATTTTATATAGCGAGCAAACAAGCAGGCGGGTCACCTGTTTTAATCGATTACCGCCGCACCCAGCAGCACCCAGGAACAGGAACGTTGTCGGCTTTTGAGAAATTAGTTTATCCGCCCTTTGAAGAGCCTCATATAATAATCATCAATCGTCTCAGAAATGACACGATTGATGATGATTATGATTGATTTTGGATAAAACCAGGGCGTAGATCCAACAGAATTGAAATATATATGGTACTGGTGGTAATTTATTTGGTACCTGGCGACGAGAACCAAATTCTGTGCTTGTCTGTATATCACCATAATGGTTTAGTACTTCACCACTAATGTTATCATCAGTAATGCAGGCTTCCTGTATATTTGGACTTGCTCCAACATGTGGTCCAGTAATGTGGAAACTACACGTCCGAACAAGCTTAAAAAAGTTAGTGGGTGAAATTGGGGTAAACTTTACGCAAAGATTAGTATTTTTTTTAAATTTTGTGTGGTGACAGCGATGGCGCTCCAACTGACGCCGCGGCGCTGGAGTCAGATGTCCTCGTGCTGGAGGTTCCTCTCGGCTCGACCCGGGTACAGCTCGCACGCAAACGATACGGCGACAGGTGAGTTGAGTCCTTACTAATGTTATAAATGCGAAAGTATCTGTCCGTCTGTCTGCTACGCTTTAATGGCCTATCTTTTCATTTGGTATCGAGATAGGTTGGAAGTATATAGGCTAAGACTTGAGAGACAAATAGAGATAACGGGTAGATATAATTTTTCGCACGCTAGCCTTACGGGTCTGACAAGAGCCCACAACACACTCAGCCTTTTCTTATTATCACCATCTCACAAACATGGTAAATTAATTAGATGTATTATGTGTGTGGTAGGGCTCAACTGTGGCGGCGCGGGCCCAACGAGCAGCTCGTGCACGAGGGCTCGTCCCCGCCGCAGCCCACCGACGCGCTGCAAGACGACAACACGCTGTCCCCGCATGCGCTGGTGAGTGTAACTAGTGTGTGAGTGTAGTTAGTGTGGCAGGGCTCAGCTGTGGCGGTGTGGGCCCAACGAGCAGCTCGTGCACGAGGGCTCGTCTCCGCCGCAGCCCACCGACGCGCTGCAAGACGACAACACGCTGTCCCCGCATGCGCTGGTGAGTGTAACTAGTGTGTGAGTGTAGTTAGTGTGGCAGGGCTCAGCTGTGGCGGTGTGGGCCCAACGAGCAGCTCGTGCACGAGGGCTCGTCCCCGTCACAGCCCACCGACGCGCTGCAAGACGACAACACGCTGTCCCCGCATGCGCTGGTGAGTGTAACTAGTGTGTGAGTGTAGTAAGTGTGGCAGGGCTCAGCTGTGGCGGTGTGGGCCCAACGAGCTGCTCGTGCACGAGGGCTCGCCCATGCCGCAGCCCACCGACGCGCTGCAAGACGACAACACGCTGTCCCCGCATGCGCTGGTGAGTGTAACTAGTGTGTGAGTGTAGTTAGTGTGGCAGGGCTCAGCTGTGGCGGTGTGGGCCCAACGAGCAGCTCGTGCACGAGGGCTCGTCCCCGCCGCAGCCCACCGACGCGCTGCAAGACGACAACACGCTGTCCCCGCATGCGCTGGTGAGTGTAACTAGTGTGTGAGTGTAGTTAGTGTGGCAGGGCTCAGCTGTGGCGGTGTGGGCCCAACGAGCAGCTCGTGCACGAGGGCTCGCCCACGCCGCAGCCCACCGACGCGCTGCAAGACGACAACACGCTGTCCCCGCATGCGCTGGTGAGTGTAACTAGTGTGTGAGTGTAGTTAGTGTGGCAGGGCTCAGCTGTGGCGGTGTGGGCCCAACGAGCAGCTCGTGCACGAGGGCTCGTCCCCGCCGCAGCCCACCGACGCGCTGCAAGACAACAACACGCTGTCCCCGCATGCGCTGGTTAGTTTAGCTAGTGTGTGAAAGTATAAGACCACTCTGTACGCCTACCCAAATTTGCAATAAAATTGATTGAAGAATTAAGTAATTTGGATTGATGCCGTGACGCAAAATTTTGGTCAACGTCAATGACCATGGCAAGCAGTGAATTCGCTGCTTTGATTCCGTGCGGAAAAAACTGAAACCTCCTTGGTCGCGCGGTCCAGTTTGACCTACGCTTCCAAACAGTTAGGATCAGGAGCCGAAAGTCAGCACTTAACAGTATTTTAATTAATGAGGAAAGCATAGATGATATCGGTTTAAAAAGTTCAATAAAAGTATGCTATTTAAAAAAGTTTTTTATACTGTTGAAGATTATGTTACCGATTAAAAAGCAGGTGGAAAAGTTTATTTGAGTTTAAAAAAAAATTGAATTTTAGTCGTGCAGAATTAGTGTTATTAATTGTATCGCGTTACATGACTAAGCAAGTGAAATGTGTCCAGGTGCTGGACATCGAGGAGGCGGCGCCGCGGCCGGGGCGCGCGGCGGCGCTGGTGCTGCGGCGCGCGGACCCGCGGCGCGCGTCCACGCAGGCGTGGCGGCTGCTGCGCGACGGCCGCATGGCCTGCGCGCACAGCAACCTGTGCGTGCAGCCCGACCACGGCCTCATGGGACTCGCGCCCGGTGCGTTCACACATCACTCACTGTTGGGGCTTCAACCAGCTCAGCGCGGCAAGGCAGGGGGCTTAACTCATCCGGGCACAGACGAGAAGTCCTGGTCGCTGAGACTGGGCCCTTATACGGACAGGTTCAATGTCATTGACTGAACCTATTAAGTTATTAGATTGAGGGTACATACCTTGTTCTTCACCGCTGCTATCTAGGGAGCTGATGAGGGTGTATGTGTTTAGGTTTTGAAATGTGTGAGGGTCCACCTTTCATACTATGAAAGGTGGACCCTCACTCAGTCTTGGGTTATGGGTGTCAGGCCGCTGCTGGCTTCAAACTGACTTGGTACTCGAATCCACTGATATACTGTAATAAGAGAGTGTCCTATCACGGATGATTACACTAATTTAAAAACTTTGTGGACCAACCGGCGCACGTGGCCAACACAAAGGTAATCAAAGTTACAAATAACTCTTGTCACAATAATTGTACTGACAGCAATAAGGGCGTTACTCAAACAACCAAATTCGCGTGAACTGACCAAGCTACAAGATTACACTATTTTAGGAACACTTAGAAGGCGATCAAACGTGGTACACGTGTTCGACACAATTTACACTTTTGTCACAATAATTTTACAGATAGCAATAAAGAGTATTTTCAAATCAACAAATTTATTACGCGAGAATTAACTAAACTGCAAATTAAGCTATTAGAAGCTAATTCTAATCAAAACGCGTGTTGCAAAAATTTCAATTGTCCGCTTTGTCACAAATCGTCCCATTACGCCATCTTTTTGTTACCAACTCTTTGTCTGTCAAACAGAGACAAGTTAACCAGAAACAAAAGGCTACCGCAGACTTAACAGTATTATTTTATTTAAGCGCTTTAACGGCTCTGGATTCTAGTCCTTTTGAATAACATTGACAATTACTTCGTGCCATAGAATACGGCGCGAACTCACTCAGTCAGTCAGTCAGTGCCCTTTTCCCTTTTATATATTTAGAGAAGATATGGCGCTCGGAGTCGTCACCGCATTTTACAGTGCCGTGCGGTGGCTTGTTGATGAGCATGTTCGACTGCGGACGACGAGGTCTCCGGTTCCGAGTCCCGGGTCGAGCCATTATTGAGTGTTGGGTTTTTCTGATTAAAAATTCTCATTACTAGACCGCAGTTAGGAAGTTGGCGGCGCTTCACCCCCGTGCCTCGGAGAACACATTAAGTCGTCGGTCCCGGTTACTATCACTGACATGATAATCGTCGTTAAAGCTCGCCAACCCGCATCGGAGCAGCGCGGTGGGTTTAAGTTCCAATTTCCTCTCCGCTGTAATAGGCCTATTACACTGCACTTTTCCCTTACATTATTGCTGTGTAATAAGCGACGCTCTAGCTAGCGGCCACGCCCACCCTTTCCACAGGGCCCTGTGAAAAGTGCCGTGTAATAGGCCTATGAGAGTGGAGGTCTGTGACCAGCAGTGGGACGTTAATGGGCTGCAATGGTGGTGTAAAATCGGCCTAACGTGTGTGGTTGCATGCAGGCGGGCGCGTGGTGCTGGGGCTGTCGGGCGCGGGCGGGGCGGGCGCAGCGCCGCCGGAGCAGGCGCTGGCGTGGCACACGCTGCGACCCGGCTCCGGCCGCCTCGCCGTCACGCTGTGCGCGGACGGGCCCACGCGCCTCGTGCGCATACGAGACCACGCCGACCGAGTGAGTGAGCCCCAGCTACACAGTTAAAGGCCTATTACACTGCACTTTACCCAGGGACCCTTACACTTGAATCAGTGTAGTGTAATAAGAGTTAGAAAGTAAGGGTCTCTAAATTGATCCATAAGTGTAATAAGCGACGTTCTAACTAGCGGCCACGCCCACCCTTGCCACAGGGCCCTGTGGAAAGTGCAGTGTAATAGGCCTATTACCGCTACATTGTGCCTATTTTGATACGACTGTTCAATAAGCTATAGTTCGTATTGTTGTAGTATTCTTATCATTCAATTGTTTTTTTGTTTGTTTTTGTTCTTTTGTGTAACGGACGTAGATCCGGTCAGCTGTCTGCTACGGCTTGCTGGATCTTATCACAGTTAATTTAATTATTATTAGTTAGCCTATATTTTGTTTTATTCTTTATCTTTTCTCTTTATCTCTTTTATTTCTTTTCTTTTTTCGCCGACACATAGTGTTGTTTTAATATAATATTACAAGCTGTGGCAGCCTCTAAGTGGGTTTACAATAATGCATATTATTCTTTTAACTAGCTTTATTTTTATTGTGATTCTATTGTAACCTGTTGGATGTCCTTAGATAAATAAATAATAAAGAAGTCCGTTTACATGGGTAAATGTTATTGTTAATTACGAGGTAATGGAAAATAGCTTATAGCAACTCTGTGACAGAATCACCGATAAATCAAACAGATGAGGGAAACAGTTCAACTCTTCAAAAGTACTTAACAGCAATTATTGATGTCGTCAGAATACACAGACTGAAATGTTTTCATCTCCTTCTCTTTAAACGATAAGTGTGTTTCTCAGTTCTGCAAATGGGGTTTTCACATAGTAGAATTGAGTGAAAATGACATGACCAGTAACTGTCCTCCGAATCGGGACACTGCGCAGGATTTCCGTTTTTACAGTAAGGTTTAAAAATTAAAACCGACATTGGCAACCGATTTATTATTCCGAATAAGGTCAAGATTTAAATGTCAAAAAAAAACAATACGTTTATTTTTTAAATCTTAAGCACTACTCCATTTTGATGTTCCGTTTTATCCATGCCTAATAATCATCTTGTAACCCTACATGAATACCATTTAAGAATCTTAGTCACTATATTATGAGTGATTAAATTTTTATGAATTAAATAGTATTAAAAAGGAAATATGTTTTGTCTATAAAAACAAAAATAAATATTTTTGTTAGTTGACAAGCCTCAATGAAACGTGTAATTGATCGAGTAAAGCATTTTCGAATAAACACTGTGTTTAAAGGAACGTAACGCCCTCTGGCATTGCATCTGTCTGCCATTTGTGGTCGAATAGTTGAAAAAACTCGCTAACCAAAACGTTTAGCGCCACCTGTTGTCGAATAGTTGAAAAGACTCGCTAACCAAAGCGTTTAGCGCCATCTAGTGTGGCAGCAGTACAATGTAGCGTGATTTTTGAAGGAATTACATAATTCTTGCAAATATAGTTTAATTATATTCCAGTATTATCCTCATCCATGCGCAAATAATGCAAAGCTTAATTGTTTTCCTGAGAAACGTGGTTAGCAATACTTGAAAATATTTTTTTAGACTCGCTAATCATAACAATTAGTGGCATCTAGTCTGGGAAAGCAGTTATTTGGTGAAACATTTTATATTTATTTTCTCAGTTTTCAGAGCCTTCAGACTCCTGAAACTTTTTTATCTGAAAACTATAAAATATAAAAATTACAATAATAAATAAATCATTGTTGCGCATTGATTTATGATCTCTAGGCAAGCTCCCATTGTTCCGCTGGCCATTTCCTTTGTAAATTTAAAGAAATTTTTAGTACTGAAAAAATTGTACGGCCTCTAAATTCAGTCGATCTGAGCCGAATTATCATTCCAGATAGGAATTTATGATCATTAATATGCCCCTCGCGCACAGGAGTGCAAGCAGCTGGGCAGCTGCGAGGAGGTCGGGGAGCGCGAGGAGGGCGAGGCGCCGCAGACAGGGCGCGGCGAGTGGGGCGTGCGCGTGTCGCTGGGCGGCGCGTCCGTGTCACTGGTGGCGCGCTGGCCGCCCGCGGAGCTGCTGTACGCGCACTTTGCGGGCGTGCGGCTGGACGCGGCGCACGCTCGCGACACCGCGCACCTCGCGCTCAGCGTCGACTCTATGCAGTGGGACAACCAGGTTGGTCTGTTGTAATACCTCCTCATTGTAATATCTTGTTGCGCGCTGGCCGCCCGCGGAACTGCTGTACGCGCACTTGGCGGGCGTGCGGCTGGACGCGGCGCACGCTCGCGACACCGCGCATCTAGCGCTCAGCGTCGATTCCATGCAGTAGGACAACTAGGTCGGTCTGTTGTAATACCTCCTCATTGTAATATCTTGTTGCGCGCTGGCCGCCCGCGGAGCTGCTGTACGCGCACTTGGCGGGCGTGCGGCTGGACGCGGCGCACGCTCGCGACACCGCGCATCTAGCGCTCAGCGTCGATTCCATGCAGTAGGACAACCAGGTAGGTCTGTTGTAATACCTCCTCATTGTAATATCTTGTTGCGCGCTGGCCGCCCGCGGAGCTGCTGTACGCGCACTTGGCGGGCGTGCGGCTGGACGCGGCGCACGCTCGCGACACCGCGCATCTAGCGCTCAGCGTCGATTCCATGCAGTAGGACAACCAGGTAGGTCTGTTGTAATACCTCCTCATTGTAATATCTTGTTGCGCGCTGGCCGCCCGCGGAGCTGCTGTACGCGCACTTGGCGGGCGTGCGGCTGGACGCGGCGCACGCTCGCGACACCGCGCATCTAGCGCTCAGCGTCGATTCCATGCAGTAGGACAACCAGGTAGGTCTGTTGTAATACCTCCTCATTGTAATATCTTGTTGCGCGCTGGCCGCCCGCGGAGCTGCTGTACGCGCACTTGGCGGGCGTGCGGCTGGACGCGGCGCACGCTCGCGACACCGCGCATCTAGCGCTCAGCGTCGATTCCATGCAGTAGGACAACCAGGTCGGTCTGTTGTAATACCTCCTCATTGTAATATCTTGTTTTCAACTAAAAGAGCAACTGCTGAGTTTTTGCCGGCTCTTCTCAGTAGACCACCACTCTCTCTGTCTGTTCACTCTGTCCCTGGTCACTCGCTCTGTCTGTTTGACTGCGCACCGGGTAAATACCGAACCGGTGGCAGAGTCAAAACATGACGTTACATAAGAGACACCTGTATGTCCTACATGTTATAAATAAATTGAGTATTAATCTAGGTACGTAGTGTTCTGAATTGTACAAATTAACAGTTTAACTCATACGTAAATTTATTTATATATTATATTTATTAATTATTTACCCTTATGGTGAAATTTTTGACGTAAAACCTTGTAGAACGTGGCTTTAGTTTTAAGATACGGTAGTTAATTATCACTATCAAGTCTTATTCGTTGTAAACATGACGTTCAGAAGGTGTACTTTGTAGGTAGCGATTTTGAATAAAGAAGTTTTGAGTTTGAGTTTGAAACGATTGCGATACGATCTTCTTCAATATTTTTTCTCTTTGGTTTTCTCTGGAAAGAAAGGCATTCCAATTTCCAAACCGGTGGCTTGTGGCAGATTCACTTGCACTTTGTGAAAGTTTATTTAAATGTAGGAAAACTTTTATATTCCAAAATAAAACGCCGTAAATCCGTTCCACTTATAGAAAACTCACATTGAAGTTTGTCATTTATTAGCACTCTTAATCTAAATGTGTGGGTGTATGTCCTAGCTATAATGTACGGATGAGATTTTTTCCCGTTGCGTAATTACGCATATTTCAAGTTTTGATGTTTTGTCCACTGAGAGAGTTTGCTCCAGTTTATTTATTTTTTTTATTTATTTATAACAAAAAATATATCTAGTTACATAATTTTTTAAGTTACAATTTTTTACATTATAGCTAATTGTATTGATACATTAGAAGTCTTGTAGAAATAAGTATATATTATGTAAGTAGTACTGATATAATTATCCAGTTGCTATTTATTTTTAGTTAGAACACAACCGTATTCGTTATAACATGACCGCGAGCGTGCCGGTCACAAATGATTAAATAAACTTGAATAAGCTTCCCCCCTCCCCCAGTTGCCCAGCACTCCCAGCCCGGTACTGCTGCACTGCCTGCCCTCGCGCTCGGGCAGCGCGGGCAGTGCGGGCAGCGCCGCGAGTCTGCCCGCGCTGCACGTGTCGCTGGAGCTGCAGCGCGCGCCGCCGCGGAACTACAACGCCGTGTACTTCAACCACTTCGTCGTCGCGCTGCGCCCCATCGCTGTTAGGCTCGATGAGAAGTATGCTCCCTACTTTTTAACACATCTGATGAAATTTCCTAAAAGTCATATCGACACTTGATTTATGAAAGGAATCGGGCCACTCAGCAACGAGAACTAAAACGCTGAGAGCAGACTGAAGTAACCCCTATGTTCATAAATATTGGACTAATATTTACTTATATTTAATCTGTGTTCGATATTCGTATTTAATCTGAGCAAACATCAGATATTGTCAATTCGTGGGTGGTGAGTTTTTAAACTACCCACTTTTTCGATTTATTTCTTCGCCGCTTGACGCGGGCGCAGGCTAGCGCCGCGTCACAAGTCGAGTTCCGCGCCATACTGCGAGGACGTGTCGTTGTCCCATCTATTCGTCTATTGAAATGCAAAGTGTCCGCCGAAAGATAGACTTTTTCGTGTGTCTAACTCAAGTGTACTAATTCGCGCACCAGTGCCTTCGAACAGATTATTATTTGGCAGCTGCCTAATTACTTTTGTGTGTGTGATGTGTGGACATTTAAGCTAGAAACGATACGAGGTGTCCTGTGAGATAACAGCTGACTTCATCGATCCAGCTAAGCAGATCGACGGCGTCGAAAGGTGGGTGGTAAATTCTTATTGCCTGCTAATTGGTGATGTCGGTTTGCTCGGAATAGGGAATATCGAAACACAAAACCCCCAAACATATACAGTCCACTAAAGTCTTTGTTAAACCCCAGCGACCTGACGTGGGCCTTACAAACCCACGCCAATTATATTCGGGTGGAATAAAACCCACCACCCTAATTGCTGTCCAGCGCGCTATCATGACGCACTTATGACAACCGCTAATGTAACAAAGACAGAAACGTTTCAGGATTTAACTTAAGATTACTATCAAGGGCTGGCCTGCCTGGGCAATATTGCACACTGAACTTTCTTTTTGTTCGGATATCGTATCAGATAATGTAATAAAGCTCTTAACGTAATGAACTTGTATTCTAAAACAGAATTTCTACGAAGCTGTCAAAATTAGTATGGACACTAGCCATCAGATAATCAGAATGTTGGCACTTGGCATATAGAAATGGTATCACATGTCACAGGTTGATCCTGCTGATGTGGTCGTGGGTGGAGTCGGGGGCGAGTGCTCCGAGCGTCGCCAGCGCGTCCGCAGGCGAGGCCGAAGACGCGGAGGAGCCCGACGAAGCGGAGTTTGAGACCCGGCGGGTGCTCCACGAGCTGACGGCGCTGCACGCCACCAGATACTACTTCGGGCTCATCAAGATCATACCCAGCCAGGTGAGCCGTGACCAAATGGGATAGTGCCTATATCAAAAAAAAAAATTTCTAACTGATATTAAACAGAGGGTCTTCCAAAAGACTTAAAATTCACATCCTCGGTTAGTTTTAAGTTTGATGACCGTGCGTTGAAATTGGTTGGCGTTACTATTGTGAATTTCATACAACTTCCATACTAGAAGCGCGTTTTTAAGTTTGATAACGAGTTGCTGATTTGATTGAGTTGTCATCATCCCTTGTTCATGTCCATTCTAATATTTTTATTCAAATAAATATAACAACTAGAAAAACTTAACAACGGCTTAACAAATACTGTTAAATTTATGCAATGGCGAATCTAAGAACTCTTTTAGAAGCATGTTATAATAGCGACCTCATTTTGTTTTTGCATACCCTTTGAGTTCTGTGTAAGTCTTCTCATGTCATTGTGGAACATTGTCAATAGTTAAAGCGACAAAGTTTTGTGATCAACCCTATCAAATGCCACAGATAGGTCACAGAAGAGAAAAATAGATCGTTGTTGTAAACAGCGTAAATCCTTACCGTAGATTCGTCTGTCGATGTTCACGGCGAACAAGCTGGAGGGCGAGCTGAGCGCGCTCAAGCGGCGGCTCGGGCTGACGTTCATCCGCTTCGAGGACGCGGCCGTGGAGCTGGAGCCCTTCGTGCGCGCGCACAGCTTCGACACCGCCGCCTGCCTCGCGCGGCAACTGCTGCAGCACTTCAAAGACGTGAGTGTGCACAGCTCATGTTAGGTCGTGCTTGTCGGGAGCGTATGGTGTATGCTCCCGAGGCAATAGGAAGATCTTTCTCCGAGCCGTTGTCATGCTCGGAGCTCCCAGCTGGACCAACTGTTGTAGATTGAAAGTTCTATATATAGAACAATTCCGAAAGAATTTCGTAATCGTGATTCAGGCGGCGGCACGTGATGGGCATACTTGGCCGCGTTATGTTGTTGGTATGTGTGCCCCTACAAGCTGATTTAAAACATAACCATTGTCAGTTCCATAATAACGGTACGTTTTGGAAACTATTGACTCGAATTTTTTTTTGTCGGTTTGGTTGTCAGGAGTTGAAGTGGCAAGCCGCGAAGATCCTGGGCTCGGTGGACTTCCTGGGCAACCCTCTGGGCTTCGTGGCGGACGTGTCTGAGGGTGTTTCCGGTTTACTGCTGGAGGGCAACGTGGGTGCTTTGCTTAAAAACGTCACCCATGGAATATCCAACTCTGCTGCTAAAGTCACAGGTACTATCCCTTGTGTCCTTAACTATGTTCTTTCAGTTGCTCTAGTACAATCGGTTGTCGATTTTTGTTAAGATCATTTCAGATTTTTGAGATTTTTTCTATAGCGTTGCCAAATTCGATTATCACATTTTTTGAACCACTCAATAAATAGGGGGCATGGCTCGAAGAACCGAGAGACGAGGTCCTCACGCACTTCATCCGCTTGGTGGTCCTTGGTGTGACCTTTTCACAAGGAGCTATTCCGGGCTCCGTAGTGGGCCGGCGATGGGTTGGTTTGAAGCCGGATGTGGTAGCGTTATTTGCGAAAGGCCTACGTTCAGCAGTGGATGTCCGCATACTGAGATGATATTGACGTTCGAGCTAATAAGGTTCCTTACCCGGCAGAGACGCTGGGCGACGGGCTAGAGCGCGTGGTGGGCGACGAGGCGCACGAGGAGACGCGGCGCCGCATCCGCTCGGGCGCGGCGGGCGCGCACCTCGCCGCCGGCTTCCGCGGCCTGGGGCTCGGCATACTGGGTGACTATACACTCCCTCACGAAAAGTAGTCTCCTACTTCTAAGCTTTTCGTGATGTTTTTACATCACATTTATCTGATCGACGACGCTGCATACCAGGAAGTGACAAACGTTTGAATGTGTCGGTGTATTTTCGCAACTTATTTTTCAAGTCTGTTAAGCAGCAGCAGCTCCAAAGAGTACGCAGATTTTTCTTTAGTGGATATTTTGTTAGGGAGAAGTTAGAGGAAGAATTAATTTTATGGCTCACTGAGCTGTTATTTTTATTATAATAGGGATGATGCCTATATTAAAAATAAATTCTTTCTAACTGATTATTAAATAGAGGGTCTTCCAAAAGACCTAAAATTCGCATCCTCGGTTAGTTTTAGGTATGATAACCATTTTAAAATATAGATTAAAGATACATATTATAAGAGACATATATAAGATTTCAAACAACTTCCATACTAGAAGTGCGTTTTTAAGTTTAATAAAAAGTTGCTGATTTGATTGAGTTGTCATCATCCCTATTGCACAGCACTGTCACTGGGTTCAGTTTAAACATGAGCATTATCGTTAAGTTCGGGAATTAATTTCAAAATATTTACTAACTCGATTCCTTTGAAATTTTTTTCTATGCGAATAGGTTAGACAAGGACAGAGTATGAATTTTTTGGAGAACCTAATCTATGACATGAATTTATGGGTAGAAATTTCGTGCGAGTGAAACACGAAATGTAAGGTGATACCCTCTATTTTTTATTTTTGGTTTTTGTTCTTGAAATAGACAAATGGAACAGAATCTTTGGTTCTTGTTGTTTTACTCTGGAATGACTAATCATAGTGTCAAAAAACCTTTTTAAACAAAGTTAGAGGTTATATTGTTTATTTTTTTGAGGATTTTATTTCAAAAACGGGGTCATTTTTTGTTGTTGTTTTTGTTATTTTTTTGTGTAAACACTATTAGAAGTGCGATAACCTTTGTAACTTTAATCTATAGCTATGTTTCGTAACGATTTGAATGACGTACTGTGTGTTTACGTAGCTCGTACAAGTGATACGATATGATTTAAATAAACACGCCCGGCCGGCGAAATTCGACACCGCCACTTGAGATCTTGAGATTGCACTTGAGAATGCCGCAGATCCCCCGTAACCTAATAAAATTGCGCGCCAGACGAAGGGTTATATCGACAAGTAACTAACTCTGCTGTGACGCAGGCGGCATGACGTCGCTGGTGAAGCACAGCTACGAGGGCGCGGCGGCGGAGGGCGTCACGGGCTTCTTCGCGGGCGTGGGCAAGGGGCTCGTGGGCACCGTCACCAAGCCCGTCATCGGCGTGCTCGACTTGGCCACCGAAACCGCGGCCGCGCTGCGCGACACGTCGCGGCGCGCGGGCGCGGCGCCGCAGCGAGCGCGCGCGCCCCGCCTCGCCGCCGCCGCCGCCGCGCCGTTGCCGAGATACTGCCCCGAGCTAGCTGCAGGTACGTGTCTATATGCTATTGGTTAAAACACTATCAGATCGCTGAACCGTATGGTATTTCAGAAAGCGCACGAGTTGATCTTATATCTCACTGTGCATTACCAGATAGCGAGATTTAATGGTAAAAAGCACCATCTAGTTTCAAATTCAGGACTAAACAATGTATATTATTTCGAATTACTCTGTCACTCCCAATCCCACTCCTCAAAAAGTGAGGGCTATTTTAGTCTTTCAAAAGTTAGATTCCCAAAGGCCGCCAAAGTGAGGGGCACTACTGGTATAAAAGGTCAAACTGTTAGTAAAAAAAACAAGGTGGTAAAAAAAATTGGCAGTCACAGGGCCCGTCGATAGAAGTGAAAACGAATATTTAAAATAACAACACAGCACTTTTAAAATAATTAAAATATAAACCTTAAAACCAAGGCATTAAAGTTTAATTACGAATGTACTATATTATTTATACTTAAGACCTTTTGTCTTAACCTTTGAAGAACGGTGTCTGTCTCGCGTTTCCACATTTTTACCCCCTAACAAAAAGTGTTCAACGCACCTATAGAAGTTTTCAATTTTAAAAAAAAACTGATCATCAGCCAAAAATTCTTCAATTTCTGCTAAAACCTAGCCTATTTGTTTCAACTCACGGGATGCGCCTATAGAATTAGTGCCGCAATAACTTCATATTTCCTTGCAGTGAACACGTTGACTTGTAAAACGACGCCTGTTTCTATACGCCGCTTTTGCAGCCGACATTAAGTACGTTAGAACTTCCAAGTGAATGGGTTTTACCCGTGAATGTAATATAGCCTTTTATTTTCCTTGGTCTCTTTAACGTAGTTCTTTCATTGCTGAAGATCGTGATCGTATGTCCTATGAATGACTAAATTTTTATAGTTTTCTTTCGTATCTAATTTAAACGATTTTGGTTGCCTCAATTGGCCAGACTTTACTTTTTGTGAAATTGCGTGAATGAAAAAACTCAGGTCAAAGTAACCATCGTTTCGGTTAACCCCAAAGCAGCATTATCAAAAACGTGTAAAATTCGTCATCTATACTTCTATACTAATATTATAAATGCGAAAGTTTGGATGGATGGATGGATGTTTGTTGCTCAATCACGCCAGGACGGCTGCTCGAATCTGCAAGAAGTTTAGCACAGACATAGATTATAGTCTGGATTAGTACATAGCTGTTAGCGTTATTACTGGTTGTCATTATATCTCATGAAACAGGAAGTATAATATCAGTCAATTTGACTCGTTTCATGTCATTCGATTCAATCTGCGGATACCGACGTCATATTGAAAATAGTATAAATACGAGTGTTTTGAAGATGGTAATTCAGTCTCCTGCAGGCAGGCTGAGCGATTATTGAATACTTTTGTGTTTAGATCGCAATTTCGTTTAGAGCTTAACGACAGCAATCGTGGCCAGACCAAATGAATATATTGTCTTTAAGTTTAGCTAACTTTTATCTCATTATGTACATTAAATCTTTCGTGGAACCGCTACACGTTGCGACTTGTGACCGTTCGCTCGTGCAAGTTACAAATGAGAGTACAAATAGATTAAAAGTGTTTATTAATACCTACTTCTGGATTGTCCCTTACATAGGCTACTTTTTACCTCGGAAAATCAAGGAGTTCCAGCGGGAACCAAAAAACCTCAAACCACGCGGACAATAGCTAGTTTAACATGCGTACTGCGCGTGCAGGGGCGGCGCTGCTGTTAGCGCTGCCGGCGGAGGCGGGCGAGCGCTTCCTGGCGTACCGCATAGTGCGCGACACACCGCACGACATCCGCGCGCTGCTCTCCGACTCGTACCTGCGCATCGTCACCTGCAAGCACGCCGCGCCGCAGGTCGTCATGGAGACTCATTTGAGGTAGCACGTCACAAACGTTTCCTCGTAGTATCGAATATCCCAATTGTTTTTATAGGACTGCCTGAAAAAAGGAGTATATTGTTTTCAGGGTTCATGTATGTATGTATGTATGTATGTATGTATGTATGTATGTGAGTTTGTATATTCCACCATAACTTATATACGCCTGAACCGATTTTGATAAATGAGGTATCGTTAGAATCCCTAGCTTATTCCGGTTGACATGGCTAGTAAAATAAAAATAAAAATTATGGAGTGAAGTCTAGAAAATGATGAGTAGATTTCAAAAATATATAACACTATACTTAGTTCAATATCCAGTGATTCACAAAAAAAATATAATTTAATAAAAATGTGAATAAGATTCCAAAGGCTATGCAAATCGCTTCTTAAGGAGGTAAACTCCAAAAATAATATGGCAGAGCAGTCTTATTTTTTAATTCGTTAAATTAAGTTCACTTGTTAACTTTATAATAGTTCCATAAAATGATAGTGTCGGGAGCGTATGGTGTATGGTGTATGCTCCTGAGACAATAGGGAGATCTTCCTCCGAGCCGGTGTTGTGCTCAGAGATCCCACCTGGGCCAACTGTTGTAGGTTAAAATTTCTATACATAGTACAATTACGAAAGAACTTCGTTATCGTGATTCAGGCGACGGTACGTGATTGGCTAACGTTACTGCGTCATATTTACGTCATCATGTAAGTATGTGTGCCCCTACAAAAGTAATTCCACTAATTCACCAATAACATATTTTCAATATGGCGAATGGATCCTACCTTAGATGTCTTGTTAGCTGTCACTCGTTAGATTAGCGACAACATGTCTGTTAGGTTGTGATCAATAAAGTTATTAGAGCATACCTCAACTTGGCCCGGATTATACCCACCGATAAAACTCTTGATTTAAATCTGAGCAAACTGGGATCACTTTAAATAAATAAATAAATCTTTATATCGATTCCTTACTTATTGCTGTAAACTATTACGATTATTATCTATCTTATCGACTTATTTCTATTTTTACATATTAGGCTTACTTAACTAATTTTAACGAATATAAGTGTACTTATTAACTACTATTTATTATTATTATTATTGGGTTCACTTTATGGAACAAGAAACGATGGATGGATTGTGTGAAAGAGGATATGCGTATAAAAGGGGTGAATGATAGATTGACGGATAACAGAAGCGAATGGAAGAAGAAAATATGTTGTGCCGACCCCCGTAGCGTGGGAGAAGGGCAGGAAGAAGGAGAAGAAGACTATTGAACAAGAAATATTTATCTTTAGCAACCTGGTGTCGTGTACTGCGGTGTACTCGGACGGCGCGTGGTTCGTCGAGCTGGGGGTGCGCGGAGGCGGCGCGGGGGGAGGGGGGAACAGTTCCGCGGGGGGAGCCGCGGGGGAGGCGGTGAGGAGGCCGCGCGTCCAGTGCGACAGCGGCGATGTGGCGCGGTGGCTCGCGCAGAACGCGGCCGCCGCGAGACAGTTGTACCACGATCGCCGGCACACACTGTTGCCGCACACTGACTTGTAGAATGAAGATGTATGTGGCAACCCACGAAGTTGTAAACAAATAAATAAAATCTTTATTTGGAATTACCATACATAGTGAAGGTACACAACACAATCTTACTAGTAGTAAAGAATAAAAAATAATTTACGAACTAGACTGTGACAAAAAGGGCATCGGCTCAGCGTGATGCAGTTATGGTGTAGATATGTCACCGTAAGATTGTAAAAACCGTTAGATTATAATTTAACTCGCGAAATCGTAAACTGTCGACAGATTGTGAACCGTTCAATGTTCTGGGTGTCAATTTTTGAAATATGAATTCTATTTACATTTTCTTGTCTTTTTTGTAGGTTAGGTTAGGGTTCGACATACTCCTATATAAACAGGTAGGTTCTATCGGGATGATATACCTAACACATTACAATCTATCGAAAACAATGCGTTAAATTGTAATCTTTCGACAGTTTGCAATTTCGCGAGTTAGATTATAATCTAACGGTTTTTACAGTCTTACGGTGACAGATACACGATAAAACACTTATTTTCAGCTGATCCCTAAAAAGAGTATGCGTAGTTAATGAGCAGATTCGGAGAACCTGCGAACTTTGTTATAACGGCTACTAATTTACGTGTGACATGTAATAGTGACATTATTTTGTAATTCATACTTTTCAATGATAAATGCTTATTTTAGATTGATATGTAATGTTACTGTCCTGGTTGATGATAGTTAATCTAAACTGAAAAAAAATTTAAACTCGCGTACCGTATCCGAAGTAAGTGTTTAGGATCCGATAGTATTTTATGTATATGGAGTAAAAATCCTATAATGCCTGCCAGAATTTGTCTTTACTATAATATTTTAAGTAAAAATAAAGCAATATATTCTATATAAGAATTGATAGATTTAAAACATTTCTGAAACCAGAAACCATCAAAACTATTTAATAATCTATGTTTTTCCGCATAATATTTGTTGATAATAAGTAGATTAAAATAACTCATATCCGTGTTGTTCTTACATTTTGACACACTTATCTGTGCGTGTTGCGGAAATGCCACTGTCTGTTAATAAATCTCATTTTCAGGATCAACACAGTGGATTCTGCTTGTTCCGAATTTCTCCACACGCACAAATAAGTTTACCAAGGTATATATTATGATTGACACACAAAATGACCCCTCGAATGACGCACAATTATTTCGATGTGTTTTATTTTTGGGAACACGTAGTGCCACGAACCCAGTGCTTAGCAAAAAATGAAAGCCACTGACATAATATATTTTTAATCCATTGAAGTTTTACTATGAATTGTTTATTTTTATTTCATAGTTAACCTTCAATTGATATTAAATATATGTCAGTGGCTTTCATTTTTGATAGCCACTGAGTAACAGCATATGGGGGGGCTGGTAATAGATAAAAGACAAGATTTAGAAAAACTAAGTTGTATTGCTTCCACGCGTGTCGTTTTAAACAAGTAAGAGTAAGACACATTAAACTAGAACATTTATAAAAATTACGTTACGAATGAGTTGATTATGACAATGGTTCAAAATAAGCTGTACCAAACACAACTATTTATTGCCTTGATAGACTCATAAATTCGACTTAAAACTAATTTAGTTTTTCTGTAAATAATTAGGTAGATCTAATAAAATAATATATAATGTCGTACATATGTTTTATATAAAACAGTATGAAGTGTGTTGTGTATTAGATTTAGTAAAATGCAAAAGGCTGTGCTTCCGTCTAGTTTACAGTCAGTAAAAAAATCACAAACTTGTATTGAAATTGATAATAATTGATTATTGTAATCTAAAGAACGTCTAATTATGGTCATTTATTTAATCGACTTAACCTAGTTTCACAAATTTTTTTTTCACTGACTGTGCACTACACGATTTGTATTATTATATTTCATAAGAGATACTTAAATTTACCGATTTATTGCTGTTAAATCGGTTAAATGATTTAAAGCTTTAGAGCTGTGTTAAATGATTGTTTTATACTTCAAAAATTTATAATAAATTATCTTCATACAGAAAAATTTTATTGGCCGAAATTTGCCCAAAACGCCTTGGGCCAATGTGTACTAGACTTATAAAATTGTTTTACACAATATATTATCATTTGTCTGTATTTTTCAATAATATATTATTTACTCAATAATTCTTATTTATACTAAGCGCCCAAATATATTTTATAAATCTAACCTGTAATTTATTTTAAAACTAGTTGATAACAGTGACTATGTCCGCGTGGATTGAGGTTTTGTGGTTCCCGTGGGAACTCCTTAGTTTTCCGGGATAAAAAGTAGCCTATGTGTTATTCCAGACTATCTCTGTGCCAAATTTCATCCAGATCCGTTCAGCCGTTCGATCGTGATTGAGGAACAAACATCGATCCATCTAAACTTTCGCATTTATAATATTAGTATAGATAAATTTTATGTTCTTTAATTTTTAACTATTATATGTAAGGAGGTTCTTTCAAGTCTAGTTTTTATTTTAGTGAGGTACGTTGTTACCTGTTTTGGGGCTTAGTGCTTTAATGAAAACCATATCTAGATAATTATGTTTAAGTATGAGTGTCAATATTTTAACTTTTTGTTTATTCAGATATTTATTTCTTGTCTGCTGTAAGATCTTAGGCTTCAGTGAGACTAAAAGTCTAAGGTGTACCGATGCATGTGTAATAAAAGATGTAAGACTAGAAAGCCTATATTTACCCAGTGCGGAGATTTTTTTTAAAAACTAGAATTCAATTCGAATTTCCAATACAGAGTTTGTACAAAGCTTCTCAACTTGTATTATGCGCTGAGTTGTAAAAGATATGTCACGAAGAATTGTAAACTTACTTATTAAAAACTCTCATGTATCTAATAATGTCGAAACTAATGACAGAGTGAGGGTAAGTCGTTGAAATCGAGCTTAGGTACATACCACTTCTAATTTTCCTTTATTATTGTGACCAATTCTGTAGAACTCGAGCTCTAAACTAAACTAAAATGACAGCTTTACATCGAGAGATGTGAATTATTTGAAATACTTGTATTTTAAATACAAATACAAAATGCAAAATACCTATTTTCATTTTACATTTTAAATACTTTTTTCGAAATGTATTTAGTATTTTATTTTAAATACTATATATTATAAATATTAAGTATTTGTAAAATACAAATTAGATTTTTTAATTCCTACTTTATTTATGAACGCACTGGATCGTGATCCTAAATGTTGTCACCAAGAACAATAATACCAATATTGCGCGTCAAACAAATCTGAGGTCAATATGACACAATATTGAGACAATACTTTAGAATTCTTGAACAGATATCCAAATGTAAAAAAACTCTTCCATAAATATAATACCTGCTTACCAAGTTCTGCACCTGTTGAACGACTATTTTCATTCGGTGGAATTATTATGAGGCCCCATAGACGTAACAAGAAAGATGAATTCTTTGAACAATTATACTAGTATTAAAATCAGATAAGTAATAAGAATAAGGTATTTTTTTTGGAAAACCTATTTAAATACTTTTACTAAACCATTTTTTCACATCTACAGACAGAACTAGATTTAAACGGTTAAATCTAGTTCTGTCCCTTTCCGGAGGAAGGATTATAAAAGGGTAAGTAATATTCCTAATGCTGTCATTTAAAGGACATGACCAGTAATTGCCCTCCGATTCGGGACAATGCACAGGATTTCCGATTTTACAGTAAGGTTTAAAAATTCAAAACGAAATTATTATGGATTTATTATTCCAAATAAGGTCAGGGTTCAAATGACAAAAAAAAATAGTACGTTTATTGTTTAAATCTTGAGCGTCCGCTTTCCTCTTTAAGCACTACTCCGTTTTGACGTTCCATTATATCCATGCCTAATAATAATCTTGTAACCCTACATGAATACCATTTAAGTACCTTAGTCATTATATTATGAACGATTTATTTTTGATCAATTAAATAGTAATGAAAAGGAAATGTATGTTTTGTTTATAATTATTTTTATTTATTGACAAGTCTCAAACCAATAGATCGAATAAAGCATTTTGAAATACTGCGTTTAAAGGAACGCCCTTTCACATAGCATATGCTGCCATCTGTGGTCGAATAGTTGAACTTGTTAACCAAAAGTAGTAACCAATTTCTAGACTCACCACAATAACTAGCGCCATCTAGTGTGGGAAAGCAGTTTTCGGTGAAACTTTTTTTATTTATTTTCTCAGTTTTCAGAGCCTTCAGATTCCTGAAACTTTTTTATTTGAAAACTATAAAATATAACAATTACAATAATAAAGAAATAATACTTGAAAATATTTTTTTAGACTCGCTCAACACAATAAATAGCGCCATCTAGTGTGGGAAAGCAGTCTTTGGTGAAACTTTTTTGTTCATTTTCGCAGTTTTCCGAGCCTTCAGACTCCTGAAACTTTTTTATCTGAAAACAGTGAAATATTACAATTACAATAATAAAGAAATCATTGCTGAACATTGATTTTTGACACCTAGGCAAGCTGCCATAGTTCCACCGGTCAAGTCCTTTAGCTCAGAGATTGTGCACTGAATCAGCGCCATTACCTACTTTTATTTCTATATGGAAAATGTAGTATTGGGAGCGGCATTTTGATTTAGAACAACTCTTAGTAGACTTGTTTTTATGGTTCTGTTTGTAGATTTGTGATATGTAGAAAGCTTATAATTTAATTACTTACTCGTAATGTGTTGTTAATAACTTATTTATATTTTAAGTGTAAAAATATTGTTAACACCAAGTGACGTACCTAAGTTTCCTCCTAATAAATGTATATTTCACTTATTACTTGTTTGATTTTTAGAACACTAACTGATGCCCGCGACTGCGTAGATTGAGGTTTAGTTGCTTCCCGCGGGAACTTTACTTTTTCGGGATAAAAAGTAGCCTATATGTTATTCCAGACCATAATCTATCTCAGTGCCAAATTTCAACCAGATCCGTTTAGCCGTTCAAGCGTGGGTAACAAATATCCATACATCCAAACTTTCACATTTATAATAATAGTATAGATTTAACCCTGTAGGTATGTAGGGTGGATTCCACTACCAATCCAATTTATGGTCTGGAGTCATACTTTAGCCTGTGTGTGGCTACGACTCACGACGTAAGATTAATTCTTAAATTTATTAAATTAAAAAATATACATTAAAAGGTAATTGCAACTCAGGAAAGCAGACTACTTACAAAGTTAATCATTCTCTTCAAATGTTTCATATTAAAAAGAATACTTAGATTTATGCTTGGTTAAGCAAATAAATTACCTATAAGTATATTAATGTCTATTGAATTGCATTGTAAATCATGAAAATTAAAGATTTTTATAGTATAAAACGTATTTTATAGTATTGAAAATCAATAATAACCACCGTCAAGTACTGAATTCCGATAAAATCTCTACCGCAGAGCTTCTCTGTAAGTTAATAAATTCACGATAATAATAATAAACAAGATATACTAATAACAACACTAAATTTTTCATCTTTCAGTTTTATAGTGCGGTCGAGGCGTGCGCACGTCATATGACCGCAATATTTACTGAGGAGGTATTTTTTCGACGATTGTTTGAGCCTTTGAGGTCGCCATTCAAGGTCCAACGACGTTCCAACTCTGCCGAGTAACAGAGTAGGTACATCCTGCATAGCCACAGAACATATATTACATAACGTACGTACGCCCCTATTCATTTAGTTTTATTAAGCAAAGGTCAA
This sequence comes from Erebia palarica, assembly GCA_964035005.1. Lineage (NCBI taxonomy): Eukaryota > Metazoa > Arthropoda > Insecta > Lepidoptera > Nymphalidae > Erebia > Erebia palarica. Next base: position 40,288,770 of record OZ035983.1, on the reverse strand, counting down.
TGATACTCACCTTTAAGTATTTCTACGTCTTCCACGATAAGTTAATTTGTGCTCAATATAATATTAATGTACTTAACACGTTTTTAATAATATATTTAGTTAATTATCAAAAATGTTTAAAGTAACTTGTATTTTTGGGTTAATTGTCTTTTATTTTAATATTGTGAATGGCGCGGCCGTGAGCGAGTATAACGGGATAAAAAGGTGGGCACAAAATTAAAACAATCCCCTTGACCTGCTTGTGGTCACGTAGACGCTATTTGAAACGATAACACGTTTTACTCTACACGGATGGGCCGATTTCGATGAAACTATTTGTTTTGATCTCACACAGTTACAAAAAGATTAGTTTTTACAGTGTCAGCATGGCGGCATCGGTGGACTACTCAGAAATGCCGGTAATTGAGAAGCCCCTGTACACCCCGCCGCTACAGGAAATTATTGACGGTAGGTGACTTAGTTCAACCCGACCTACTGATAGGTGGATGAACTCCCACGAGGTGGATGGACGGTCTCAAGCGAGTAGCTGAAAGTTGCTGGAAGCAAGCGGCACAAGACCGGGCTCTGTGGAGATCCATGCAGGAGACCTTCGTCCAGATGTGGAGGTCTATAGGTTGAGACGACGATAGGTAGGTAAGTATCTTAAATAGTGATCTAAGTAGGCGGCTACTTTAAAAAAAATAAAAGCATGAATGTATTGTTGTTCGATTGTTTTTCGAGGTCTTAGATAAGAACAGTAATAAACTGATTTATTAAATTAATAGAATTATTTACATATTTATTAGATTACGAACAAAAGCTCGAAGGTGGCCATTGAGTTGACCATAGAGCAGCTGACCTCATTTCTCTGATACAATCTTTCGTTTTCTAGTGCTGTCTCAACGGTTGCCCGCTACATTCGAGCATGTGGAGGTGTCTGCGGAGGACTGTCCGGACCTCACCCAACCACCCTTCGCCCTCAGCGCACCAGGTCTTTTTGTTACTCTATAACTTAGGTATAACATATAAGTACTCCATAGACAGTAGAATCCTAGTTAAAGTTAGTAGGTTTTAGGGGTTTTGACACTATTCTCTCAGCCCTACAATCGACAATCAAGGATTTATTTTTATATTAAAATTTTGTATGAAATTCGAAGATATAACATGAATACTAATTGTATTTTTTGATCTGCTAAATTTATATTTTTTTATATGTAGGTAGTTAGGTACCTATAGTCCCATAAACTTATCTGAGCTAGTGACAGGGTAGCTGTTTATTAAAATTAAAATAAAAACTAAATAGTTATAAAAATTAGTTCCAATTTTGGCCAGTAAGTTACTGGGACTATGTTGGTATGACAGGATTTTTTTATTTGCAAATATAATTATTGATAAACAAGAAGTATAGCAAGCAAATATTGATGGAAGCAATCTCAGTAGCTGTTTACTTGTTAATGGTGTGATAAAATAATGTTATAGATAACACTTATGTACCTACTGTGACTTGCTCTTATCTTGGTCGCTTATTTACTATGACCTGAAAAACGAAACACACTTTCTATTGAATCTATATTATTATTGCTATTGTACGACTAACACTAGCCTTAAGAACCTTATTCATGTAATGCGACCCTCAGGGATTATGATAAGATCAAAATGTTATTGTACTTCGTGCTAAATACTAGCGCTTACATGCTAAATGGCTGCTCCCTACTAAGAAGGAATTTTAAGGAATTCCACTCGATTGAAAACGGGGCAAACCAGCTAGTCATTAAGCCGGGCATTTCTACATTTGAAGCATAAGTCAAAATTCAAAATTCAAATGGTTTTTATTCAAATAAACTTTTACAAGTACTTTTGAATCGTCAAGTGAATCTACCACTGTATCAGAATGCCATTCCTACCGAGAAGAACCAGCAAGAAACTCAGTGGTTGCTCTTTTTAAATAAATATTTCATTTACAATTATTATATCATACCTACATACATACATATTATATTATAACTAATCGCTGTCCTTAGCATTGCTGGAGTGATCAAATCCAAGCTCCTTTATCATTTACATACTTAATGTGTGTTTTGTATGCTATTTTAATTATAAGTATTTTGTGAACGGCTTAGGCGTCAATAAATAAAATATTTAAGGTCTAACGGGAGACGCGAAGCTGGTGGAAATAGGCGGGCCGCCGTACTTGTTGCCCCTGGTGCGACGCGACAAAGTGTACGACTTGGCGGCGCTGCTGGGGCACCTGGGCAGAGACCCCGCTCTGCTGGTCGGGGCCGGGGCCGGGCCCTGGCCGTACCTTGGGATCAACTGCGAGGTTCTTATGTATTAATTTAGCGATCCGCAAAATTAAATGAAATGAAATGAAATGAATGAAATGAAATGAAAAAATGAAAAACTGAAATGCGAATGTTGAGATGGATGTGTGGTGTGACTAGAATGGATAAGATTAGGAATGAATATCTAAGGGGAAGTCTAAAAGTACCGCCAGGGATAAAAAAGATGAGTAATAAATAGGCTAGCATGGTATGGGCATGTAATGCGGAGGGATGACTGGTATACGAGAAGAATGATAGATATGCATGTGGAAGGAAAAAAGAGTAGAGGGATACCAAAGAAAAGATGGATGGATTGTGTGAAAGAGGATATGCGTATAAAAAGGGTCAAATCATTCGACTCAGTCGAATAATTCACGTGATTAGTAACTAATTCAGTAATGAATAACGAATGGTAAGTCGCCGCGCTGGCCGGCCAGTCGAATGAGTATATAGGAGTCAATCATTCATTGGAGTCGTGCCGAGGATAGCCGAGTCGAGCCGAGTCAAAATTAGTATCCCGAAAGATCCCAAATAGGCGGCTAACCAGACGCCGAAAGTCGCTAGTATGTATTACTAATTAGTAGTCGTCATTCGAATCTGAAGATTAGTATATTACTAATTTTCAAGTCTAATGCGTGGATTAGTAGTCGAAAATTATTCGAATGGGAAGATCATTCGCAGTCGCGCATCTTTAGTATTAATACTCCATTATATGATGCACACTAAACAACAGTCCTTCAAACGTATCTGACTCGGTGGCCAAAATTGGAACTAATTTTCATGCCTGTTTAGTTTTTGTTTTATTTTTAATAGATACTAAATAGCGACGCTGTCACCGGGTTAGATAAGTTTTGCGGATATATACTTGTATCTACACTATAACTTGGTTTGACAACCTACCTACGAACGTCACAAACGGGGCTTCGGCAACATAGGCAAGGATAGCCTGATGTGATGTTTTTGTTCCGTTATATAATTCTTATCCGCCTAACAGTTATACATTCAATCTGTTCACCCATATACTTGTGATGACTTTAATCTGTAGGTGTAAAGCTGTGTTCTCCATGCAGGGTATAATCAACCTGTACGTGAGCGAGGCCCGGGTTGTCCAGGGCACGCGCGTAGTGTCCGTGGATCCGGTGGGCGCGGCCAAAGGCAGTTCCGGCTACAAGCAGAGACAACTGCCCAACAACGAGACCAGGACTGCGCTGCTCGGCAACTACCTGCTGTCAGAGGGGAAGCCCGGCAAGGTCAGCAGGGCGACCGCGTATCTTCTGCATCAATCATTGTTACAGTATCAATTGTTGTGATTGGCTGAATTTATGGTATTCTTGCTGCGTCAATGGATTTTGTCCAATAGTGCAAGAGTGTTATCCAATCAGAGGTGATTGCGATCGATACACTGTAGCTATCAGAGATACGCGGTCGCCCTGCAGTTATTGTACCGCTGTAAGGTTGGCTAACCTGAGTGTCCGAGTCTTCATATGAATTTATTCTGCAGTTCAAACGTTTAATCATAAAATATAAACGATAAAATTGAGTTTTTATTTATTTGGTCATCTTATATTAGAAAATAGAATCGATAAAATGTCTGAACTGCAGAATAAATTCATGTGAACACATGAAAACTCAGGTTCTGTAAAATTGAAATTTTACAGCTAGAGATCCGTCCGTTCATAGTTATCTTTAGTACTATAGTACTTACATTTCACAACGTCAGCTTCTTTGTCGTTCTTCTTTTTCCTCTCCTACGCATGGATTCATAGATATTACTATTTGAAGTACATAGGTACTATTTTATGAAGGGAGACTTACCAAGCGGTTTTGGCAGTTTGAGAAGTTGCATTTGAAAAATCTTACACCATAACGCTCTTTCTTAAAATATCTTTAATTTTATTACTTACAGGTGATTAAGGTTGTCGCCAAAAAACGAATCGGTCAGTCAAACTTCATCACCGCCATTAGGGAGGCACTGAAAGAGCATTATGGTGACAAAGTTGTTGGTAAGAAAATCCTACGTAACTACCTATTTAATTTAACACTACCTTCTGAGTGCATTAACCTCCAAATATATTAATTAGTCATTCTATAACATTTTCTGGATGTACATAATTAATTAGAGGTGTGGGAATATTTAAAACCTTTGTGTTTATACTTTATCATCATCTCAGCCTGCGGACATCCACTGCTATGTTCAGCAGTGGATGTCCGCAGGCTGAGATGATGATAAAGTATAAACAAACAATGCCACCACACCCGGTCCTCATTCCTCCTCCTGTTTATACTTAATTGATAATACTATCAATTAAGTATAAACAGGAGGAGGAATGAGGACCGGGTGTGGTGGCATTGTTTGGGACAGGAATATTGTTTGGGACCGGACAGGAATAATTGATTAACGATAAACAATCTTAAGGTGATCGATACAATGAACCGCATGATATAAATTACCGTATGCTGATGCGGCAAATCCGATCACAACCCGATCACACGTTGGATAGCGTTGCAAATGAAGACGTGATTCGCGAATTGCGAGCTCAGTTTCTTTAGTCGCAGAATATGTCGCGGCCTCAGCCGTGGTCAGTGCCAAGTGCCAGGCCGTGCCGTATATTAGCTTCATGTCTCTGAGGCCCAAATTATTGTCCTGAGAAGCTAATCGTAATCATTTGACACCTTAAAACAAACTGTTTTATCTTACTTAATATTATAAATGCGAAAGTTTGGATGGATGTATGGATGTTTGTTACTCAATCACGCCCCAACGGCTGAACGGATCTGGCTGAAATTTGGCACAGAGCTAGATTATAGTCTGGAATAGCACATATTTTATCCCGGAAAATTAAGGAGTTCCCGCGGGAACCAAAAAACCTCGATCCACGCAGACGAAGTCGGGGGCATTAGCTAATGGAGTTCATACATGCTTTTTGACGTGCATGGCACGCAGGCATCTACGAACTCCATAAACAGTTCGAATTATCCGTTTGACAAACGATAATGTTTTCACCATCATGTTTTATAATGTAAGTAATTTTTAAAGTCAATAAGTGTACTTACCTACAGTGTACCTATATTGAATAAACGATATTGAGTATTGAGTATATTGAGTATTGAGTATATTGAGTAAAATGGTGGGTGGAGGGCAGGTCTGGGCGGCGCGTTCCTGCTTCGCGAGGGCAGAGTGAAGCACCACGTGATGCCGGACTTCAGCGCGACGCCCGTGCGCACGGACGCGGACGTGGACGCGTGGCTGCACTACTTTGAGATGCGCGCACCCATCGCGCACATGGGCACGCTCGTCACCGGCGACTTGGTAACTATTATCGCTAACTGTGGGGCCAGACGAGCGTTGTTTATTGAGTTGGCGGTCGCGAAATTTCTGCTGTAAGTATTCGATTTTAAATAAGACCGAAAGTGCCACAAGACTCATAAATTGACTCGACTTACGACTCACGCGCTGAAATACGAATTTATAGAAATTTCGTTCGGGAACCATAATGAGGTGGTGTTATTTTTTTACGGGGTGTGCGAAAATCAAATGGGAATCGCGTTCTTTCTGTCTGTCTGGCAGGCCAGCATCGAAATTACGCGACTCACAAAATTACGTTCACTCGTTTGACCTCTAACTGAATTTCAAAAACAATATTTTCAAGTTTTGTTTGGATAAAATATAAGAGGGAACATACTCATGGCACAATATAACTATATTAAGCTCTTAATGAACATTCTAAATTCATCTCTGAAGATAAATAACTCGAGCATATATCAGTCTTCTACAAAAATTTTGCGCACTTCAAACCACTACAACTCACTACTTACAGGATTATCGAAAGCGTCGAATATCAGAATATCACCTGTTGTATCTGGAAAGCTGACATTTTCACGCACCATACTCGCTGACTTCGTGCGCGTGGAATAAGCTTTTTAATTCCCACGGCTATTTCTTATTTTTCCGGGATTAAAAGTACTCTGTGTTAACGTGTTATTCCAGACTATAATGTATCTCTGTGCCAAATTTCATCAAATCCGTTCAGCCGTGATTAAATAACAAACATCCATCCATCCATCCATACAAACTTATGCATCGGTATATAATATTAGTATTGATTGTTCCTGATTTGTGTATAGTATGGATTAACTGCCTCGTTGGTCAAGTGGTTGGCATGTTCGACTGCGGCCGACGAGGTTCCGGGTCGGGCCATAATTAAGTATTGGGTTTTTCTGACTAGAAATTCTCAGTACTAGCCCGGAGTTAGGAAGTTGGCGGTGTTTCACCCCCGTGCCTCGGAGAGCACGTTAAGCCGTCGGTCTCGGTTATTACCACTAACATAATAATAGTAAGCCCGCCAACCCGCATCGGAGCAGCGGGGTGGGTCTAAGCTCTAATTCCCTCTCTCCTATGAGAGTGGAGGCCTGTGTCTAGCAGTGGGACGTTATTGGGCTGTAGTAGTAGTATGGATTGTTCGGTGACTAGGGTTTGGACCTGCGCGTGCAGCACTTCCACGGGTGGAGTGCCCACGGAGACGGAGGCCATTATCACTACGATACCACGCCCGCTGACGTCCATTACGAGGGTTACTTCACACTCGCCTCCTCAGTCATCAGGGTGGACGCGCCGCCCAACACGCACGCCGTAGGCAGGGACTGACCACATTCACATATCGATTCAACCTTATTTTTTTTTTATAAGTATTCAGAAGATACCTCTGACGTGTTCAGAGCCCTTGTTCTTTCTAATTTTTCATTGTTTACATTTCATTTAATTTTTTAAGTTATATTTGTAAGTTGTATTTCATTTATCATATTTCATCAGATCATATCATTCAACCTTATTGGCGACTGAGTGGTTGGTCTGTGCTGAGAAGTCACCCGTTGTCCTAGGTGAGCGACAGAAGCGACGCCACACGATACGACCGGTAGCATGAACAGGGTTTGAAGCCTGAGTAGGCATTTGTGACGAAGCCACTAGTACTGCCCCCTGATTGTCTAAAAGTTGCCGATCAAATCGTCAAAGTTCGGCGTCAAAGATAAATAAACCATAACATGATTGAATTAGAGCTCAATTTCGTGTATCCATTCATGTACGTTTAGGTATGTACGATACCCTAAATACTTTTTGATACTGTCGCATCGCGTCGCGTTTGTCGTCATCTAGGACGAGTGAGCAAGCGAAAGCCAAAATACGGCCAATTTACACGTAATAGTTGTAGCGAGTTTTACATTGTTCTCAGCCGCCAAAAAGACAACTGCACCTAGCAATGGCGAAGACAGTTCTACGAAAAAACTTCTTACGGCATTTAGAATGTTCCGAACGCTTAAGGTGCCAGCGGAGGGTGAATTGCCCATACAAACGTAATACCAAAATGATTCGTAATTCGAGAATATTTCCACCAGATTATGCGATTATTAAGATTGAACTTGTATTTATCTAGGTCCCTGGATAATTATGTTTTCAAAATATTTTCCCAAAATTAAATGTAAGCGCATAGCGTTTTGCTTGTTTTTACGACATGAATGACATGTTTTCTCCTTATTTGTATCATATTAAAACCGACGATATGTTACGTACTAATTGACCAGGAGCATAGCCTATATTGTCAAGTTCCCGATTAACAACACGAAGTGAAAAACACAACAAGTTATCATTCATCATTTTTGGTATTTACGGAACAAGACTAAACGTATAACAAATTCTGTACGCTCATATTGCTATCGCGTTTGCACGCGATCATGTGCCATCAGCCAAATACAGATAGCAATATACCGGCAAATTTATATTTGCGGGTTGAATAGAAATTGCGAGCGGCGATCACCGGCCTCTTAACGACAATTTTTTGTCATTTAATCTGAATCTCTATGTTTATGTATAACTGTAAATACTCCACTTCACCTAAGTTGAACTTATAATCTAGACTAGAAACAGCACCGAGTCGCCCACTGAAAATAACTCAAAATACCTATTGGAAGTGAAACTTCTTAGAATCGTTGTGATTTGAAAATTCGATGAAAAAGCGACACTAAAAGAGACAAAAATATTCATAATAGGATTTAGCCTGCGAAAGAATGAGATAGAATACCTGTACCCGTTTTGTGTACCTTTGCGATAAAATAAAATACAAGTTATATTTGTATCATTCTCTCGTAGGCTACTTTTCTGAAGTCTCTCTTCTCACTTCTGCCGTGTGTGAATTGTGCACATACACTTTTTATTTTGGCGCTGTTGCTGTAAAGCGTCCGATGCCGCCGAATTGTGTCGGGTCATTCACATTTTACGATAGTTATAAGAATGCATTACGTTCGGCCCTTGCTGTGATCTGCATTTGCAAGGTTTTATGATGCATTAAATGAGTACAAATTTAAGCGAGTTTAAATATATTACCCTATTCAGTTATTAAACGAAACTATATAATAAATGAAACAAATAAAAGCATGTTTCGTATGAGTGTGGAATTATTTATTTACAGTATCTTGCCCCCTTCACAAACATTCACAAATCTTAAATCTATTTACAAGCGATTACATCGAATCATGTGAATCGGACTATAACTATTCAATATTCCAACAATTCGATGAAATGAATTTATTACAAAAATAGATCTAAATAAACCCTTGTAAGTATTAAAGTTTAGTAGTGTCTATTCCATTGTATATGTAAGATTGTAAAAACCGTTAGATTATAATCTAACTCGCGAAATTGTAAACTGTCGACAGATTGTGAACCGTTCAATGTTTTGAGTGTCAATTTTTGAAATATTCATTGTATTTACGTTTTCTTGTGTCTTTCTTGTAGGTTAGGTTAGGGTTCGACATATATAATCAGGTAGAGCACTTTGGTTTTATCGGGTTAAAATACCTAACAGATTACAATCTACCGAAAAATAATGCGTTAAATTGTAATCTTTCGACGGTTTGCAATTTCGCGAGTTAGATTATAATCTAACGGTTTTTACAATCTTACGGTGACATATATAAAGCTTTATTGACACTTTTTCAATCGCTAACTTGGCAGACATGTGATGTTATGACAGCATAAACGTTTCAATCTGTTAATATATAGACGTTTGAACCGCCCTATTTAACGGGTCTCAAAGTAGTGCTATCATTTTTTCGAAGTTCCGTATGAACACGACAGCATCACTATGGGCCTCTTAATATATAACACACAACAAATTGAGATCAATACTTTGCCAATGCGGGGTTTTATACAAAACGGAATCTAATTTTTATTTTTATTCTTTAAATAGAAGTGTATCGAATTTTAAATTCTTGATTTCACACAGCCCGTAATATTTTTTTCAATACACTTGCTCGAAAAATGCACTTACAGAGGCAGTAAACAGGGCTTGTAAATTAAATTTACTGCCCGCGTGCAGTAAATATTTAATGCCCTCGTGCAGTAAATCTGCAGTTTTCAATACACTTGCTCGAAAAATGCACTTACAGAGGCAGTAAACAGGGCTTGTAAATTAAATTTACTGCCCGCGTGCAGTAAATATTTACTGCCCTCGTGCAGTAAATTTGCCGTTTTTTTAATGTTTGTAAGTCCACGTTACTTCTAAATAAAAAGTTTTCTTGCAAGAAGGTTCATAATGATATTGACTTTGTATGCAGAAAACCTAAAAAATAATGACATTTAGATGAGAATTGATGAAATTAATTCATAAAATAAATTGTATTTAATATAATTAATAAAAATTGTTTTAAGTTTTATAAATCAAAAAGTAAAGGCTGAATAGTCCAGGTTGGGAGCTAAGAACCAGAACCTAGAGCTATGAATCTAATAAAAAAAACGCAATTACAACAACGCGCCGTAGTCTAAACTAAATCATTAATTTGTGTGCGCTATTTTTAAAATAGTCATTAATGTTTCTTATAAATTATCAATAAATATGAGTGATAGATGTGATGTGGAATCATAAAATTAAATCAACAATTAGGTACAATTAGCCGCCAAAAATATCGAAATAAGTATGGGCGTGAAAAAACATTTTCTAGTGATTATCTACTCGACTTTTATTTTCAAGTTTTCTCACAAATGTATTGAAAAATGTCGTATGACACACGGGCGTTAAGGTTTCTACATACTCGTGACGATGGTCAGCCCTCGACTGGCGTCATCGGGCTGACATTAGTCAACTCGTATGTAATAGTATATTGTGATACAAGGGTGGAAAGAAGGTTATTGCAAACGAGCTGTCATTAATAAGCCCGAGCCGAAGGTGAGGGTTTTTAATGTCACGAGTTTGCAATAACCTTCACACCCGTGTATCACACGACGTTTTTCAATACAGTTGCGGGAAATAGTAATAAACAAATCAAAGAATTACAAGTTTATTTCAACATACATACGTACATAGTACTTAATTAATAGGCATGATGACTGCATCCAAGAATCAATGAAATTATGAATTTATCTAATGAAATAGGATTCATGGATTGTAAAAAACGTATTTATTTTCCTATTTCGAGTGAGATTGTGATTTATTTTGATAAAATAAAACTATAAAATACAGCAATCCGCCATATTGTTGAAAACACCACTGAAGCGAATGACGTCACATTTGTTATCGAGCTTTGACAGTCGACAAGCAATCTTTGTGTTTACAAGTGTTTATTAAGTATTTTCGTGTTTTTTGTTTCCCTAAAATCATTTCCCTAATCTAGTTTTGGTTTACCGTATCCAAAAATCAAGAAATCAAAAATCGTTAGACATGGATCAAGGATTTACCAAAGCTACTAGCTCTAATTTGCCCAGGATTGATTTGTTGATGCTGGGTGAGTTTCTTGCATCAAACGAAAACTATTGTTCAGCAGAATTTCGCAATGTCAAAACTTCCATGTAAGTACAATATTAACATAATAATTTATAGTCCTAACCCGTAAAATCTGCTATTTTATATAATAAGCACTTCATGATAGTTATTAGAGGTTATGTTAATGAAATGTTGTTTTTTAAAACTATACCTACCGTGTAACTTAATATGAGCGGTGATTGCCTAGTGACTAAGACGTACTGGTGGGCGTTGCGACGAGAAACCGTTTCAAAAAACCGTTCTCGGCTCTGCGACGGTGAAACCGTTTTTACGTCCTGGGTAAAACAGTTAACAGTTTTCGTTGCACAAACCAGTCTTCGAATAACTGCGGTAGTCGTCCTCGTTCCACGTTCGTTTTTCAAAACAGTTATTACAATCAAAAGTGAACTTTATGTCGATGACATACAGTCGAAAATGAATGTATTCAACGACACGTTCGTTCTCAAAACAGTTATTACAATCAAAAGTGAACTTTATATCGATGACATACAGTCGAGAATGAATTTATTCAACGACACGTTCGTTCTCAAAACAGTTCTTACAATCAAAAGTGAACTTTATGCCTATGACATACAGTCGATAATGTTAATGTATTACCAGTAGACTAACCTACCTAATACCAAATATGTTTCGTTCTAAAGAACGGTTGTCGTCGCAACTGGTTTGCAAACCAGTTGCAACGATAACCGTTTTCTGCAACCGTTTTCGTCGTCGGCGAAACGGTTACGTTTCGTTTGTTGAAAATACGATAACGACCCACCACTACTAAGACGTCTGCCCCCTATTCGGGGCGTCTGGGGTTCGATTCTTGGCACGCATTTCTAACTTTTCGGAGTTATTGCGTTATAAGCATATGTGTTTTGCTTTGACGGCAAAGGAAAACATTGTGAGAAAATCTGCATACCTGAGAGTTTTCCATAATGTTCTCCAAGGTGTGTGAAGTGACTAGACTATGGCCTAAACAGTAAACCCGTCTCATACCGAGAGGAGACAAGTGCTCAGTAGCGAGCCGGCAATGGGTTGATGATGATATAATTATTATTAAACATTGATTTCTTTATTTTAGGTCCTCCAGGCCATCTTATGGAGATGATGCTGTAAGCTATGTACAGCTTAAACGCGATGGGAATCTGTGCACAGTGAAGGGTAAAATCTGCCCGGAACATAAGGTGCATGCTAAGTTATACGCAGTGACGTTGATAGTGGACGAAGATAATGAAGCAGTCAAATCAGTGGAATGTCATGACTGTGTTGCTTCACAAGGAGGCTGCAAACATGCCATAGCATTTCTCATGTGGGCACATCGCAGGAGTGAGGAGCCATCCTGTACATCTGTAGAATGCTATTGGAAGAAGTCCGAACTGTCCAGGGTTGGGACTACCCTAAAATATATAACTGCCAAGGAGTTATCTAATGGTAGCCCTAGCTTGCCATCAAATAATGGAGTATTTATAGTTTTTAGAAGAAGGGAAGAAAAGAAAACTTAATAACTGCGAGTTATTAAAATATCAAAAAGGCTATCTTTGTAATGAATTAGAAAGTTTATCTATGTATAAATTGGTGCTGGAATACAAAGAAAAGTCCTGTGACACATTTTTACAAAAACTTGCACTGACTGATGCAGATATCATAAAAGTTGAAGAAGAGACAAGAGATCAGCATCAAAGCTGGCTTTGGCATGAGTTAAGATATGGCAGAGTGACAGCCTCACGAGCATTTGAATTTAGCCGATGCAAAACCAATGATGGAACTCTGATTGCATTAATAATGGGAGGAAAAATCCCAGACACACCGGCCATGAAACTTGGCAGAATGTTGGAGGATGATGTGAGGAAAACCCTGAGTTCCAGACTAGGGAAAAAAATAAAAAAATGTGGTGTAATGATTTGTAAAAACTATCCCATGATAGCAGGATCGCCTGACGGGATCTGTGAAGACAGCATTGTTGAAATTAAGTGTCCCATGAGTGCAAAGACTTATAAAAAATATGTGGAAAATGGGAAACCCACTCAGAAGTTTCATGTACAGATGCAGTTACAAATTTATTTAACAGGACTTCAAAAGGGCTACTTCTGTGTAGCTGATTGCAACTACAGTACAAATAAAAATGTAGAATTAATAAGTGTTACATTTGATGACAACTATGTATCAGATTTCCTAAGAGTTTTAGTTTCTTTATGGAAAGATAATGTATATCCATTATTGTACCAAAGTATATTATAAGTGGCATATTATTATGGGGCTTATTTTAATGCTGCTGATATTCATGCTGCAGAAAAAGGCTGTTTGTGCCAATGTGCCATTACAATATGGGACCAAGAGAACAAGAACCAAAACATATTTGAAAATTTAGTATATGTGCATAAAAACATGCATAAATTCAAGAAAAAAGTGTCTGTCATAATGTTAATACAAGAAATAAGAATAAAATTGCAGTTCCAGCTTCTAGACTTTGTAAAATTAGTAATAAATTTGTTGGTAATAGTATAATTTTTTTTAATAAACTCCCACAAGACATATTGGAAAATGTATCTCAACAAGTTCAAAGTTTTTGTACAACGTAAACTAATTGAAAAGTCCTATTATAGACTAGTGTAAAGGATTATTTGAATGATAGGAAGGCATGGGTATGAATTGTTCCAGCAACTAATTATGTTATCATTATAATATGTTGTTAAAATTGTGAGATGGTGATAATTAAAAAAACCTGGCTGAGTTTGTTGTGTGCTCTTCTCAGACCAGGGCACGTTTAGAACCCTCGTAGCTTTAGTTTTAAGATACCGTGACTGATTATCACCATCATGTTTTATAAGTACCTAACTGGACGTCAATAAGTGTACATTGCCACCTAAATTGAATAAATATATTTTGACTTTAAACTACATTAAGCCCGCGACTTCGTCCGCGTGGATTAAGATTTTTTGATTCCCGCGGGAACTCTTAACTATAAAAAGTAACCTATGTCCTTCCCCAGGATACAACCTACCCCTATACCAAATTTCATTAAAATCTGTTGAACAGATGAAAGCATAGCAGACAGACAGACACACTAGCATTTATAATATTATTTTTATCTACAAAAAAAATATTAGTAAGTTCTCTTATGTATTGATTGTTTGTTTTTGACAAATATGATACAAAAGACAGTCAGAATTTGAAATATAATAAAAAAAATAATAGACGAATAGATGTTTAACGTAAAAAGTTGCAAAAGTAATATTATTATTGCAATTTTCGTAGGGATCACAATTTTTTTTGAAAATAAATTATAGCCTATGTTACTTGCTAATAAAGTAGCTTTCTATAGGTGAAAGAATTTTTAAAATCGGTCGAGTAGTTTTTGAATTTATCCATTACAAACAAACAGACAAATCTTTATAATATTATATATATTATTATTTTATTTTATTAATGAACCTTGCAGATTTACTATACCACAGGCAATGGTTATAACATCGTCAAGTACTTTGACTAAATTATGGTTTAGACATGCATGTGGCTTTAACATATTAAATTCTCGTAATCGGCGAATCACTCTCTCGACATGAATTCCCAAACTGGCAATTTGTTTGGATTCCCTTGCCTCACTTTTTGTTAATTTTGCCCCAGTTGTAACACTTGGAGGGCGTACTAGATGTTTTCTTAAATATTATTCTACATGTTTAAATCCTCTATCAGCCATCACACACATACCTGGTTGCAAACCCATAATAAAATCACACGATTCAACCAAACATGTATCCGTTATTCTTCCTCCATAACCTGGTGAAATATAATTCACTAAACCATTAGGTGTACAGGACACAAGATACTTTATGGTGTTAGCTTTTTTGTATTCTGACCATGAGAGAGATTGATTCAAGGCTTTCAAAGGCTTTTGCACTTCAATTTCTAAGCAGTCTATGATGCAACTTACATTATGATATTTATGCCTAAAAGCTCTGGGTAGATTATTTTTAGTAAGATCTTTATCTAATTATACAATAAATGGATGCATTAAACTAGCTAACAGAGGTATATTTTTGAAAAATATTTTACTAGCGTAAGTGGAAGTCATGGAAAAATCATCAGCGAGCTCTCTAAATGGATTATTTAATCAAATTTTTTTTAAACACATAAGTATATGGGTAGCAGGAATATTTGTATGTCCTTTAATTAAATCAATGAGGTAATAACAACTTTTAGGAACACCAATGTAAAAACGTGGATTCTTCATAATCTTGAGCAAAGTATATTCTAAAATTTTTGATTTCTCTTGTTTTATATCATCTTCAATCAACTCGCTGCAGTCTGAAGTTTGTGATGATTCTCTTTGAGTTACAGATGGTGTTTAATCACTATCAGAATGAGCTTCAATCTTAAATAATTTTCTTGAAGGTTTTTGTGAGGTGGATGTCCATGGCTTAGTGTTAATACATCTCTTAACTTTAAATGGTGATGTAGAAACAGATTTGAGATCAGGTCTCAAGGGTGATGTCATCTGGTTTACTAATTTAATTTCTGTTTGGATGGCTTTACTTCTGAACTTGTGTGTCATATGTATTTGGATTGATTTATCCACAGTCTT
Organism: Erebia palarica; assembly: GCA_964035005.1. Taxonomy (NCBI): domain Eukaryota; kingdom Metazoa; phylum Arthropoda; class Insecta; order Lepidoptera; family Nymphalidae; genus Erebia; species Erebia palarica. Next base: position 40,273,093 of record OZ035983.1, on the reverse strand, counting down.
ATGTGATTTTTCTTGTTCTTCTATGTTTGCATGAAAAACTGTAAACAAAAATCATTATATACTTGTACTGATACATATATGATACAGTGATTGCCCATAGTCATACTGCTTGGTTCTACTGGAAGTGTCATGGAAAAATACAATACCTATAGATGATGGAAATAACATGTGATACTACCAGTAGAACCAAGCAGTAGAGCGACAAAATAGGTATATTACATGATAATATATACTAATATTATAAAGAGGTAAAGTTTGTGACGTTGTAGGGGGTAATCTCTGGATCTACTGAACCAATTTTGAAAATTCTAGTACCAATAGAAAGCCACATTTTTTGTGAGTGTCATGGGCTATACATTATCCCAAAAAATTAGTGAGTTCCTGTGGGAATTTAAAAACCCATTTATTATTGCACGTGGACGAAGTCACAGGCAAGTCTGCTAGTATTATATAAAAATATATCATATTTCGGTACATTATATATTACTAGCTGATGCCCGCAACTTCGTCCGCTTGGATTGAGGTTTTTTGGTTCCCGCGGGAACTCCTTAACTTTCCAGGATAAAAAGTACATATAAATCTTCCTCTTGAATCACTCTATCTATTAAAAAAACCGCATCAAAATCCGATGCGTGGTTTTAAAGATCTAAACATACATAGGGACAGACAGCGGGAAGTGACTTTGTTTTATACTATGTAGTCAAGCGACTGATAAAAGACAGCTATATTGTAACAATATTCATCACGATTAAATAGAGAAATGTATTGAGAGACATTCAGTATGGTTATTAATTAGACAAAATAATAAAATCTATCAATTTCCACATTACTTATGATTGATACATAAACAAACAGCTACCTGTACTTCCAGAAGAAGTCTCTCCAAGTTCCAAATGTTGGGAAATAATATTTATTTCATCTAAATCCTTTTCACATTCTTCAATCAACATCTTTCTTTGCTTCTTGAGAACATATGTTCGTTGTGTGGTATTTGATGTTCGTTTTCTTCTATCAGGTTGGCATACAAATTTTCTGGGAATACAACCTGGTTTCATGCGGATCTTTGAAACTGATCCCATCACATGATACTCATAATAATTTTCCATATCGTTTGGCAAATGTAATATAATTAAAAAGTACCCATTAGACACAGTGGATTTTTAAGAGACAAAACTTAACCTCAAAAGGATCGAATTGACTATTAAGTTACGACCTCAAACAAGATTATTAAGCACACATCATACTAGAATAAAGCAAAAACTTACGTCAAAGTGATCTTCGCAGAAATAAATATTAGAATTTAGCCCTATAGTTGTAGGGTCTCGCCGTGCAAGATTAAGCCACTTATATCGCATTGTTTTTTTATGTGGCACGTGAATAAATAACTTGCTTGGAGTTAATTCTGATGTGTTATCACACTGAGGGACCGCACACGACCTACGCACTTGAGAATTCATATTATTCACACAAAATTATTCAAAATTGCTGTACGAAGACCTATTTTTTACTGCACACAGTACGAGAGTACATTGGTAGATACATTAGTGACGTCACAAATGACGCCATGACACCCGCGAGCGTTTTGGCGTGAATTTTAAAATTTAAATTTCAAATGCCAATTTTGTCTACCAAACCTTATTTTTCTGCTGAAATAAGATATTTTTTCGAAATAGTAGATACTTCCGAACATAATCTGACCATTTTTCAAAATCAGTCATCATGCCTATTCTGGAAATTGAGAGTAAAGCTTGAGCAATTACTAAAATTCGCAAGTGCGCAAAATTCCATCTTGCGCAGTTTTCGCCTCAGATAAAATATCTGGTGGAGTTAATTGCATTTCATCACTAGTACTAGAACTCATATTAACAAAAATATAATCAATTTATCACATAAAAATAAAAAAATTCAGCAAATGGCGCGTATTTACACCTGGTTTTTTTTTTCAACGAAACTAGGCTACGGGTACGTACGCGTATACAGCCTATTCGATTTTTGTCAAATGTTGAAAATAATTAAATTAAAACTGGTAATTAAATTCAACAACCATTTAAAAGAATTTTGGAAATTAAATGCTAAAACGTACGGATTCATTCATTTTTCCTCGTAAAAAGCCTATCCGTTTATATTCTATGTATGAAAACTCCTTGCTACTAAACTTTTTTAATTGACTTGGAAAATTTAAAACTAAACTGCAAAAGTAAGTGTCGAGCTTGTAAAAGTAAGTCACGACCGTGTAAAAGTAAGATGCCTATGCGAATGATTCAATTTTCGAATCATAACTACAGCCTCTGAAAGTGCGCCATGTTTGACAACTGTATTGAAAAACCTATTTACCGCTTTTATATCACAAACTACTAATTATGTGCCGAATTTTCAATCTCCAAACCGACATGGTTTTATGATCAATGTACTATAGAGACGTTTTGACAGTTTTCAGGTCGTAAATCTGTCAAAATATTAAATTTACGGATAAAATTTTATATATATAAAATGAATTGGCGATTGAAAATTCAGCTTCTGAACTACTTGCATATTTCATATGGGGCAGAACTACATTCTTACATAGTTTTGTATTATATTATCTTTAACCTTAGTACCAGTTTGCGCAACTCTACAACGATGATAGATCTCGTTTATATTATTGTTGAAACTAAACGTTTGCGTCATGTGCGTTCATGCGTTTACGTGGATAACTGTAGGATTAGCATGAGATTTTACATCTCGTTAACGTAGATAGAGTTCGAGCGTATAATGTATGCGGCTACCGACCTAAGGTTTCTGCCTTAAATTTTTTCGTACATCTACAGTGTTTCTAAGACTAACGAAAAAATGTAAGTTTTATAAGTTTAAGGTATGTTTTACATTGAATTCTATTAAAGTTGGCGAGATATAAAATGTCACATTGACCCAACTCAATGTTTCAAACAAAATGTTTTACGTAACACTATAGCGCGAGTTGACATTTGTAGCTCTTACCCCATATGAAATAGGCATTATTCCTAAACAAGTTGCTCACATCAATTATTATATCCATACCACACTAAACATCTAGTTAGCCTAACATTTACATACATACATACACCACTAGTGTTCACACCGAGCGCAGGACTTATATATCCATTGAAGCGGAGCGGAGGTATGTCAAACAGACCAATCCGACCCCTGACAGATGACTCTAAAAAATATAGCTTCATCAATAAACAATCCGTTTGTTCACCCAAAACATCTCCGCTTCAATGGAGAGGCATCCTGAGACCAATGCCGGTTCGGTGCCTTGTGGCCGTGCGCCCGAGACAATCTGCGCCCGCGCAGCCCCTAGGCAATTTTGGCTCACAATTTCATTGACTGTTGAATCACTGTTTTTATTAAAATTTTACGAATTTTCATTTTTTTAAATGTTAATCAATTTATTGTTGGTTGAACTGTGTTTCAATAATAAAGCAATTCATTATTAGTGTAGAACTATGACGTGTACGTCAAAAATATATCGAGATGAGAATCTATCACTTTGTCTATAGTCGATTAAAATTTGAGGATTTCATTGCGAAACATCAATAAGGATATAAAAATATATTGTCGTAACACATCAATACTCAATAGGCATGAAAACATCGTATTTTGAGAGAATACTAACCATACTCTAATGTACAATGATTAGGTGAAATATACACATAGACGAAAACCACTTATATGAAATAGATTCATGATTTCCCATACTATAAATAATAAAAAATAATAAAATAAAAATATATTTATTGCCAAAATTTACAGTTACAGTCATCTTATTTTAACTTTGGTCTCCGCACTAGGGAACCTGTATCGCGGAGACCGTATAGTAGACCGGAGACTATAAAACATTTTTTTAAAATAAACATACAGACATTTAAGAATGACAAATTTATACAGGGTTTTAGGTTAATATCATTCAAAATTTTTGAAAATTGTATGCACCACGAAGTTAAAGATCTTTAAGACGTTTCATATGTGCTGGTTTAAAAATGTACGCAAGAACTCCTTACTAGACACACTATTTCGTAATAACTCGTACTAGGGGTGTTTTTAAATAGTTTAATTAATTACTTAGAGATTGAGTTTGATTATCATAAACCTCTCTATAAATACTATAAACGATATAAAATAACATGAATTTACCTTTAACAATAAAATAAAATTTTATATTGACGAAGTATAATATGTACATTAAGAATTCCCAGTGCAGTTTGTCAAAATTAAACAAAGTAAATCGAGGTCATTTCAACATAAGATTTATTTATCGGTCCAACCTGCCCCGCTTCCACTTCCTGCTTTGACACTTGTACTAGTACTATTGTACTGGTTTTTACAACAGTCTATAGAATTCCGTCTTGCCCACATATAGCCCAGCTATATTAGCCATAGGTCCCTTATCTCCGATTACTGACTTATCTTCAAAGTTAAGAAGATCTTACGTTTCCCTTGCCGCAAGCTAGCCACTTTTATAGGTCTATTTAGACAACGTCATTTTTTTTCTTTTTTATCCACTACAAGTTAGCCCTTGACTGCGCTCTCACCTAATAGTAAGTGGTGATGCAGTCTAAGAAGGTAGCGGGCTAACCTGTTCGGGGCATGACAGTTATATTAAACCTATGCCCCTTTGCGGTTCCTACGCGGCATCGTACTGGAACGCTAAATCGCTTAGCAGCACGTCTTTGCCGGTAGGGTGGTAACTAGCCACAGCCGAAACCTCCCACCAGGCAAAATTAAAGTGTAAAACAAACAAGGCACGGGCGCGGGCCGAGTCGGGTGCGCGGCGGATTTAACTCCTTGTATTTATATGTGTCACCGTAAGATTGTAGAAACCGTTAGATTATAATCTAACTCGCGAAATTGTAAACTGTCGACAGATTGTGAACGGTTCAATGTTCTGAGTGTAAATTTTTGAAGTATTCATTGTATTTACATTTTCTCGTCTGTTTCTTGTAGGTTAGGTTAGGGTTCGAGATAAATAATCAGGTAGATTATAATCTAACGGGTTTTACGGTGACATATGGACGACATGACACAGGTGACATATGGACGACATGACACAGAACGCGTCAGCGGATCGGGCGCGTTGCGGGTGACGCTTGTGTTTTGCCCTTTAATGTGGTTAAGTTTTTTTAACAGTCATTTTCATGTCAACCCTGAAATAAGCTTGACAAAAAATTACAGCATGAGAAAATTTTACTAAATCAATCTGAGCAGTTATGTGTATGACGGCCTTAACACTTAAGATGCTCTTAACTAGTTATAATTATTTTCTGAGTAATCGGCAAGTCACTTTTTGATTCGAGGAATATCATGAATTTGATGAGTTGTATTGTTTATAAAATGTAACCTTTTTCTTTTTTAAGAAAAGAGCAACTGCTGAGTTTCCTGCCCGCTCTTCTCAGTAGAATCAGCTTTCCGAACCGATATATGGAGAGGTCAGTTAGTCAGTTTTAGGCCTATTACTCTGCACTTTTCATAGGGACCCTTACACTTGAATCAGTTTAGTGTAATAAGATTTAGGGTGCAAGGGCCCCTAATTTGATCCTTATTGCTGTGTAATAAGCGAAGCTCTATTTAGCGGCCACGCCCACCCTTACCGCAGGGCCCTATAATAAGTGCATTTTAATAGGCCTATTAACAGAGTTGTGCCTCGCTGGTGACAGATGGCGCTACTGGTACATTACCTCGCGGTTTTGATGCAACATAAGATAGTGAATGAACTAGAATTTTAATTCGCTATAATCCGCTACAGTAGACAAATCTGTGTGGTACAGTGCCTGTCTTTCACCTGCAGCATGCGACACCCACCACCCAGCAATTCGCACAGGCACAACACCACACCACACAAATCCTCCAAATCACTCTCAACCACATCAGATCACATGATGTGCATGTCGCGTTCCGGACAAATAATACACTTCGGAGGATTTGCAATGGAAAAGATAAATTGAGGAATCATCAAAAATCGGGTGTTTATAAGCTTGAGTGTCCTGAATGTGGTGCCACATATGTTGGTCAAACTGGGCGCAATTTTGAGACGCGCTATAAGGAACATATGTCTGCTTATAGGAACGATCAACCACAAAGGTCCCACTTCGCTAAACACCTTTTGGACAGTGGACATGAGGTGGGCAATAACCATTCATATAAAATCCTGCATAAATGTAATAAAGGGTTTCGAATGAGCGTTTGGGAGCAATTAGAAATAATTAAACACAATAATAAAGGATTTGAGTTGCTAAATGAACAAATAAACGTATCAAATTCACCTTTACTCAATTTATACAGTAAAAGGGGAGGGGGCGGGGCTTCAGTATGAGCCATGCCAAAAAGGTATATAAGCCGGAACTTGCGATACGTTAGTCACTTCACAATCGTGCATTGTCGAGTCAACATCTCCTGAAGATGCTCCGGTGTCGGAGTGAAACGTACGTTGAGAGTGATTTGGAGGATTTGTGTGGTGTGGTGTTGTGCCTGTGCGAATTGCTGGGTGGTGGGTGTCGCATGCTGCAGGTGAAAGACAGGCACTGTACCACACAGATTTGTCTACTGTAGCGGATTATAGCGAATTAAAATTCTAGTTCATTCACTATCATGGACTTCCGCAAAGTAACGCCTGCTTCTATTCAATATTTGCAACATAAGATAACAATGTAGCTCAGGAGCCAGTGATAAAAAAACAAAGATACCCGCTGAATTGAAAATTAGGGTGAAAGGGTCCCTAATTTGATCCATAATGCTGTGTAATAAGCTACGCTCTAACTAGCGGCCACGTCTACCCTTACCACAGGGTCCTGTAAAAAGTGCAGGGTAATAGGCCTATTAACAGAGTTGTGCCTCGCTGGTGACAGATGGCGCTACTGGTACATTACCCCGCGGTTTAGATGCAACATAAGATAACAATGTAGCCCAGGAGCCAGTGTTGAAAAACAAAGATGCAGTGTAATAGGCCTATTTGTCAGTCAGTCAGTTAGGAGCGGAAGAATCTCACAGCTCGCACCACGTACTGTCGGCAGATGGGGCATTCAGCCAGCTGCTTGGAGCATGCGGTGCACGCGGCGATGTGACCGCACTCCAGCAGAACGCACTCCAGCGGCGCCGCCATGCAGATCTTACAGCTGTCCTCTATCGGCAGGCTGTCCACTTCTGGAACGATATTACATTTTTTATACGACTACCTGAAAAAAGGAGTATATTGTTTTCAGGGTTCATGTATGTATGTATGTATGTGAGTTTGTATATTCCACCATAACTTCTATACGCCTGAAACGATTTTGATAAATGAGTAGTTTATCGTTAGAATCCCTAGCTTATTCCGGGTGACATAGGCTAGTAAAATTTTAAAAAAATTTATGGGTTGAATCTATGGTCCCGCACTAAAGATAAATATATAAAATATAAATATATATATATATAAAATAAGATTAACTATATAATCATCATCTAGAAAATGATGAACAGATTCCAAAAATATATAACACTATAGTTCAATATCCAGTGATTCACAAAAAAAAACATTTAATAAAAATGTGAATAAGATGCTAATTTAACTAGATTAATTTAGATTTTTAACTCGTGTTTTTTTAATTTTATTAATTATGACTTGTTATTCAATTCAAGTTAAATACACTATAGGTACTTAGTTACATGATAGTTGCTTAGTTAAGATGATTATTTGTGAAATGGTGATAATGAAAAAATAACCCGACTGAGTTTTTTGTGGGCTCTTCTCAGACCAGGGCGCGTTTGGAACCATCGTAGAGTTAGTTTTAAGATACATTTACTGATTATCAAGACGTCAATAAGTGTAGTATACCTACCTAAATTATATAAACATTATTTGACTTGACTTGACTTTTGTACACATATTGACGTCCATTACTCACATATAAAACATGATGGTGATAATAAGTTACAGTATCTTAAAACTAAAGCTACGAGGGTTCCAAATGCGCCCTGGTCTGCCCACAACAAACTCAGCTGAGGTTTTTTTTCATTATCACCATCGCACAAATAATCTTAACTAAGGAACTATAAGGAGCCATTAGAGCAAATTATTGCCTAGCCTCCTTATCATTTAAGTAATCTTTTGCATGGTAATAAGATTTTTCAATGAGTTTGCGTTTTACATTAACTTTGAACTTATTCAGAGGCATCTTTAACATGTCTGATGTTCTGGGAGCTTATTGTAGAAGCGGAAACTGTTTTCATGAGGTACCATCGCTTTCAATTCTATCAGGCGGAGGAGCTCCTCCAGCTGTTAGAGTCACGTTACGAGTACACAAGGGGTGCTCACGGTCTCGGTATTTGGCGTGGTCCCGCCACAGCATCTTGGCGCGCTCTAGCAGGTCGCGCCGCTCGAGGCAGCCGCGGAACTCCACGCGGTTGCGGCAGAGGAGCTCCTTCAGCTGCTTGGCGCTCAGGAGGTCCAGGTCTGACGCCTTCTTGAACTTCTCTAGGGTGATCGGCTCCTGGGGGCTATCTGCAATTCACAACCATTACTGACCGAGCGAAGCGAAGGTCTCTGCGTCTACTTGAGTGAATTTGCACTTGTCCATCCGTTCGTCTGTTAGAAGCCCAATATGGCTTAAAAAGTTATAAAAATCTTTATTTCAGGGGGGCTCTTTATAGAAGCGAATGCGAAGTTGAATATTTTTTATAGCTTTACATAAAGGGCTCCCGACAGTGAAATTCTTAAAATTTCATATAAAAGGTATAGGAATTTTTGTAATTCGATTCTAAAAAAAGTCAAAAAAGAGTACGATAACTCTGAATTAATGAAAGCTAGTAATAACATTAAAAAAACATGGGATATTTTAAAACGATTAACTCACACTAATATAAAGAAAGAAAATAATTTGGAAGACCCTCTTCTAGGAATGTTTGGTGCCCCTTAGCTGTCTGTTAATAAAATAAATGACTATTTTATAAATATTGGGAAAGAATTAGCTAACACTATTGATCAAAATAGGACTGATGGAAGCCATCCTACATCCAGCATCAGTTCTAGTAGTCCTTTAAATACTTTCGGCCTTTTAGACACTGATGTTTCCGAGATTATTTCCCTTATAACAGGTTTGAAAAATGATTGTTCGACTGGATGTGATGGTATCCCGTCAAAAATACTAAAATTGTCTAAACATTTAATTGCTGCCCCTCTAACGCATATTTGCAATGTAAGATTTAAAAAAGGATTTTTTCCTGACTCACTTAAAAAAGCTCTAATTAAGCCCCTCTCTAAAGACGGCGATAGAAGCAGTTTGTCCAATTACCGCCCAATTTCAATTTTGACAGATTTATCTAAAATTCTAGAACGACTTTTACATAAAAGATTAATACCTTACTTGGACAAATTCAAAATTATGTATTATGAAAGTGCTATTTCTGAATTAACCGATTTTAATACTCGTAAACTTGATAATAAACAGAAATGTATTGGTGTATTTTTAGATGTTGCTAAAGCATTTGATACAGTTTCTATTCCGATTTTATTAAATAAACTGGAAACAATGGGTATCAGAGTAACTGCGCACAGTCTTTTTGAAAGCTACCTTTCAAATAGAACTCAACGGGTTAAAGTAGGGGACTTTTTGAGTGAAGAATCCATTATTTATTTTAGTGTACCTCAAGGAAGTATCCTGGGGCCTTGTTTGTTTTTGATTTACGTTTGTGCAAACTTGAACTTACTGGTGGGAAAATTGTCGCCTTTGCTGACGACACCACGCTTTTATTTCATGGTTCTACATGGAATGAAGTTTCTCGATTAGCAGAAACAGGTCTTGCTAAGGTCATTAAATGTCTTCAGGCAAACTCATTATCAATAAAAACTAGCAAGACTAAGTGCATTGCTTTTTCAAAAACTTTACGGGTTATACCTGATATGGGACATATTGTCATTAAAGCTCACTCTTGTTCCTCTAATCAAATTAGCTGCAGATGCCCGACAGTACAAAGAGTCTCTTGTCTTAAATATCTTGGAATCCAAATAGATAGTCAACTTAGTTGGAATGAACACTCCAAAATCTTAACAAGTAGAATTCGAAAATTTATTGTAATTTGTAAACGTTTAAGATCTATTTCTGATCCATCAATTCGAAGGATTACATACTTTGCTCTTTGTCATTATATTTTAGCATATTGTATCAATATTTGGGGTGGGACCTATAAAACCTATATGTTAAATATTGAAAGGGCTCAGCGAACCATCCTCAAAGTACTGCATAACACACTTTCACTCACAAATACCGACCAAAAACACACACACACACACACACTTCCCCCACACACACACAACTAGATGCACACACTATCTAACGCGCACTGCTTGTCTACATAATTTAACTTAGTTTAAAATTAATAATATAAGAATTCCTGTCATTTATAAGTCACTCGGTGAGATCCTGGAGGATGTCGTTACTGCTGTCATACAGGTTTCCTAGCGCAGCAGTAACAAAAGCTCTGTTTTCAGGGTTTTAAATGATGTATAGGCTAATTAAGTGTTATATTAATGAAAAACTTTGAATTGATAAATAAAACTTTATTGTATTACTTTTGATAACTGTGCACCATAATATATATTGGATAATTTTGATTAAATAAATGATTGATTAAATAAAAAATTATTTATGTCAGTATATGGCTCTCTGTAAAAGTTTGTTCGTTTCTCCAATAACTCTTCAGCTCTTTTGCGTCTAATGTTAAAAGTTTACTATTAGAATATATAGTTTAAACTATCTTATGGATACCGCGATGTCTCAGTTCAGGGCGGACCACTAGTATAAAAAAGGTATACCAGATAAAAGGTTCTATAACATCCTTCCCACAGTAGCAACATTTCCGAAGCTTTATAGTCTACGTGGGTTTAGATTGGTCAGAGAGTAATATAAGTATGGATTCAAGGTACCTTCGGAAGAGTCCCCGAGGTCTGCGGGCGTGATCTCCTCGTGCAGGCTGACGGTGCCTACGGAGTCGTGGCTGGCGGCGGTGAGCACCGACTCGCTGCGGTGCAGGTCCAGGTCGGAGGCGGCGCGCTGCGGCGTGCGCGAGCCGCGCGAACCACGCGAACCGCGCGAGCCGCGCTCCGCCGCCAGCAGCAGCACCTCGGAGTCTGGCGGTGAGAGCACGCCTTAGGTAACCGAGTTGCGCCTCGCCGGTGACAGATGGCGCTACTGGTACATTACCCCGCGGTTTATATGCCACATAAGATTACAATGCAGCTCAGCAGGGCGACCCCGTATCTTCTGCATCAATCATTGTTACAGTATCAATTGTTGTGATTGGCTGAATTTATGGTTTTCCAATCAGAGGTGATTGCGATCGTTACACTGTAGCTGTCAGAGATACGCGGTCGCCCAGCAGGACCCACTGTTGAAAAACAAAGTTAAGCGCCGAATTGAGAACCTCCTCCTTTTCAAAATTGATGGAATTTCAGTGAATCGTTTGAAAACTCCGGTTCGACATAACATTCGATAGCATCAATTCACCAGTTTTTAAGTACCTACAATCAATAGCTTAAAACTTACTAAGAGGTCTATTACACTGCACTTTTCACAGGGACCCTTACACTTGAATCAGTGTGGTGTAATAGGGTAATAGGGTAATAGGGTGTAATAGGGTCCCTAAATTGGTCCTTATTGGTATATAATAAGCGACGCTCTAACTAGCGGCCACGCCCACCTTTACCGCAGGGCCCTATAAAAAGTGCAGTGTAATAGGCCTATTAACCGAGTTGTGCCTCGTTGGTGACAGATGGCGCTACTGGTACATTACCCCGTGGTTTATATGCCACATAAAATTACAATGTAGCTGAGGAGCCAGTGTTGAAAAACAAATTTTTTTGAAAGTTGGTTAAAAATTGATGGAATTTCACTGAATCGTTTGAAAACTTCGGTTCGACATAACATTCGATAGCATCACTGCACCAGTTTTTAAGTACAATCAATAACCTTAAACTTAATAAAATATAAGGTAAAGGTTCGAAATGTTCTGTTTAATAAAATCAATATTACACATATTTCAGCTGCTAAAAAGTAGTACCTATTAAAGCATTTAGAAAATATTTTTAGTAGGATGTAAGATGATACCTATGATATGACCATGGATCCAAAAAGAGTGCGTGCTTTTTGTTGTGTTCTATAGCTGTTAGTCTAGAAAGCCTATTAAATTAACTTAGCACACAAGTGTGGTGCACTGTCTAGCAGTTAGCGCGCGCGTGAACTGACCGTTGGGCAGCGGGTCCGCGGGGCGCGTGACGAACTCCCAGCCAGTGTCGGCGAGGTCCTCTATCTCGAAGCAGTCTGTGGTGTCCACGAGAGCGCCTTCCTCCGCCGCCTCGCTCGCGTCCGCAACGCCCGCCCCGCCCCCGCCGTCCGCCCCGCCCACCCCGCCCTCCTCGGGCACCGGCACCCGGATGTCACGCTCGCCGCCTCAACAAAAAATGCTTTGCTAACAACTCTAGAGGGCACCAGGTAACCTTTGGACAACTGTGTATCCATTCTCCACATGAAATGTGTATTTCACTTTTCAGCAGCAAGTAAAAGGCGCGGCCAAACACATAATCATAGTCGCGTCTCACTTTAATACCGACAGAATTCCTGCACTGAACATGTTCAAGGACAGAGGTGACAGTTGACATGACAGGTTGAATTGGTAACGTGACTGGACCTTTACATATATAATATCGAACATAATAAAGATGCCTACGTGTTTGAAGTCCGATATCAAACGTAAATTTTTGCAATGTGCATGTGGCCATTATTTAAATATATTTTTATAAGCTTATATGATACCAAATAATGAGCAAGTCAATGAGCAAACAACGTTAGTCCTGTTGAGCCAGAAAAACGTATATATTCTGTAATCATCCCTGATGCCTATGTCAAAAATTAATTATTTCTTACTGATTTTTAAGTAGTGTCTTTCAAAAGACCTAAAATTTACATCCTTGGTCAGTCTAAAGTTTGATATTAATTTTAGACTATAGATTTTTTTAAAATGTTGAAATTTGATAATGTCACAACTATGTAATTCATACAAACTTCCATACTACTACTTGCTGTTTTCATTGGGTTGTCATCATCCCTATTATAGTAGTTAGTGTATATGCAGCCAGCCTTAGACAATAGCATTAAGTAATTCTCGCAATTCTATGTAAAGGCGCAATTCTACGTAATTTCCAGGCGCTTATTTTACAAAGTCAAGTATTAATTATGATATGGCACCCATACTTGAAATACCTAATTATAAACATGTATATTATGAATCACATAAGGGGATTTTTCATTACAATGTAATTCGATATTTTTTATTCAATAAACTAGTTGAACAACTTTGTCCGTGTGGATTGAGGTTTTTTGGTTTCCACAGAAACTCTTTTAATTTTCTGGGATAAAAAGTAATCTATGGCTATTCCAGACAGTCACTGTGGCAAATTTCTTCTAGATCCATTCAGCCGTTCTGGCGTAATTGAGTATAGATAGTAAACATCCATCCATCCAAACTTTTTGCATTTATAATATTAGTATATGTAAATTAATAAAATCAACTACACTAAACTATAATTTAGCTAATATCGCTCAAATCTCGCTTGCGAAGCAAAATTTTTTTCTGAAGTATACTTTAATCACAACTGTGTACAAGTAAGAACACATTCTCAATAGGGATTTATTCAATACAATAACAAATTACGCACTTATACTATTAATATGAAACATTAATAGAATTGCTCTGAAATATGCCTAAAGTCCTAAACCATTGAGTAGTTGATTGTCAGAGATGATGCCTTTCTCATTCACACCAGAAAGAGAGCACATACTAAAATTTAATATGTGCTTTCTTTTCATTACAAATGTGCTAAACAGAGACACAACTATTAGATTTCTATCCCACATAAGCATAAGCATAGTAGATATTTAGAAGCCCAGTCATTTGAATGGTCAGTCAATAAATGATAGACTGATATTGATAGACCAATCAAGCACAGCGTCTTTATGCCATGCCTCATATCTACTATGAGGCTCGGACCATGGCGCCCTTAGAAAGACGTTGCCCTGAAAGATGTCTTCGAGCCCTAGGGCTCATTTCTTGGAGACGCATAGCGCTCGCTTAATCATTTGAATAGTGGCCAATAGGGCCCACACAGCATACTCAACCCTCACAAACCTTATATGCTGTTACATATAGTGCCTTGGTGTAATTTGTTACTGTCAGTAAGTCCAAAAAGTAGACTGTCACTCTACAGTTATAGCTATGCTAGGCATTAAATGTTTTTGCATTTCCATGCTTCTTTAGGGGCTTAATTGTCAAATGTTTAAGATTTTAGTATAAAAATAATTTTACATGCCAAGCTTGGCAGAATATGTGGATACTATATCTTAATGGTAGTCTTAACGTTTCATAAGTGACACAAATTGTCCTACATGAAAAACATAAATCATTTATCATTTAAGTTTTTTGTTACCTGTGTACGTATGTTGCATGTACCATATTCTGGCAAAATAAATAGATGATTATAATTATGATTAAGCAACTCCTTATATATTGCAGTTCAGAGCGATGGTATCTCCAACAAGTGATCCAACTTGAGAGATAGGATAGTTTAAATCTCAAATTATAGTCGCAATTTTAATTTATTGCTAATTATTTGTCTGTTATTATTTGACAGTCACAATTATCTGTTAACTCCAAATGATTCTAACAGATGTCGATACCTTTCGACTGGGTTGAGTAAGTAATCAATAGATGGCGCTGCTATGGTAAATCTACGAACGTGTCATATAAGCTACATTTTAACAGCATAATTACCACGTGTTGTTGACGCTATAAAATTAATTAAATTTATTTTGTAGTGAACGAAATACCGTATGATTCAGCTAATTATTTGTCTGTCTGTTATTATTTGACAGTCACAATTGTTTACTATAATGTAATATAAAAAAAACTTTAGCCACAGCAACGCGTGGCCGGGTCAGCTAGTTTAGTTATAATAAGCTGGCTTCTCACCTGGTGTGGGAGTGAAGCGTCGGTCTGGAATGTCAGGGCCGGGAGCCCCTGGACTAGGCGAATGTGCGTGCGATGCATTTTGACAACTACCTATTATTATAAATAACATTTTTTTATAAATATTTTTGTTACACTACATGTAACAAAAATTACTTATTATTATTTGTGTATTGTGTACTAGCTACATATTGTAAAATTCTTTTTCTTTCTAATAAAGAGCAAATACTGAGTTTCTTGCCGGTTCCTCTCAGTAGAATCTGCTTTCGGAACCAGTGGTAGAATCATAACATTTCATAAGTGGCACAAGTTGACCTACGTGAAATAAATAACTCATTTCAAATCATTAATTTCATTCCATAGAGTGGCACTCACTGCGGTAGGCGGGGGGCGGCTGCGGGGGCGGCGCGCGCAGGTCGAACGCGGAGGAGATGAGCTCGTTGAGGTTGTTGGTGAGCCCCTTGAGGGCGGTGAAGGGCCCCGCGCGAGGCCCCCGCCGCCGGTACCCAGCACTGTTCACGTGCGACACACACAGGCTCACCAGCTCCTCCTTCTCTGCAACACACATACTTCCTATTCATTGATGATCATGAATACTTTCCATTGCTTATATTGCAGCATTTAACTGGATTTCTAATAGGGATGTTTGCTAGGTCAAAGATTTGTTTTTTTTCGTACCCTTGCTCGAAAATACACAACTGTAAAACAATGGAGAATCTTCGAGTCAACATCTCCTGAGAATGAGAATGTGTGGTATGGTGTTGTGCTGGTACAAATTGCTGGCTTACTTGGCGGTGAATATCACCAGCCACACGTGCAAGATACACGCTGCACATAGACTTGTCTACTTTGGAGGATAATAGTGAATTAAACTTCAAGTTTTTTTTTAATCCACTACAAGTTAGCCCTTGACTGTGATCACACCTGATGGTAAGTAATGATGCAGTCTAAGATGGTAGCAGGCTAACCTGTTAGGGGCATGGCAGTCATATTAAACCCATACCCCTATTCGGTTTCTACACGGCAACGTAGCGGATCGCTTGGCGGCACTCGTTTGCCGGTAGGGTGGTAACTAGCCACGGCCGAAGCCTCCTACCAGGCCAGACCAGGGAAAATTCAGTAATTATAAATTTCAAAACCCTGCCGGGAATCGAACCCAGGACCTCCGCACATTAAGGCAACAGCGCTCAACACTGCGCCACAGAGGTCGTTTTAAGTTCTTTCATTATCATGGACTTCTGCAAAATAACGCCTGCTTCTATCCAATATCTCATGGATGTTTGCTAGGCCACAAATATTTTTTTTAGTGATTATTCTAATGTGTTTGGATGTGTCTGTGAGTATCTATACCTTCTAACCCCAATATTCCTTTAACATTACTACAGCTTCCTTTTGAGTTTGACTTACTAGCAAGATTAGTTATCTATCTATAGCATGTGATGCTCATACCCATAACTGGTATACTAGACACTGGCAAGCTGGCACGCTAGGTACTGACATTGAACAGGTATACATACACAGATATACATGCCTGTAGTTGGTATGCCAGTATATTGTGAGCCAGGTTGGCTTTCTCGCAAAGAAAAAATCTCATGACATAGATATTTCACCGAAAGATTGTAAAAATCGTTAGATTATAATCTAATTCGTGAAATTGTAAACTGCCGAAAGATTGTGAACCATTGTGAGTGTAAATTTTTGAAATATTCATTGTATTTACGTTTTCTTGTCTGTTTCTTGTAGGTTAGGTTAGGGTTCGACATAAATAATCAGATAGTGCCCTTAGGTTCTATCGGGTTAATATTCCTAACAGATTACAATCTACCAAAAATAATGTGTTAAATTGTAATCTTTCGACAGTTTACGATTTCGTAAGTAAGATTATAATCTAACGGTTTTTACAATCTTACGGTGACAGATAGATTGTAAGATCTACTGACATGCCCTGAACTGGCATGTGAGCTACTGGCAGAATCTCGATACACATGTGAGTAGCTCGTTTTTGCTTGTCACTGGCGTGCTCTTGTAAATAGGATGTGTATTACATGCTTATCTTTAATCTGTCAATTAAGTTGAGACAGATATTTGTAAAAAATACTTTTTTTTTTACATCAATCAATTAATAAGCAATGGTAAATTGACCAACTGCCTCGTTGGTCTAGTGGTTAGCATGCCCGACTGCGGCCGACGAGGTCCTGGGTTCGAATCCCGGGTCGGGCCAAATTAAGTATTGGGTTTTTCTGACTAGAAATTCTCAGTACTAGCCCTGGAGTTAGGAAGTTGGCGGTGTTTCACCCCCGTGCCTCGGAGAGCACGTTAAGCCGTCGGTCCCGGCTATTATCACTAACATGATAATAGTCGTTAAAGCCCGCCAACCCGCATTGGAGCAGCGTCGTAGGTCTAAGCTATAATCCCTCTCTCTCATGAGAGTGGAGGCCTGTGCCCAGCAGTGGGACGTTAATGGGCTGTAGTGGTGGTAAATTGTCTAGGATGTAAATTTTTCATTTTTTATCTAATACCTTTAAACAAGCAATTCTTGTATAAATGTGACCATAAGATTGTAAAAACTGTTAGATTATAATCTAACTCATGAATTGCAAACTGTCAAAAGATTACAATTTAACGCATTATTTTTCAGTAGATTGTAATCTGCTAGGTATATTAACCCTATTATTTATGTTGAACCCTAACCTAACCTACAAGAAAACGTAAATACAATTAATATTCCAAAAATTGACACTCAGAACATTGAATGGTTCACAATCTGTCGACAGTTACAGTACAATTTCGGAAGTTAGATTACAATGTAAGGGTTCTTACGGTGACATATATACATATATATATACATATATATATGTATATTCGGAAAGGGCTCGAACGATTTTCATGAAATTTGGTATGCCGGGGGTTTCAGGGGATAGGGGGCCAGTTAGGATTCATTTTTAGAAAATGACGTTTTATCCGTGTTTGTAGGCAATGAAAAAAATATCACTAGAATACAAAGGTAAATTTCACCACCATCTCACAATGTTATGTAACATTCTGGAATTCAGAATCCAATTCTGAATCCAGAAGTCCTCCAGTCCGATTTTTTTTAGTATGATATTTTATTTTTAATTTAGTTTTTTTTTAAATTTTATTATTTAAATATAATTTCCAAAAAACAAGATTTACCAAAAAAAATACTGAGAAAAGCTCCAGCTTTTATCTAAATATCTGTCACCCAGATATTTGGATAAAAGCAGGTGTTACTTTGTGGAAGTCCATCATAATTACCACCATCATAACAACCAGAAATTTAATTTGCTATAATCCGCGACAACAGAAAAGGGAGGAAGGATTATAGGGAATTAAATTTCTGCTTCCTTCACCCAGATATTTAATTATTCTTTATGTAAAAATTATGTTTGTGGATTAACTGATAAATGGTTTTATGAATTATTTTAGTTAATTTCAACACATGTATTTGGTTACATTTGGTCTTTGTCATCTTACTTGTACAATGTTTCCAGCAAAAAATTTATTTATTTATTATTTAATATAATTAAAATGATTAAAAAAACACGACTGCACTGCCAAAAAACGAACTAAAAAGAAAAAAAACGAAAAAAAACATCTGAATGAATCTAGTTAAATTAGAATCTTATTCACATTTTTTTTAATGATATTTTTTGTGAATCAGTGGATAAAGAACTATAGTGTTATATATTTTTGGAATCTACTCATCATTTTGTAGATGATGATAAGCTAGGGATTCTTACAATACCTCATTTATCAAAATCCGTTCAGGCGTATAGAAGTTATGGTGGAATATACAAACTCACATACATATATACATGAACCCTGAAAACAATATACTCCTTTTTTCAGGCAGTCATATAAAATGTGATTGATTTATAATTCCAGCTATTACAAAATCAGATCAATCAATCTATCAAAGGAAATAGCCAGTGGAACTATGGGAGCTTGCCTGGATATCAAAAATCAATGGCGCAGCAATGATTTCTTTATTAATGTAATTTTTATATTTTATAGTTTTCAGATAAAAAAGTTGCAGGAGTCTGAGGCCCTGAAAACTGAGAAAGTAAATAAAAATGTTTCACCAAATAGTATGGATGAAGATAATACTGTAATAATAAAATTATATTTGCAAGAAATACGTAGTTCCTTTAAAAATCACGCTACATTATACTGCTGCCACACTAGATGGCGTTAAATGTTTTGGTTAGCAAGTCTTTTCAACTATTCGACAACAGATGGCGCTAAACATTTTGGTTAGCGAGTTTTTTCATCTACTCGACCACAGAAGGCAGGCGATGCAATGCCAGAGGGCGTTAAGTTCCTTTAAACACAGTGGTTTTTTGAGAATGCTTTGTTCGAACAATTACATGTTTCATTGAGGCTTGTCAGCTAACAAAAATAAATATAAACAAAACATACATTTCCTTTTCATTACTATTTAATTGATCAAAAATAAATCACTCATAATATAGTGACTAAGGTACTTAAATGCTATTCATGTAGGGTTGCAAAATTATTATTAGGCATGGATAAAACGGAATGTGGAGAAGAACAAAATGGAGTAGTGCCTAAAAGAGGAAATCGGATACTCAAGATTTAAACAATAAACATAATATTGTTTTTTTTAGACATTTTAACCTTGACCTCATTCAGAATAATAAATCCATAGTAATTTCAGTTGTTATTTTTAAACCTTACTGTAAAAACGGAAATCCTGCACATTGTCCTGAATCGGAGGGCAGTTACTGGTCATGTCATTTATTTATTTGTGTAAGCAGGTTAGACGTTAGTTTTACGAAAGGTATCATTTATTCTACCACAGTGTGTGTACTAATAGGCACATAGATATACTTATATATTTTTAGTACACAATAATTTTTTGGTGTCAGGATGTTGTAAGGGATCTAGGCGGTACAGCTTGATATGTGGAAGATGTGAAATAATATTGTGAACGTAATATTATGAACTAACCACTGCTTTATCAACTTAAATGTTGTACCAAAAACAAAAAAGTAGTTCAAATGCCATACTGAAAGTTAATAAAGCAATGCTATCAGAAGATCCTTGTTTCAAAAAACATGAATTCGTCAAAGCCAGATTAACTATTAGCATTTTGCGTATTCCAGTGTCTTAAACAATACTATGGAACAGTTTTTAATCGGATCGGACTTACCCACGCATCCTCGGGTGGAAACGTTCTGTCGTTGGAGGAAGCATTGCAAGTCTCGGACCTTCAGATGAGCGATGGTCTGGCGTGCCAGGGGCCTGGTGGTGAGGACGCGGCAGGCGGCGCACATCGTGCCGCCGCCGCGCCGCAGGCACCCGCTGCAGTAGAAACGTTCGCATTCGGAACAAGCCCGCTTCCTCTTGAACACGCTGAACTGTACCGCGCAGCTCTCGCACGGCATCTTACAGCACCCGCGTCCTCGCACTTGCATCGGGCATACTCCACGACCACTTCAGTTTCAAGATAACGTTTGCGCGAACACGCAACACATCGCATACGTCATATCACAATTATTCGTGCATTCGAGCAATTCTGTCGTGTTTGATGATGAAATAAAATTTAATATAAAGTAAAAAAACCAAAACATCACAAAACAGCCATCACGGAAAATGACAAATAAGTTCCTTCATTTTTAATGTACTCTGTGTGTTCCAGAGACAAGTTAACCAGAGAGTGTGTTCCTTGGACAAGACAAACTCCCCGTAGTATTTAACTTGTCTCTGGTAGTAATCACCAAGGAACATAATTACTACGGGGAGGTAATCACCGACCAGAAATTTGAAAAAGAAGGTAGTAATGACAACAGACAATATGACAAGGTTCAGCTCTGCAGCTGGGCGACCGCGTATCTCTGACAGCTACAGTGTAACGGTCGCAATCACTTTTGATTGGATAACACTCTTCAACTATTGGACAAAATCCATTGACGCAGCAAGAATACCATACATTCAGCCAATCACAACCGTTGATACTGTAACAATGGTTGATGCAGAACATACGCGGTCGCCCTGCCGGTTAACTACAGTCTATTTGACGAGGCAAAGTAAAAAATGTAAACAAATATGGCGTCAGATCACGTGATTATAAATGTCATTGGACATATAGTGATGGAAACATTGACAGACTAGTTGTGACTGCACGATTGAATGAATACATTCTGAAATCGATTACCACATACAGTCGCTTCTACGGACTGATGCTGAGATCTATAGAGCGTACTATGACTTGGCTCAGACTTTACTCAAAGTTAAAACGAGATGGACTTAAGTGAGTAACATAAACCTGTCTCGTTTTAACCATGTCTTAAGTCTAAGCAAAGTCAAAGTTCTCTCTATAGATCTCACAAAAGATATGAATGACAAGAGCAGGTTTAGTCGATTGTAAATCGATTTCGAGGAGAAGGAGAGTGAATTCAAACTTTCTCCGTTACGTTATATGTATCCACAGCAACACTTGATTATGTTTTCATAACTATGTAATGTATTTCCATGAATATAAACTATATAATTAATATAAATAAATGTATCAAGCATGCTTTCAGTAATGTTAATTAATGAAGTGAGTTTATATTAAATCAGTGAATCAATAGTGAGATATATTTTAGTTATTTATTATTGTCAAGTATAATTGGTATTGTGTTTAATGTTTATAAGTCGTTTGTAATAAAGTGTGATTAATCTAAATCGGGTTTTGTCAAGAAGTTAGTCACGTACCTATTTTTGAATACCGACCCACTAGTGCAGGAAAAACAGCTTGCAAACCTTCAGATAACGTTCCGATAAACTGCTGTTCCGGAAATTACCGAAACAAGTGTGGAAATTTGAAACAAGTTTGTTTTACTGAAGGTGCTCATTTGCTCAATTGTTAACAATTGGTCCTTCGAACCGGATCGGGTTTATTGCGCAGGTATCAAAATAGGTAAGGATGCCGACTACAAGATCAGAATCGTCACGCTCAAGGATTATGGCGGAAACCTCGGCAAGCGATCGCAGTGCTGGCATGCCTGTTACTGCAGATACGTCAACACGCAGTAAATCTACGCTTAGATTGCCTCCGCCCTGTGTAAACGTCAGAACGATTGGGTCCCCGGCACGACAGGTCGAGGAGGAAATCAGTGGGAATACAGACCCTGCCCCAATAGAAGGGGGCATTCCGGTATTCACTACTGGTGTGGACGACGTTACACTGAATATTGAGCATTCTGAGTTATTACGAATGAAAGACAAAATTAAGGAATCACGCCAACAAGCATTGTACGTACGAGGGACTTCTTTGAAGCCTTGTAAGCCTACGCGTGTGGACACCGCGCACACGTTGCCGAGGAAGAAGAGGTCAGAAATTGAAATAGAGTTAGCACAGAGGGAATATGAAGCTGCCAAAGCCAGTGAAAAGCTAGCTCAAGCGAAATTGCTGGCCCTACAGGAACAAGAAGAAAACGAGGATGACATTTATGAACAAGAACATAATGTTGAAGAATGAATATTGCAGACTTCGGAAGAAAAAGATGAAAGTCTGCACCAGCAGTCAGGGCAAAATGAAATATCAACAATGAAAGTACTCATACAGGAAATTAAGAAGTTGAATTCCAAAGATAAAGATATCATAGAGTTACCTTCATTTAGTGGTGCAAGCGCAGAATGGTTAAATATCAAGAAAGCTTATTTTGAATCAGCTGATAACTTTTCACATGCTATGAATCGAGCGCGACTTCGTAAAGCCCTGCGATGAACTGCCAAAGAGGCAGTGGAAAGCTTAATGTATATCATTGACGACCCAAAAATTGTCATGCAGCATCTGGAGGACAGATTTGGGCGACCTGGATCTTTGGCGTTAGCAGAGTTAGAAAAAATGAAAAGAATTAAACCAGTTAAAAATGATCCCAAAGATATTTGCCGATTTGCCAGACAATTAAAGTCTTCTATTTCTGTCATCAAAACCTTGAAGAAACCACAATATTTGTACTCGCCAGAAACATCCAATTGCATGAGAAAAAATTTCAGTAAATATGCATGACCGATACGTAACCTTCTCTAGCCGATATAGAGATACAGAAGTAGCAGATTTAGAAGTAATCGATTTATTCCTCTCGCAAGAAATACAGAATTATGTAGTTTTCGCTTCACCCGAAATATGTGATATTACGAAGCCACAAGAGGCAAACTTAAGAGGAGCAGTTACGCTACGCTAGAGCCAGAAGAAGAAGAGTAAGAATCATTGTCGACAAGTTACGCCCAAGAAACAGCTGACCGTGTATTTAGGAGTTTATGTACATTGTGTGAAATCACGGCCTGTTAGAGTGTAGAAAATTCAAAGAACCCAGTGTAGATGAACGATGGGAAATCGCGAAGCGAGCTAGAATATGTTTTAAGTGTCTCCGTTATAGGCACCAGAGGCTTGACTGTAGGGCTCCGCCCTGCAGAAAGTGCAGAAGGTACCACCAAGACCATGCATAACCGGGAGATAGCCAATCTCAGAACATACTTCGAGATGAAGAGCGAGTCGCCCATGCATAGAGAGGTCGTAGAATGTGATAAATAACTCACTCCCCTATCCTTAGCCAAAATCGAGTGGCAGGCGCCGAAGGTACTTAGCACCTCTGACCGGGAGACCGTATGGAAGGAGAAGGAGTTGAACGGACGCTTTTTTAAAGCTCTTAATGAGCCACACGTTGATAAAAAAGCGTCCGTGCAATGGCTGCGCTTCGGTGACCTCTTTGGGGAAACCGAAGGTTTTGTCTGTGCGATACAGGATCAGGTAGTTAGGATGCGGAACTACCGAAAGTACATTCTGAAGGATGGAACTCACGAAATCTGTCGGGCCTGTCGCCATCCCGGTGAGTCACTCAGACATGTGCTTTCGGGATGTTCGGCGCTTGCTAACACTGAGTATCTGCACAGACACAACCAAGCGGCCAAAATCCTTCACCAGGAGCTTGCTCTGAAGTACGGTCTCCTGGATGAGAGGCTGCCATATTACAAGTACACACCGGTGCCTGTACTCGAGCGTGACGGAGTCCGGCTCTATTGGGACCGGTCCATCATCACGGACAGGACTATTCTAGCGAATGAGCCTGACATCATGCTGTTGGACCGGGCACAGTCACGGGTGTTTTTGGTGGACATCACCATTCCATATGACGAGAACCTTGTGAGAGCTGAGACGGAGAAGAAACGTAAGTATCTTGATCTGGCTCACGAGGTTTCCGCCATGTGGCATGTGGGGTCCACCGAAATCATCCCAATCGTCATATCTGCGAATGGGTTAATCCCAGTCAGCCTCGCTCACCATCTGAGGCGACTGGGGTTCCGTGGCAGTTCGCTCGCAGCCAGGATGCAGAAAGCGGTGTTGCTAGACTCGGCTAGGATAGTCCGCCGGTTTCTCAACCTGTCGCTCTGACCCCCGGCCATCTGGTCTCCCCTGCCGGGGTGTAATCCTCCGCCCGCTACAACTATTTATTTGTGTATTTGTGTATGTAAGTTTATTAATTTATATTTATTTACGTAAGTTTATTATAACTCTTTAGGCCATATATTATGTATTTATTTTGTATGCGTGCGTGAGAGCTAAATTTATGTCGGAAATAATAATAATAATAATAATGTAAAACGCCTAGGAATTTCATTTCATAGGTGAGTAAAAAAGTCGTCTAGTTTTTCTTTTTGTGGCGAATATTTTAAGTTATTTCGTCTAATTATATATTAGTTTCTTCTTTACTGAATCCAAAACACGTCAATTTTTGCGCTGTCCCCAAAAATTTGGATTATTTCATTACTTATTGTTTGGAGTGTATATGTCACCGTAAGATTGTAAAAACCGTTAGATTATAATCTAACTCGCGTAATTGCAAACTGTCGAAAGATTACAATTTATTTTTCGTTTATTATTTTTCGTTAGATTGTAATCTGTTAAGTATGTTAATCCGATAGAACCTGATTATTTGTGTCAAACCCTAACCTAACCTACAAGAAACAGACAAGAAAACGTAAATACAATGAATATTTCAAAAATTACACTCAGAACATTGAACGGTTCACAATCTTTCGACAGTTTACAATTTCACGAGTTACATTATAATCTAACGGTTTTTACAATCTTACGGTGACATATAGTGTGGGGATTGTATTGTTTACAAATAAATTGAATATCGATAAAATTAAAATTTCATATCACTTACTGATTCTCACTCTGAGGAGTAGATAGATGAAATTAAACAGTCAGCTTCTACTTATAATATCGCCAAACTCATTTTAGGCTGTAGCGATGATAACCTAGTGATCAAGATACCCGATCATTGGTATGGTGTCTCGTATTCGAAAATTACAGTGTCTATTTAAGTGGTTTTTGGTCGCTTAATTGCAGTTATTGTGTATCATTTTAACTAATGTTTTACAATTGTTTCAGATTCCCAAAATATCATGAATTAAGGCTAAGATGGCTGAATGCTAAAAACATACCTGAGTACAAGCCTACAAAAGGAAGCACAACAAAAACATATGCCTGCCCATTTTTACGTATACCAGTAAGAATCTTTACTCAATATTCTTGTTTGTGATGAATAATAAAAACAATAATGTTAACTTCTCAATTATGCTTTTCTCTGATCCAAATAATGAAATTTTACTATTTCTTTCTTATTGCAGAATTTACCACCTGGGCAACAGGCAATTCAACCCTTGCAAAAATTGAACCTCAATTTGTGTCTAGAAACTAATAACGACGTTTCTCAAAACATACTTCAATTTCAATTCATACTTCAACCCATTGCAGGCTCCAATTTAAGCATGAGTCTCCTCTCGGAATTAAAACGGTTTGGCCATAGTCCACCAAGCTAGCCAACACGGGGGCGTTGCAGCATGATTATATATTTACTCATCATTTCACCCAACCAGCGCCCACTACTTAGTAGGCGCTTCCTGTTGGAATGCTAAGGGTTTAGCCATAGTCCACTACGCTGGCCAACAAGAGGCCCTCCGATTGTGATTACCATTTGTTTCCAAAAACTACTGCTGTTTTTGGTTTTAGATAAGCATATTCTTAGAAGTTCTAATTAACGTTTCAAATTTATGGGCACAAAGGAGAGCTGCAATAAATAATTTTTAAAATCAGTCTATATTTATTATTCATATTATTATCACGTCATTCAGTAACATTTTTTCCATAATATCTAGATATCCCAACTAATATTATGAAACAGTTTTGTTTGTAAGGTTTACATTGAACTGATAATATAAATTTATACTTAAATTATAAACGCGAAATATTGGATTTATGGATGGATGTAAGAGATTGATTATAGTCTGGAATAACACATCGGCTAGTTTTTTTCGGAAAATTACCGCGGGAATCAGAAAACCTCAATTCACGCGGACGGAGTCGCGGGCATCACCTAGTTCATTATAAAATACGAATACTAGTGTTTGTTGTTGTCGAATTTCAAAATATTATGTATTTTTATTTATTTATTTTATTTGTGATAATTTTATATCAATTATATAAGTATCGATAATCCAGCCCTAACTTCCAGCTTAAACTCCGTCCATACGCCATTTTTACTTAACGGATGCTTCAATTTAGATATGATGTTTCATATCCTTCTTTATATATAAAATCAAAGATAAAGAGCCCTTTGTTAGAGCCATAGTTATAGACCAAAGAATAGTAGTACAAGCCATAGACCATAGATTAATAACTAAAATGCGTCTGATACCTAGTAATTAAAAAAACATTGCATAAAAAATACCTTTATTTTTATATTATATATCTTATATTTATCGTGAAAAATACAAAGTGAACAAATTACAGGTTTTTTCATATTACGTACTTAAATGTAAATTAATTAAAATTAATACTTGTAATGTAAGTAAGTATTTTTAGTAATCAATATAAATTTTCATTTCTATAGCTGTTATTCCAGAATTGCGCATTTAAAACAGATAGAAAATTATAACTAATCACTCGCTTAGATCTTGATCACGTGAGGATATCGGGATAATAAATAAGTATCTAGGTTCTTCTGGATAATTAAGTATTCTAAAAGTGAAAGAATTATTAAAATCGGTCCAGCAGTTTTTGATAGCTGATCCGCCCCAATATATAATAATATATATCGGCTTCGCACGGGTAGATAGATAGACTGGTAGATACATTTATAGTTGGAGCATTATATCTGCCTCGGTGTTCTGTTTGTGATGTACGGTCTGAGTGAATAATTAACTTGAAGTTATCTGAAGTTCTGAGTTTTGTTTAAAAGTTCGTATGTAAACATTGTGACTATTTAAAGCGGTCTGTAATTCCCTAATTAAATCAATTTTAGAATTTCAAAATGGCGCTGATTTAATAAAATTTGGTAACAGTTTCCTGTTTTGTGATCGTAGGGATCCTCAGATATCGATTTTGAACGAAATAGGTTCAATAACAAAGAATTTCAAAATGGCGCTGATTTTTTAAAACTTTGTTACCAGTTTTCTGTTTCGTGATCCTAGGGATCCTCATATATCGATTTTGAACGAGATCGGTTCAAAAACAATTGATTTCAAAATGGTGCTGATTTTTTTAAATTTTGATACCAGTTTCCTATTTTGTGATCCTAGGGATCGTCAGATATCGATTTTGAACGAAATTGGTTCAATAACAAAGAATTTAAAAATGGCGTTGATTTTTTTAAATTTTGGTATCGGTTTCCTGTTTTGTGATCCTAGGGATCGTCAGATATCGATTTTGAACAAAATCGGTTCAAAAACAAAGAAAATCAAAATGGCGCTGATTTTTTAAAATTTTAGTAAGAGTTTCCTGTTTTGTGATCCTAGGGATCGTCAGATATCGATTTCGAACGAAATCGGTTCAGAAACAAAGAAAATAAAAATGGCACTGATTTTTTAAAATTTTAATAACAGTTTCCTGTTTTGTGATCCTAGGGATCGTCAAATATCGATTTCGAACGAAATCGGTTCAATAACAAAGAAATTCAAAATGGCGCTGATTTTTTTAAATTTTGGTAACAGTTTCCTGTTTTGTGACCCCAGGGAGCCCCAAATATCGATTTTGAACGAATTTAAAAAACCATAGTTCAGACAGAGTTCAAACAGCCGTATACTACGCAATACACTCTAGGCATTTTTAAAAAGATCGCGGAAATAGACTTAAGACCACTCGACATGACGCGGCACTCACTACTGCCGGCCTCGCGACGACTGCTTAAGGGTCTCGTCGATGCGCATGTTTGTGTGAGTGAGCTGTTTCGAACGTTTCTAGGTAGTTTCACTACTGTTTGTATCTGTTTACTGTGGTAGTAGTATGAAATAAAAATTATATAAACCTGGTGCAAAATGATTAAGTTTGTTTCTTAAATATTTTATTTTATTTTATTCCGAAGTAGATAGATGACATCAATTATGTAGGTACTTAAAGTTTCAACTTTAAATTAAAATGAAATTGTTGAGTGTCTATAGGCCTATTACACTGCACTTTACACAGGGACCCTTACCCTAAAAACAGTGAAGTGTAATAAAATTTAGGGAGCAAGAGTCCCTAAATTGGTCCATAATGCTTTGTAATAAGCGACGGGCCCTGTAAAAAGTGCAGTGTACTATGCCTATTACTGCCAATGATTATTTGCTGTACCTATTTTTTCGCTAGACAGCTAATATGGGTAGTTATGTAGTAAAGAGTACGTTACTTAAACATAAGCGGTGTGCATTTAAACGTGAGCTACAAAAAGTAATTTCGCAAATTAAAGAAAATCCATAATTTTCTTCACAATCACAAATGGTTGAACTCTACCGAGCTATTATAGCTATATGCGGCTTAGAAAGCAACATTAAATTTCGTCACTCTTGCCACAGCTGAGGTGTCCGAGTGGTTAAGGAGTTGGACTTGAAATCCAATGGGTACTACCCGCGCAGGTTCGAATCCTGTCCTCAGCGGGTTTTTTTTCTAAACAATTCTTAGTTGTTTAATTTATTTTCTAAAGTAATATTTCAAAATCACATGTGTGATAAAGGTTTTTGGAAAAAAATAAGCTTTGGTGGTTTTTAGTGGTATTAGGTACTAAATTGGTTTCGTTCTGTAATATCCATATACAGTGCCGACCTAGAGATGTGCTGTAGAATCCAAATGCAACGGGGTTGGGCCCAGTGAAGATACCTTTTACATAAATGTAAAGGTAAATATGTAGAGCTCGAACTTCTGCAGCCCTACCAGCTAAGAATTGTCGCAATATCACATCCAAAAATATCCTTAGGGATCGTGTATGTTTTAGTCCTTAAAGCTGGCTTCGCGTAAGCTTTTTCAGGAATGTATCAATGGCTCGCAAACCACAGAATACTAGTCATGAACGCTGAATATCGACATTTTGGTGGTGCAGAACTACTTATAAGCCGACTAATTTGAATACCTATGGTAATCATGTGGTAATCTAGCAATAATTTAAATCGACATCACAGTCTTCCAAATTTTACTGTGTTACCTATATAACCATGTAATATTTTAGAGTCTGTGTTATCTTGTGATTTTCTGTTTATTAATTAGTTTTGTTTTTTAATATAATAATACAAAATACTTTATTTTAAGAAGCCATTAATATTCTTAATAAATTTTCTTTTTACGATGCAATCAAAGGTACCATAAGCTAGAAATATCTTGAGATACTGAAATTGTCTATGGATGTGCGCAGTAAATAAAGCAACTAATTTAAAAAAAAAGTTATCAATAATGTAATATTATTACTTGAAAAGCATTAATAATATTTGTCGTACAATTATTTTATTTTTTAAGAGCGTGAATTGGTTATACTGCCGATGAGAATATTTTACTAAGACTACAGTCTATTTGAAGGGGCAGCGTAAAAAATGTAAATAAAACATACCAGTCACGACATTTAAACTTTGCTATCAATATTTTCACTGTTGTATTACACAAATCACTCACAAACGTCTTATTTCCTGAAGTAAAACATTTAAAGTTCATATTATACTCAAAATTAATTCAATTCAAGCATTAAGAAGCTAAAAATTTGTCAATTAACTAGCAAGAATCCTAAAATAAAAACAAAGACTAATGACTTATTGGGTGCTTGGCTTATAGAAATAGAATGATTCTATGGAAAAGATGTAACATGAAAAGTGAACCATAGACTGGATAATAGGAGCGGTTTGGTCGATTGTAAATATCGAAAATCGATTACCACATTCTATGATTATGAAATTACCTGGTGATGTTGAAGACGATATTATAATTAAACCTTTCACTAACATCTTATCACTAAACTAGCGGCACGCTATGATGGCCGGTTTGACGTTTGTCCGCTCATGAAGTTCCGTATTAATTGATAACGACTTTGAAGGAAATAATTGTATTACTTTATTGACGATAGTGATGTGCAGAGATTCATAAATTTTATCGAATGTAGTTTCTCATGAAGTTCCGTATTAATTGATAACGACTTTGAAGGAAATAATTGTATTACTTTATTGACGATAGTGATGTGCAGAGATTCATAAATTTTATCGAATGTAGTTTTAGGTTTAGGACTCAATATTTATTTATTAAATTGATTTCTTAAATGTATACAAGTGTAGAAAAATCAGTTTGCACCATTTAAGGGGTGAATGTACTTGTGAATATGAACAATTTTCACTATGTGGACAAACCTCTGAAATCGCAAAAAAATATCAATAAATTTTTAAAAATGGAATCTAATACGATCGTCACATAGGATCGCTGGCTAGCACAACTACTACCTCCGGCAAACTCGCGTCAATGCTCAATGCAAAACAAAGCAGTTTCGAATTGACGTTGCTTCGAAAAGTATAAACTGTCAGTGCAATGCGATTGTGATATAGTTTTGACCTGGCTTTGGATTTCAAATATTGATACTGCATTACTGTTGACCCTTGCTCGTTAATTTGGACTCTGTTCAAGCCCTTTGTTGTGGATTTCGTCGATATGACCGAACGTACGCAGAGAACTGTTCTAAATAGTCAGACACGTGAGTTCGTAATACGCCTTCGTAACTATTTCGATCGTGAAGCTCAAAATGGAGGGCCAATTTTACCTATAACGTCAGTGGTTGAACGCGTAGCTGATGCGCTTAATATTGGACAACGAACTGTTAGACGGATAACTAAAAAAAAATATGGCGAGACTGGCACAGAAGAAAATAAACTTCACACACCAAAAAAGAGAAAACGAGCAAAACCAGTCGTAGGCATCGATAGCTTTGATGCCGATGCTATCCGAAGACATGTTTACGGCTACTATTTACAGAAGGAGTATCCAACAAGAAAAAAGTTGGTGCATTCACTGAAGGAAGCTGGATTATTCTTCGGTGGGGAAAGTTCTTTAACGAAGATTTTGAAGACCATTGGATTTCGATACAAAAAATGTAACAAACGCAAAATATTGATGGAAAGATTTGATATAGCGATGGCAAGGTATACTTTTTTACGGCAAGTGAAAGAAATCAAAAATTGGCAAAATATTGTGTTCTTGGATGAAACATGGCTTAATGCTAACCATACTGTAGGCCGTTCTTGGAACGATGACACAGCAGCATCTACTTCCAAAGTTCCTGTAGGAAAAGGATCGCGACTTATAATTTGTCACGCCGGAACCATCAACGGGTTTGTCGAAGGTTCTCTCATGGCTTTTGCGTCAAAAACCACTGGAGACTATCATGAAGACATGAATGGAGAAAAGTTTACTGAATGGTTTACCTCAATGTTGTGTAGCCTCCCTGAACCATCTATTATAATTATGGACAACGCCCCATACCACTCGATGCAAATTGACAAGCCACCTGCCCAATCCCAAAAGAAAGCTGATATCGTCGCATGGCTTCGTAAAAATGGCGTAGATGCAAACATGAATATGTTAAAAGCGGAATTAGTACGTCTTTTAAAAGAAAACAAACCAACCAAGATCCGATACGTCATTGACGAAATAGCATTAGAACATGGGCACAGAGTTATACGGTTACCGCCTTACCATTGTGAGTATAATGCGATTGAGTTGGTGTGGGCTCAAATTAAGGGATATGCTGCAAGACACAATACAGAACCCCCATTTACCACAAAAAAAATGCTAAAATTATTAGAAGAAGCTTGTGAACATGTGACTAAAGGAGACTGGGAAAAGGTTGTGAATAGAACTGTTAAATTAATAAGGGAAGATTATGAAAGAGATGTGAAAATAGATAATATTATAGAAAACGAACATATAATTATTAATGTATGTGATGATAGCAGTGACGACAGTGAAAATAGTAGTATGGACGAATCTGATTAATTATGGCCTTTTGTGGCACCTTTTTTGGTATCTTTTGTATTCATATGTTTCTTGTGTGCATATAAAGTATGTATATTCATTTTCGTTCAAATATTCAGTTCGTTCAAATAAATTAAATAAACATATACATTTTTGTTTTATTAAACCTATTTAATCAGGTACAAAAACAAAACTTAATTGTTTTTTGTTCGAGAATAAATTGACATTCCACATCACTATTGTAATGTGTCAAACCGGCCATCATAGCGTGCCGCTAGTTTAACTTTATAATAGTCGTTAAAACCCAAGCTCCAATGCGGGCGCTAACAGCTAAGTGTAGTAGGTCTAGGTTATATTTCCCTCTCTCCTATGAGAGTGGAGGCCTGTGCCCAGCCGTGGGACGTTAATGAGCTGTAGTAATCAGTGATCAAGTGCTTAATTATTAAAAAAATCGTGTGTGTCAGCTCCGACGTATGACTGGAGTTTACTCTTTACGAACGATTATAAAATAAATGAGGGTAAATGAACGTATTTTTATACCTATTACTGAAAGCATGCTTGATACATTTATTTATATTAATTAAATAATTTAAATTCATCAAAATATATTACATAGTCATGGAAACATAATCAAGCGTTACCATGGAACCATGTACATAACGTAACGGAGAAAGTTTGAATTCTCTCTCCATAAATTTTCATACCCCGGGCTTATTTAAGAAAATCAATTTACAATCGACTAAACCTGCTCTTATCATTCAGTGAGAGATCTATAGGGAGAACTTTGATTTTGCTTAGACATAAGACATGGTTAAAACGAGATAGATTTATGTTACTCACTTATGTCCATCTCGTTTTAACTCTAAGTAAAGTCTGAGCCAAGTCAAAGTACGCTCTATAGATCTCAGCATCAGTCTGTATGTGGTAATCGATTTGAGAATGTATTCATTCAATCGTTCAGTCAAAACTAGTCTGTCAATGTTTCCATCACTTTATGTCCAATGACAATTATAATCACGTGATCAGACGCCATATTTGTTTACATGTTTTACTTTGCCTCGTCATTTAAACAGTAGGTATACATAGGTATAGCCATGTTGTAGCTAAATAATCAATAGAATGTCTTAAATTAAATAATATTTAGAAACCATTCCAATCTACCATACCTACTTGTTTAAAATAATAGTATTTTCTATTTTTACTTGACTAACTATGTATTCGAGCTATTTAAATCCTTATACTATATTTATTTAAGTTAATAAGAGTAGTAAAATGATTAATAGGACACCTTATGTCACCGCCTAAAACACCTTTAGCCATGTATCTTCTTCTTCTTCTCTTGGTTTATGGCTTTGAGTAGTGCCAAGCCAGCACAATGCACTTCGCCAGTGTCGAGTAGCCATGTATCAATGAAAGCCTAGTTTGACGTAACGTTTGTCGTGGTCCATAAACGACATCTTACTTCAAGAGTCTTAAGTGACACCGATTTTCAGCAATTTTTTTGATCGATAGTTACTGCATCAATGTCAAAACGTTTTTTTGTTCTCAACGATCCTTTACGGATAGTCTCAATGGTACGCGAAGCCAAAACCATGTTTTGGCATTGTTGCAGTCCTCTAATGATTGATGCAAAAGATACGCGGTAGCACTGCTGGTTTTGCGCTCTATAATACAGGCATTAGGCTGACTTTTAACGAGCTGGTTAAGCAGGAAACTCGGAATATTTGAAATTCTGGAGTGGAGACCTACGTGGTTATGAATAACAGAATTTCTGAGCATATTCGAATCACTAAGTAGGTTTGATCAAAGTATTGAGTAGATACTTACTGTCCTTGATATGAAAAAGGAATGAAAGGTCCTGAATGGTAAGTCGGGGTAACTAAAGGGCTGTAAGGCTCAGAAACTCAATAGAAAAATTAATAATTATAAGAACATAGGGTACAAGGCAAATGGCAAAAAGCAGAAATAGGAGAGTGAGGGATTTGAATAAATAAAATCAGCTTAGTAATTAGTTTTAAAACGAATCCGTTACATTATGCCACCTTTGTGTAAAGAATGACAAATCTACCTACACAGTTTACGGAACTTCTATTTGTTAAAACTCATTACCTAGTTTCCAATATATTTCACTTGTGCAAATAATCGAATTATAATTTTCTTTCTTATGTATCTAGGTTAACAATGTCGAAGCTGAATAATCGTTTATTTTGCAAAGTTGTGGGTAATTAACAACTTTTTATGTAAAAAAAAAATAAAAATAAATAAAAAATAAGCATAGCTTTACCTTTTCTAAATCTATTTAATATTATAATCTTTATCTTAGATAGGTATTCAGATATTAAAATATCTTAGAAAATCGGGAAGAACAGATGAGACTAATCTTTTACTTAAGTAACTAACAAATTTTGAGCAATTTTATTATTTGATGAAACAATTTAAATACCTACGTGAGCCCGCGTCCGTGTCTTCAAAGTTCAAGATCAAAATATCTACCACAGAATCCTTTAAAATAAGCCTGCTTAGCTTTTCAGAAAAACCTGTAAGTTTTTAACGGAACCCTACACTGCGCGTAGCCCGACACGCACTTGGTACCCATAGGTAAATCTATTCTTTTGCACCAATTAGTTAAGACTGTTGGGTATCTCCAAGTTTGTGACGTG
Organism: Erebia palarica; assembly: GCA_964035005.1. Taxonomy (NCBI): domain Eukaryota; kingdom Metazoa; phylum Arthropoda; class Insecta; order Lepidoptera; family Nymphalidae; genus Erebia; species Erebia palarica. The sequence continues at coordinate 40,238,137 of OZ035983.1, read as the reverse complement.
TTTCTCTTAGGTAAGTAACTATACCGACCTTCATATTGACTACCAATTTGTGAAGAAAATAATAATCTACTTAGTAAGTAATATTGTAAGTATTATTCAAGAACTTACCTAATTCTAGCACGTCAACTTCACAGTAAACAGATACAAAAGATACAAACAGTACCTAGTGAAACTACCTAGAAACGTTCGAAACAGCTCACTCACACAAAAATGCGCATCGACGAGACCCCTAAGCGGTCGTCGCAATGCCGTCAGTAGTGAGTGCCGCGTCATGACGAGTGTCTATTTCCGCGATCTTTTTAAAAATACGGAGTGTATTGCGTAGTATATAATATGCATGTTTGAACTCTGCTTCAACAAAACCGGAACTATCGTTTTTTGAATTCGTTTAAAATCGATATTTGGGGCTCCTGGGATCACAAAACAGGAAACTGGTACCAAAATTTAAAAAAATCAGCGCCATTTGAAATTCTTTGTTACTGAACCGATTTCGTTCAAAATCGATATCTGACGATCTCTCAGCCCCGCCCCGGATCTTCAATTTTTTCAAGGCGGGGCAAAAACTGAAAAATGCCGCCCCCACCCGCTTGTATTTTACCTTTGATTCTCATGTTTGCTATTTTTTTTATTTAAAAAACTGATTTTCAGTTTATTTTTAATTAAAATTCAATTTTTTTGTTCTATCTTGTAGAGAAATATTGATTTTTTGCTGAGTTACAGCTGCCTTTTGTATATCATCATTTCTTAATTTTTTTTATCTACTCCCATGCTATAAATCCTCTATAACAGGTTCTGAAACAGTTAGCTTATTGCCAACATTAAAACACCCAATGTCCTAATAACCATAACATCATCCAAAACGGTGATGTAATGTTGTACTGAATTTCATAACAACACTCCTTTGTTTTTTTTTTCGATCCCTTCTGCGCAAAGGGTTTACTCAACAGACAGCCACATCTGCTCGATGCGAGGTATCTGTATGAATTACAAAAAAAAAAACATCTATACGAATTTCAAAAAAAGAACATTGTCATACACGCGCGTTTCAATACCAGAACGCCGCGCGCTGTAAAAAAAAGTTATTAGAATTTTCCCCGCCATTTTTCTTCGTTTTTTTTATTGTTTCGTTAACAAAAAAATGAGCGATTCACGTTTTTAGCAGTTTGGATAAAACAATTGCTAACTATTTACAACTTCCTAATCCTGAGTTGTATAGAGGATATTGCTTTCGCAGAACATCTGCCACAATATTAGTAGATGCCGGTAGAGACATAACAAGTTTAAAACGGCACGGCGGATGGAAGTCTACATCTGTTGCAGAGGGCTATATTGATGACTCTATAACCAACCAAATCCACGTGTCGAATGTAATTTCGAATTCCATAGAAAATAAAAATAGTGATGTGGTAAATATAAATATTCCGCCGAGTACATCGGGATCAGGACGTTCCAACATTAAAGATCATCAAGTGAATTTTAATAATTGCACTATACAAAATGTTAATTACTACTACAATAAATAATTCTTTCATTAATATTTAGTTTATTTGTATATACTCAGTAATGGATGATATTAGGTTACTAGGACTGGATGTTTTAATGTTAGCAGTAAGCTAACTATTTCAGAATCTGTTATAGAGGATTCATAGCATGGGAGTAGATAAAGTCTTGTATGCAACTGTTGATAATTAGGTATTAAAACACTCATATGATACTATTATCACACTCCGCTTCGCGTCGTGTGATAAACCCACATTCGTGTTTTAATACCCCTTATTACACAACTGTTGCATAAATAACTATTGTTTCTAATAGAAACAGAAATGAAATTAATTTAACGAATTAAAAAATACGACTGCCCTGCTGCTATATTACTTTCGGAGTTTACCTCCTTAAGAAACGATTTGCTTAAATAGCCTTTGGAATCTTATTCACATTTTTATTAAATTATATTTCTTTTGTGAATCACTGGATATTGAACTATAGTGTTATATATTTTTGGAATCTACTCATCATTTTCTAGATGATTGTATAGTTAATTTTATTTTCGATTTTGTTTTCAACTTTAGTCTTTAATACGGGACCATGATCACCCCATAATTTTTTTTAAAATTTTACTAGCTTATGTCACCCGGAATAAGCTAGGGATTCTAACGATAACTCATTTATCAAAATCGGTTCAGGCGTATATAAGTTATGGGGGAATATACAAACTCACATACATACATACTTACATACATACATACATACATACATACATACATACATACATACATACATACATACATACATACATACATACATACATACATACATACATACATACATACATACATACATACATACATACATACATACATACATACATACATACATGAACCCTGAAAACAATATTCTCCTTTTTTCAGGCAGTCGTATAAAAATAGAAACTTCTAGTTTGCTTCAGTTAGTCTACATACATTTGATTTGATAACTTATACATATTTTATTTACCATCTTATTTTTTTAATAAAAAAAAAAAATTGCGGCCAGTAAAATTAAATCAATTTTTTTTTATTCTTTGAACTCAATGTTAAGTTTATAATTTAGATTTTAATATATTTCGTAGTTTTAAGTTGAAAAAATATTGTTCTGTATTTTATCCAGCGCTCCGCCCCGGTTTCGCACTTGTAGCACTAATCATCATAATGGTTCATACCCAATAATAGCCAGTCGATATTGGGCAGCAGTCAGCACATCAGGTTTTACATTAGCACTGTGGTATCTCCACCCTGCCGGCCGCCCTATTTCTGTTGCGCGTTAATTTATGTCTATGATATCTTCTAAGATATTCATCGGAATGAAATAGAGTAAAGAAAAAAATTTGGTTTATATTAAATACTTGAGATGACCAACCATTTTATTTTGATAAGGATTAAAACAATACACCTTCGAAAGTAAAGCTTTGTTGTAAATTATAAAATCATAAAAATGGTTATTGTGAGGCAAACTTAAGAGATAGCTTAAAAGAAGATTTTTTTAGAACGTTTTGAGGGGAAAAATACCACATTACATTGTTTTCATGTAACTTTTACTATTTACGCAGCGCACGTCACGAAAGCTCCCAGATGAGAAGATTTTTTTCGACTTCATTCACATTATTGCAATTTTCGTAAGGATTTCAATTTTTTTGTAAATAGAAGATAGCTTAAGTTACTCGCTGATAAAGAAGCTATCTATAGGTGAAAGAATTTTTTAAATCGGTCGAGTAGTTTTTGAGTTTATTCATTACAAACACACAAACAAATCTTTCCTCTTTATAGCCCCGCGAAAGCGAAACATAATTTATTTTATATACCTTATTGTCCTTAAAGTATTGGACGACTGGTCAAAGTTACTGATGTGTGTGTGTGCGTTGACCTGCCGTATGTATGTATGGGTGCCGCTCGGGGTATGGGTGCCGCCCGGGGTATGGGTGCCGCCTGGGGCATGGGCCCCGGCTTGCCGCCCCCTAGATCCGGACTTCGATCCCTAGGATCACAAAACAGAAAACTGGTACCAAACTTTTAAAAAATCAGCACCATTTTGAAATTCTTTGTTATTGAACCGATTTCGTTCAAAATCGATATCTGACGATCCCTAGGATCACAAAACAGGAAACTGGTACCAAAATTTTAAAAAATCAGCGCCATTTTGAAATTCTTTGTTATTGAACCGATTTCGTTCAAAAACGATATCTGAGGCTCCTTAGGATCACAAAACAGGAAACTGGTACTAAAATTTAAAAAAAAACAGTGCCATTTTGAATTTCTTTGTTATTGAACAGATTTCGTTCAAAATCGATTTCTGAGGATCCCTAGGATCACAAAACAGGAAACTGTTACCAAAATTTTAAAAAATTAGCGTCGTTTTGAAATTCTAAAATTGATTTAATTAGGGAATTACATACCGCTTTAAATAGTCACAGTGTACTAATTTTAATTAATTTAAATTTTAGTAAATATACTTAGTACATAATATCTAAAATCTGTAAATTCTTTACTTTGTTTTTTTCACGAAAAAATTACAAATCTAAATTGAAACCGTGCGAAGCCGGGGCGGACCGCAAGTCAAGAATAAAGCTATTTTTTATGTAAGATTTTTTAAATTACTAGGTATCAGACGCATTTTTGGGGTTGAAACGCGGTATGGTTCAACCCGAAAATGCGTGACAAACACCTGAAAACAGAGCTCATGAGCCCTGCCCACGCGCCACCTGCGGCGCCTACCGCGCCTCCAGCAGCGGCTCGCGTACGCTCCCGCCAAAACATGTCAAAGGTTACGCCATAATGATAAGTTAGTGACCTACAAAAAAAGCAAAGATCTACAAGTTGTTGTGTGTCTGTATTTCTTATTTTAAACTATCGAGATTAACCGACGCCATGAGATACTTATTTAAATTTTATTCGTAAACTAGCTATTTCAATTCGATTAATTGATCACAACAGAATATAGAATGTTTTAATTAACAAAAACAAAATTAAACCATAAAACATTAAAAGTGACAACCCTATTGCTTCAATGGAGCGTAGGTAATTATTTTATCAACTGGGCTTAGTTTCCATATTGGTTGTATCTGTTTACTGTGTCAGCATTGAGGAAGCATGTGTGGACTACTTTTGCACTTTTTATCAAACTTAAAAATGCACTTCTAGGAAGTTGTATGAAATTCACCATTGTGACGTCATAAAATTTCAACGCACTTTTTTCTTTATGCTATATTTTCAAATGGTTATCATACCTTAGACTAACCGAGGATACGAATTTTAGGTCATTTGGAAGACTCTCTATTTAATAATCAGTTATTTTTATCAAATTTTAATCAGATATTATTAATATTGATAAAATTTAAATTTGTAATTTTAAAAGATTTTCGGTATCCTCGTAGTTTAAGTTATTCAACCAATTGGTTACCATTTTTTTAAGTGGAAATAGTTGCTCATCATATATGTTTAAGATTCTATTAATTTTATTGTATAGATAAACTGATTGCTTTTGGTATTGTCTTGTGGCAAACTGGGTCTTATTACTTAAGACAGTGTTAATGACTGCATGGTTACGTCTCCTATTTTGAAGTGATTTAGTATATTCAGTAGTGCGGTGAACCCTAGCTATAGTTTGTAAGATGTATAATTGACGGATAGTAAGTAATTTGGCTGATGTGTACAGACTATGTGTTGGGTACCTGTAGGGTCTGAAATACATAACTTTAAGCAGGGATCTTTGTGCTCTGTCCAACTGAATAAGTTGAGTCTTACATGCACCACCCCAAGCAGGAATGCAGTACATTAAATTCGACTGTCCCAGTGCGATATATATGTTTTTTAATAGTTCCGGTGGAACAACATGGCGTAGTTTTTTAAATATCCATATAAGATTCCTAGTTCTATTTATTAAGTGATCAATTTGTGTGTACCAGTTTAGATGTTGGTCTACTATAACTCCGAGATATTTATACTGCGTTACTTTCTCAATATGTGGGCAATCACAAGTAATCCCCTGCCGATATTTGCAAGAATGGCATTTTATAACAAAACTATCTGGAGGTTGAGTTGGAGCTCTAATTGAGAAGGCCATACACTTTGTCTTTGTTACATTTAACGTCAATACATTTCTGTCAAGCCAGTTTACAACATTATTTAGACCTTTCCCCGCATTAAATTTTGCTTCCTCCCATGTGTCACCATGAAATATCAGGGCAGTATCGTCTGCGTATGAATAGATATTGCCTTTATTACGTTCTATAAGGGCAAGGTCGTTTATATATATTAAGAACAGGGTAGGTCCTAGAACGCTACCCTGCGGTACACCATAAGAAATGAAAGCTTCGGAGCTTCGAACGTCACCAATTTTTACTTGTTGTTTTCTGTTTTTGAGGTAGCTTTCCAGAAGTTTGGACGGAGTACCCCTGATGCCGATCCCATCCAGTTTTTCTAACAGTATGGGAATACAAACAGTATCAAATGCTTTGGCCAGGTCCAAAAATACACCAATGTATTTCTGGCCCTAGTCAAGCCTTCTCACGATATCATTGGTAAGATCAATTACCGCATCTTCGGTAGATATACCCCTTCTAAAACCATACTGAGAGTCAGTGATAAATTTATTTTCGTTTAAATATGCATTTAGCCTATTATTTATAATTTTTTCTAATATTTTGGAAAGAACCGGCAGCAGAGATATTGGCCTATAATTATCCACCACGTTTTTGCTCCCACTTTTATGAATTGGGTGAATTAAGGACAGCTTAAAAACTTCAGGAAAAATTCCTTGGTCAAAACAAGTATTAAAAAGGTAAGTTAGAATAGGGACAAGAATATGCTTGACGTGCTTTATAAATTTAGTGGATATATTATCCCACCCGGCGGCACTATTGTTTTTAGATTCATTAAGAGGGAATTAACTTCTATCTTCGTCTATTTCCGGGAGATGTAAGCTTCGAATCGATAGGCCGGGAAAAGTTATACTACCTACTAAGAAATACACTTTAATTAGACTCGCATAAATAATAATAACTAGCTGATGCCCGCGATTTCGTCTGCGTGGATGGAGGTTTTTTGGTTCCCGCGGAATCTTTTTAATTTCTCAGGATAAAAACTAGCCTATGTGCTATTCCAGACTATAATCTATCTCGAGTCTATCGATTGAGTAAGAAACATCCATTCATCCATCCATCCATCCATCCATCCGTCCATCCATACATCCATCCATCGCATTTTTTATATCGAATTAATAATATTATGCAAGTATAGATATAATATAAATATATCTAATAATAATACATGGTAGAAATATGATATGATAAATATTATATTCATACTAGGTACTTATAAACAAGGAAAAAAATAACTTGATATCTGTGCCTTCGGAAGTGGGCAGTTGAAGTAAGTGTTTCTGTGAACTGGTCTGGAATGATTCACGCGGCAAATTCCTTGAAGCCGCGGTCCTTGGGATGCTGCAGAGAGGACGTGGCGAATTCACATCATAGCTCATAACATGTTTTTTAGAACCTTGTTCTTTAAGGCAGGATAAAACGTGCGGGAATATGTACTGGAACAACGCCCGTAACTAAAAAATGTTAAAAAAGCGTCTTCCTCCCCCTCCCCCGCTCTCGTATAGATGGTGAGAGATAGAGTAGGTTCCTGTATGTAATTATTTTAATTAGTGTTGAACAAAACAGAAGTGTTCAGAAACACCTCTAAGTTTTCAGTGGTTCTCACTTCTCAGTGGTAGGAGCCGCGTCGTAAGCAAGATGTTGCAGGTTCGATTCCCTCGAGTAAAATTTGTTCAAGTCAAGTTCATCAAGGTTTTTCATTCATGTTACCATATGAAATTAAGTCCTACGGAATACATGTGTCACCGTAAGGTTGTAAAAACCGTTAGATTATAATCTATCTCGCGTAATTGCAAACTGTCGACTGCACAAACTGTACTTGGTTATTTATGTCGAACCCCAACCTAACCTACAAGAAAAAGACAAGAAAACGTAAATACAATGAATATTTCAAAAATTGACACTCAGAACATTGAACAAACAGTTCACAATCTTCCGACAGTTTACAATTTCGCGAGTTAGATTATAATGTAACAGTTTTTACAATCTTACGGTGACATATGCAAAGCTCATCCTAAGCCACAAATTTGTCGTGACACTTCACCGAATTTTTCACGATTGAAAAACCTACAGAGAAATGATTGCTCAGAATTCGGCAAAAGATGCTTAAAAGTGAAATTAATATTTGTAATTTGAGGTCTATATATCAAAAACAGATTCACGGCTATTCTATATACCAAAAATAAAATTTATATAAATAATATGTAAGCAATAATCGAGTTTTGCAATTAGGTCACATTCGATCTAAGGTAAGTGGATTTTCATAGTTATTTTTCATAATATACCTACCTAATATTGTAAAATGTTCGTAATTTACATTACTTCAGTACAGGTAGGTACTATATTCCTTATACCTACTGGTAGGTTGATGACCTCCGTGGCGCAGTGTTGAGCGCGATTGTCGTAACTTGCTGAGGTCCCGGGATCGATCCCCGCAGGGTCAATTAAGGAAATTAATAGTTTCTGAATTTTCCCTGATCTAGCCTGGTGGGAGGCTTCGGCCGTGGCTAGTTACCACCCTACCAGCAAAGACGTCCGGCCAAGCGATTTATCGTTCCGTTATACGATACCGTGTAGAAACCGTGTAGGCGTATGGGTTTAATAAAACTGCCATGCCCCTATAATAGGTTTGCCCGCTACCATCTTAGACTGCATCATCACTTACCATCAGGTAAGATTGTAGTCAAGAGCTAATTTGTAGTGGATTAAAAAATGAATAAAGGTATAGAATAATATTATGGCTAAAAAAAACTTGCACAAGAAATGGGCTTTTGAATAAAAAAAATTATCGATTTTTAATGTAGGTATTTTAAAACTTTGACACAAATTTTATAATATAGTCGATGCGAAAACTCTTAATTTTTTTAAATTATATATATATATATATAATAAACAATTTTTTTTTTAAAAAGCACCACGAATTAAAAATAATTATTTAGGTATAAAACTTATATTAATGATGATTTTTTCTTTCAACAATCCAATTGGTTCTGTGAATGGATGATGTGTTTTTTTAGTATGTAGGTACCTAGTTAGTATAAGTACATAATAAGATGAGAAAAATAATTGTTTTTTGAATTAATACGAGAGCTTCGATTAAGGCTGGCTAATTAACACCTGGCTACAATCTTTGGATCAGTCGCGACTTCATCTTTGCGATGAACATCTAAAACTATTAGAAACTCTCGTCCTCGTGGAATAAGTTTTCCGGGATAAAAAGTAGCGTATGTCACTATCCAGGTTCTCAACTATTTATATCCATGCCAAAAATTACGTCTATCTGTTGCTCCGTTGCGGCGTGATTGAAGGAAAAACCAACAAACAAACATACTTTCGCATTTATAATATTATGTATGTATGAATGTATGTATATTCTTTATTGTACACCACAAAATATTAAAAAAACAGATAAAAAACATGAAAACTTAAAACGTAGGTACAATAAGGCGGTCTTATCGCTAAACAGCGATCTCTTCCAGACAACCTTATCGATATTATTGATTTATTAATATTATGTATACAATTTAAATTTAACCTGAAATCCTGAAATCGCAAACACAAATCCGCATTTCAGGTTGAGGTAAGTATCTTGGCTCAGTTTGCCCTGTCCGGTCCCCAGTGTGCTTCCGTTCTTTAGTGCAGGCGTTTGGTAAAGTTTGTGTACAGGTACTTTACTAAAATAGTTTCAATATGTCACCATAAGATTGTAAAAACCGTTAGATTATAATCTAACTCGCGAAATTCTAAACTGTCGAACGATTACAATTCAACGCATCATTTTCCGGTAGATTGTAATCTGATAGGTATTTAAACCCGATAAAACCTACTTGATTATTTATGTCGAACCCTAACCTAACCTACAAGAAAGAGACAAGAAAACGTAAATAAAATGAATATTTCAAAAATTGACACTCAGAACATTGAACAGTTTACAATCTTTCGACAGTTTAGAATTTCGCGAGTTAGATTATAATCTAACGGTTTTTACAATCTTACGGTGACAAATATAAAACGAAATAGTTCGGCAAGCGGGCAGCATAGGTAGCAGCCGCTGCAGAAGTTTTCCTCTGAATAAACAGTTAGCTTTTGAGTTTATTTGCGTTTCGACTCATTGGATATCGTAATTTCCAGTCAACTCTCATTGATATAGTATGGAATTTCTATGTAGAGTTCAACACCATCAGTAAGGCTTGAAGATATCGGAGGTCGGGGGGCAACGTCTTCCTGAAGGCACCTCTAAGGTTCTGATCGTAGCTTCGATGACGTAGGATGACGTTGTGGGTTGGTTAGATGAACTTAGTCAGCGGTAAATCCCTGGAAAAGAATAGCTTCGTGGGTAAACTACCAACAAAGTCGTATCTGTATCTACTCTTCGACGTCACAATCATGTTTTAAACTTCATAACATAACCATAATTTAGCAGGTTTGACGTCACTACAATCACAACACGAGTGATTGAAATCATTAAGTACCTATATTTTACGTTTTAGTCATCAGTAATTTAGCTATTTAGTAAGTGAGTTTGCGTATTTATAAAAAGAAGGTCAACTCGTAAATTGTTTTGCGACGGCTTTAATTATTGCTATGTGCCAGAGAGTTATTTTGAATAAGGTTCCACCAGCGAAATGCGTCAACGACCTGCTGACTCGGCACTAGATCAGACCACATTCACGACTATCACGAGTAAGTACATATAATCATATTTGTGCGTTTACACACGGATCTAGAAAAATTTAGTGTGGCTAATTCTGCAGGTCGTGTGGAAGTTGTTTTTTTACGCATTCGATCTCGTTAATTGCCATTTAGGGGTTATCCATAAAGTACGTCACACTAATTTCGTAATTTTTTGACTCCTCCCCCATCCTTGTCACAGTTGGTCACATCTATGAGGTACTAAATTCGATCGCGTCCACATTTGATGTCGTCATTATGACTATCGAATGGGAAGAAAATAGGCACTCTATTGTACACAAATTTCTAAACTATTAATTGACAGGTCTAAAACTCTGGCTCTCCTTTGCTGCAGAGAATACTATTTGTAGGTGTCATTTTAGTTTAGTTTTTTTTCTTTATTTGTTTGATGGCTAGTTTAAAGGTCATCTTCAACATTAATAACCACAATTAAAAATGATATATTGAGACAAATTAATTGAAATGTCGCCCAATCTTCTTCAAAAAGTAATTCCAGCACCCACCAGCAACATTTCGTTATCGTTGTTATTAAACTTACGAGTACTACATGTTGCCCGCGACTTCATTCCCGTGTATTTACGGGAATTTAAAAAATTCGCGTGAACGAAGTATAGCCGTTGCCATCTTAGATTATTATATTATGTAGGTATTGTGCGAGCGGTTGGCTGGTGGCGCGATATTTGATATTATCCAGTCATCGAAATCTAGCACGTGTTCCACCCCGCACTGTGCTGTGTAAGCATTTAACAGGCAAAAAAAACAGGAAATTGCAAACATTTCGAGCAGGTTTTTATTAAGACCGCAATTATATCCATGTGGACTTCGGAGAAAAGTTTTCTGGACCGCAAGCACTGACATAGTCGTTGCCCATTCCCAAACTGGATTAAGAGAAATATCAAATTGATTTCAGGAAGACGATCTTTCGTAAACTGTTTTCAGTCTGAGAGGAGACTCGTCAGAGGAGACTCACAAGAATGAGAAGGGTTTCGGGCATAGTCCACCAAGTGAGCATTGGCAGACCTCACAAAACTTTTGAGAACATTAGGAAGAACTCTCGGGCATGGTTCCTAAAGCAAGATATTTCCTTCACAGTTAAAATTTAATTGTTTAAAACACATATAACTCAGCAGTACGTGACTTGCCTGAGGACCGATTGTCTCGACCACCTGAATAGTACTTCTGTTCAGGTTGTCGGGGATTCGTGTGGCCGAATATCCAAGCCAAAAGACTATTAACGCTTGTAGACAGGATCGAACCGACGCGATGTTTATTTTTTATTCATTTTTCAGTTTTATTATATTTTATGTTTGGTCGGGAGAACATTATCTTTAGACAACATTAAAGCAGTTCTTTCAGTCGTGGAGGAAGTATCGAGCCTCCAGCCTTTCCTGCAGCCTGCGGCTGCGGCATCGTTTCGTCATCGTTACGTTACCGACGGCCTTCTGCCACGCTCCAGCGCGCGCACGTCTCTTACAAGCAACTTACATTACACATGTAAGTATTACGAGCATAAGAGCTGGCTAGATTGTTTTTTTTAATAAATAATATTTATTTATGCAAAAAAAGCGGCGGAAAGTGGGTGGGTGAGTAAAGCAGAGGGCCGTCTCTGGTCGTGTAAATACTAGGGAAGGCCTAAGTCTAACAGTGGACTCCACAGGCTGATGATGATGTGATGATGATGACGATGACATTTTGCAGGCCGTTAATTGGAATAAAATTATTTTCTATTGTAGAACTTCAATCACACTTCATAATATCAATTGTAAATGGAATCAGTATCTCCAGAACCACTCTAGAAGTAGAAAATAGAACACAACCTGACATAGGTCAGCAGACGGTCATAATGAACTTACAGCCGAGGCCGAGGCCGAGGCAGCTATTTCACGCTCGTGTAGCCTCGTGGAGGAGCAATGAGGCGAAGTTCACGCCTGGACGGTACTTGAGGGAGCGGACTACCTAAATGTCATCTCAAAATAGCGGCCATCTCTCGGACTTAAATAATTTCAACCTATTTAAAAGAGACATTATTCCTTCCATCCCTACAAAATAATAGGTCGGGGAAAAAGTCTTTTCGTATTTTGTATGTATAAAATTTAAGAAAAATATCTTTGCTTGTACTGTTTGTTTTAATGTCAATAAATAAAAAGTAAAAAGCACTTTCCCGCCATTTTTCAATTATTTTTCTGTCTGTCAAAGTGAGTAACGAAGAAATTCGATACATTCTGATGTTATATTACAAAAAAGGGAAAAATGAGACTCAAGCCGCGAAAAAAATTTGTGACGTTTATGAACCTAATGTAGTATCAGTAAGAGTACCTAGCACAAAGTTGGCTCAAGCATTTTCAATCCGTGAATTTTGATGTCAAAGATGCAGCTCACTCTGGTACATCATACGGATAAAGTCGATGCCATTTTTTGAAAAAGTGGAGCAAGATCGGCATATTAGTAGATATGACATAGCCAAGGAACTGAGGATTGACCACAAAACAGTTTTGCTTTTGACCCATTTGAAAAAGTCTGGCTATACAAAATATATAGCTCTAGCTCGATATTTGGGTTCACTGAAAAAAACCTAATGAATCGTGTACTCATTTGCGATTCTCTATTATTCTATGTAATGAAACCGAACCATATTCGAAAAGATTGGATCGGTGGTGATGAAAAGTGGATCACGACAAGAACGTGCGAAAAAGATCATGGTCAAAAGGTAGTCAAGCTCCACAGACTGTAGCGAAATCCGGATTAGCACGCAATAAGGTGATGCTGTTTGTGGTATTGGAAGGGAATCGTTCATTATGAGCTTTTACCGCCGGGCAAAACCATTGACTCGGATCTCTAGTGGCAACAACTAAATATGAGACTCAAGCAAGAAATTGAGAAAAAACGGCCGGATTAATCAACAGAAAAGGAGTGGTCTGTCATCATGATAACGATAACTGAACGATAAGAACACATTTGGCCACTCAGCAAAAATTAAGTAAGCTTGGTTGGAAAGTGTTAATGCATCCACACTATAGTCCTGACCTTCAGATTTTCACCTGTTTCGGTCTCTTCAGAGTTTTTCGGGAAGTGTTAGGTTAAAATCAAGAAAGGACTGTAAAAAATAACTTCTCGCAATTTTATGATGAAAAATCTTAAGATTTTTACAGAAATGGGATTATATCACTACCTACAAGATGGCAACAAGTTATCGAACAAAATGACACATATATATTATAATTAAATGTAATTAAACTTTGAAAAAAATATGTCTTGAATTTGTATATAAAATACGAAGACCCCGACCTAATATATTGTAAATGTGATCGTTCAACCGATTTGACAAAATTTGGTACAGTGGTAATTTGCATATTTGAACGAATAAATGGTTCCCGGGGAATAACATAATATAATTTTTCAGAAAAGATAAGATGTTGAATAATAAGATGAAATACCTATTTTTAAAGGCTTTTGATACAAAATTGAAGAGCTTTTTACACCTTCATAAGTAAATAAGAAAAAAATCTCTAATTATACCTGTTATGTCTGCTAATCATTACGTTTTTATATAGAATAAGCTCTATATAATCTGAGGGCATCATCGCTTAAAGCAGTATTCTTTTAATATTGTTGACATCGTGTTTTAGAATTGTAATCCTTCTTTTAGGGACATCAAGGTGCGTGGCATAAAACTGTCCTTTCGAAATGTGCCTTTTTAGTACCATATATTCTCTTGTAGAGGCCTTACTAAATACCTATGCATTTTTAGAAAATCCACCTAAACGGTTGTGCCTATAGCGAGTAGGATTAGGTATGTGAGTAAAGTATAAACATAATATTATCACGTCCTAAAGCTGATACCTCTACTTATCACATCTAAGTGACCTGCCTCTGTCCCGTTAAACAAAGTTAGGCAGACCGCAGTCAGGTGGTTGATGGTTTCAATACATACACAAACAAGCGTTGGTTGACATAAACCATAAGGGATTCGATAATGGCTTGACGAGGCATCTCGATTACTAGCCCAATTGGGTATTTGACAACTAGTCAAATCAGCAAACGTCAAAACGCGTGCTTAGTATGGATTTTGTATGAAATTTTAAGTTATGACGTCATTAAAGTTCGACGCACTTTTTTACTTCAATCGATAGTTTAAAATGGTTATTCAAAATAAAACTAGCAGGGGACGTGGATATTACGACGTTTGGGAGATCCTTTATTTAATAATCACTAAAAAATAATTTATTTCACTAGTAGTCAAATACCCAATTCTCTTAGTGACTACACTAATAGAATAGGGCTAGTACGAGATTTTGTATATATATGATCAACAACGTTGATAGAAATCGAGCGTCGAAATGCAATGACGTCAGAGCAGAATGGACTTGAAATAGCGATTTCCAAGAATTTCAACATCGTTGCTTTGACCTACACTAATACGTAGGGTTAGTACGAGATTATATATCTCAGGAACAACGTTGATAGAAATCGAGCGTTGAAATAAAATGACGTCAGAGTAGAATGGACTTGAAATAGCGAATTCAAAGCAAAGAATTCTAAAAACGTTGCTGATATGGAGAATCTTAAAATAACTCTAGGATTGTATAGTTCCAAAGTGAATCCCTTCGAGCATTAAAATATGCTCTAAATTAATTTTTCCCTTTTAGCCTGTGTCACTCTCCAGGTCCTCAACTATGTCCATGCTTAAAATCACGTCGATCCTTTGCTCTGACAAACCAACATACAAACACACTTTCGCAGTTTTAATTATTAGTACAATGTAGTCTGTTTATAGTGTGTGAGTAGTTCTCTCCCTTATAATTTTAGTCCGGCTAAAGTCCTCGTTTTATTTTAGTCATTGGAACCTAAATATTTATGTATAACGTTATTAAACCTTAAAATACACCGAAAATTACCATAATAAAATCGATGGTTGGTTACCATACTTTGAAAACATGAAATAAAAGGAAAAACACAGATTTAAAAGAAAACGAAAAGTGCAAAATACGACAACGGTGCATAATAATATAATGCAGGAAGGATGATGACTTGGATGTAGAATCGGTTGTTAGAAAAAGTCGGGAAATGGCTAATTATTCTCTAGTCTTATCATGATTACCTAGGCAAGGGTTTTATATCTTGCGCACCGGTACTTCTGAAATATGAAATCCGAAATCGTTCCGAACAGTTTTACTTATGTAAATACTCAATTCCGTTCACAAATTTAGATTTCAGGTGGTGTTTTATAAGTTTTTTGCCCTTTTTTGATCCTCATTTTGATCGAGAGGGTTAATATTATCCTCTTTAATGATATGTTCCATATTCATGTATCTAGAATCACCTTTTTATTTAATTAATTTCCTTTCTTATTCTCGGTTTCGATAATATCTAACAATATTGTTATTTCTTTGAATATTCTAATCTTTAAATGAGTTATTTTGTGCCTGTTCGCATTAATTTAAACTTATGAAGATTTGACTCAATTCAAAAACTATCTCAACCTCGTCCCTGTTTGGTTTGTTAATACTCAATACTCAGTATCATTTAGTCAATATAGGTACACTGTATGCACACTTGTTGACGTTAAAAATTACTTACTTATAATACATGATGGTGATAATCGGTAACGGTATCTTAAAACTAAAGCTACGAGGGTTCCAAACGCGCCCTGGTCTGAGAAGAGCCCACAACAAACTCAGCCGGGTTTTTTTAATTATCACCATCTCACAAATCATCTTAACTAAGGAACTATCAGAGCTATAGAGCAAATTATTGCCAAATTATTTGCCATCTAACAAAATGTAAACCCTACCCTACACCTAAGCAGGTATAGGAACACGAAACTTATTTACTGAAACGATATTTTGCATAATTAGAAATTAGGTAGGTGTCGTCGACCTCAGCGGTGGCTTGCACAGTGATGAGTTGATCGCGAATCCGCAGAATGCAGGTCGCGATGCATGGACGTCCGCGGCCGCGCTGCGCACTGGGGCTCCGTCCTAGCCCTCCGGCCCGGCATTCGTGCCCCAGCCGCCGCTGAGACCGCACGCGATGGCGACCGCGCCCTGACGCGACCACACGCGACACCCGACCAAGTTCCACGACACGCCCGCGCCGTACGTGTGTGCTGTGACTTACGAATACTTC
This sequence comes from Erebia palarica, assembly GCA_964035005.1. Classification (NCBI taxonomy): domain Eukaryota; kingdom Metazoa; phylum Arthropoda; class Insecta; order Lepidoptera; family Nymphalidae; genus Erebia; species Erebia palarica. The sequence goes on along the minus strand of OZ035983.1, from coordinate 40,221,687 downwards.
CCGTACATACACATACAACAACATGACTCGGTAAGTCCTAGTTATCTATCAAAACCGATCGGCTATAGCCGTGTCCCCCTGTTAACTACCTAGTACCTACTTCCCGAAATTTCGCACGCGCAAATCGAGCCCTAGTCCTGACTTCTGTACGTGTGCTGTTCCTACATAAAAAGTAGTTCCTACATAACTGTGAGTAATAGTTCCTCCAAGAATGACCATTATCAATGTAATATTTTTATGGTAGATATCCCTTTCATTCGACTTCCTATGCCGGCTCTACGGTATTCATGTAGATAATGCTATGGACCGACAGTAGATCCAGGATTTTCGGAATTTCATACACGCTACATTCGAAATATTGTAACCCCTGCATATTTATTATTTGTTACTATTTCTATAATAAACCATGTTGTACGTAAACTGGATAAATTTTCATTTTTATTCAGCATTGGTCATCGAAATAAAACTTTTACCTTAAATTTCCTCATGATAATATCTGTGATATTACCTCTATGAGATCCTAAAAACCTTTTTAAAGAGTTTCTAAGTCTGTGTCTATATCACGCGAATTTTGATTATATTTTTTGTTGATGAAAGGCTCGGTTTCCATGCAACACTCTTCTTATGTTACCTCCTTGTTATTGTTTACTTTGAGCCATGGTGCAACTTAGTAAGGTGCCTGACGGCTTAGGTCTTACGGTACCACAGGACCTGGTGTAATTTGTCAAGCTTACGTTAAGGTATGAAAATCTATGGAAAACTTAGATCGTACGTAAAAACGTGTCATCTCCATGCAATTTTGGCTTAGATACCACGATCCCTGGTATCAGATCCAAGAATTATTGTAGCAGATATTTTGCCATTAAAAAAAATGACTATATGGCTCAAACGCTCGACGCGCGGAGCCACTAAACAAAAGAAGAAGAAGATATTTTGCCATTATGATTTACCCAAACATTTTGCCTTAATGATAATCCCATAACAGTTAGTTGTGGAACCCGCATAGGTATGCGGAGTTTTTATGGGGCTTTGATATAGGGCTATTCAAGGCGCGGATTAGCATTCCCCTCAAAAGCCGGCATATTAGCTAGGATTAATATCTGAGTGGTGATAACTTGATATCAGTTTAACCCTCTGTTAATTTGCTCGCCATTTAAATCTATATCAAGTCATAAGCTGGCAATTAGCTACCGAGCAGAGTATCTGACGAGTGGTTATTATTTGCAATTTTCATGCAATATTTTTGAATGGATTATGGAATAGGTTGTATGAAGTGGAGTTCATTCTTATATAGTTTTATTAAACTATTCATGGTCACACATTTTGTTTGCGTTCTTGTGAGGATTTCTGTAATTGGATGGCATTGTCATAACACCTCAATGTCTCGGGCGGACGGGAAAATGTGTGATAAAACGGTCGGTAATTATATCTATCTATCTATTGCATTTAATTACGTTAAACGTGCTGCTGTAACAAAGTAGGTATCTATCTAATCATCGATTGATAGATCTATATTAATGTTGATGATGCCGATTAGAGATAATTAAAACTATTATTTTCTGGTTTATAAAAGTAACCGCATTCAAATCGTCCGGAATCTAATCAAATAAAACAAGGAATCGAAATCTTAGACACTGCATGCGCTTTTATGAAAAGTAGAGAATAATGTTTTCGAAAAAATTAACTGAATCAAATACCCTAGATGTTTCTTATTTTTATTTATAACGGATTTTCAAATAAGTTAATCATAAATGAATAGATACCTACCTACATGCCAAAAAACACTACAATCATCTAGTATGCATAAATTGCATGGAAAAATATTAATTGTAAATGGATAAATTCGGTCCTTCCCGTTCCAAAGTTTGTAGGAAAATTCAAAATAACCGAGTTATTGAGCAAAACCAATGGTCTATTTTCCATCAGCTCTATAAACGGGTTATTATTATACCGGGTTTACGAACTATTATTTAATCTGTCATTGTAGTCTAACACCAAGCGAAGATGATTCTAATAAATTAATTAATATTAACCGCAATTGTAATTAAATATAGATTAAAGATAAAGGCACGTTAAAAAGTGTAGACAATAATTAATATTGATTACAAAGTGAGGTCGTAGGTCGCCGGTGTCGCTGCGGCAGACGGCGGATCTCGCGGAGTCGCGAAGGCTGCGCCGGCGCAGACTGCAACGGCGAATTTTAATGGATGACGTCATCACCTCTTGACACCTCGGTATGCAGTGCTGAACAATGTGGTCGATTTGGATTGATAAGCGTTCACCAGAAAGTATGAAACAAATGCCTAAATTCGCAAAGTTGTTAAAAGCTTAGAGTTTAGCTTATTAATTTATTGGACTTATCAGAAACTATAACAACAGAATCCTGATGAAATGAAATGTTTCATTTCATGTAGGTTGTTCGTAAACAAGATTCTACTGAGAATAGTGAAAATCCCAACTTCGTCAAAATTCGCGTTTTCCGAGAAATTCTTTGTGGCTAATTTATCTACCTTTTTTTTAGGTTTTTGATACGTTGCTTGCATAGTGGATTGTTAGTAAGAAGTAAGACCGCAAAATCTTGACGACTTCCGTGGCGCTGTGTTGAGCGCTGTTGTCTTAACGTGCGGAGGTCCCGGGGTCGATCCCCGGCAGGGTCAATATGGGAATTTATAATTTCTGAATTTTCCACGGCCGAAGCCTCCGTCAAAACAAAAAGCGGACAAACGTTGAACGAAAAAGACGTGCCGCCATGCGATTTATCGTTCCAGTACGATGCCGTGTAGAAACCGAATAGGGGTATGGTTTAACGGCCTAGCTAAACTGTATACTGAATACTGTCTAATACTGAAGACGACTTTCAAACTTTTTCGTTCACCGTTTGTCCGCTTTTTGTTTTGAAGAGCTCTACTTTCGTTGACCTACTTTTGGTTTTGTTTCAATTTTTCTGAGGCACGGTCGAGACAGTTTTTACCCGAGTTTTTATATTATAGGCAGACTATTCTGCCTATAACTGCCTGCCTTATAAAAACCAATTCCAATTCGATTCATTTATTTGCATTTAACATGAACAATTGTACAATAACTGACATGTCACCCTGTTGTCGTTGTCGTTGTCGTCAACCGATGGATTTTCACTGTTCCACTGGACATAGGCCTTTCGTAGGGACTCGACAGGCGGCTCAAGACCTCTATGACTATGCTAGGTACGAAAGTTCTGCAGTGATTAATTTGCGTGTTTTCTCTTGTACAAAAACATAGAACTAAGATACGTTTTAAAAATAACTGCACTGAGTACATTCCACTACGAAGTCCTAGAGGTAGAGTGTCGTAAAGTGCGCAATATCGTGACATCCCCTCGACGTCAAATTGACAGTCGCCCACGCTCATCTTGTGTGACGCGCTATGCGTCTGAGAAAGGATGCGCTCTTCATGCATCCGCGCAACCCATTATTGTATGCTGATTGACATATTTATAGAATAGTCCAGTCATTTGGTAGTTTTACCTGGAAAGTTTCCCGGGAGATTTGAAAATTAGTGTATTTTATAGATTTCGACGTGCTCTTTCCGAATTTTCACTTAGCCACGTCGTATCCTTGCCGCTCGCGCCGCCATATTGGAAAAATGGCGCCCAGAAACAGTTTTTTGTCAATAACTCCTTTCGGACTACTTTTACGATGAAAATAGTAATGTAATAAATTAAACTAGAGAAAATTTTCTACAATTTATTTACCCTTTTTTTGTAAAATCAATAATTTCAACGTACGAGAGCCGCAAAACAAAACCTAAATTCACCCTCCACAGTTCAAATAAATTTGTAGTGTGGGTGTTTTACAAGTTCTTTAAACTAAATTAAGACTAGATTTAGCCAAGTCAATATCAATATCAAGTCAGTTTGTTACTCGTTCGTTTGTTAGATACGGGCTGAAAGAAAAGCCAAGTTATTCTATCCTAACTCTAGAGTGCAAGCAATGTAGAATCGTGTCTTGAATTTATATGGAACTAAATAGGTATGTATTTGATGTCCGTGGCTGCATTTGCTTGTAAATAGGCTTTTAAAAATCCTGAGGGTACTCTTTGAATTTCTGGGATGAAAAGCCATCTCCGGGATAACAGGTCTGTTAGTAAGACAAGTTACCTTAGTACGCGTGTCTAGGGCACACCTTTTCAAACAAGATCCAAAAAAATTATAATTACGGAATCACAATGAAATTGTCTAGTCTTTTTATGGAGTATGAAGTATTTATGTACTTTTTTGGTGTAAATAAATAAATTGAAATTGAAGTGTGACTTGATTGTGGTAAAGTTATGTAAAAAGCTCAAGAACTTGCTCTTCAGAGCAAGTTGCTGTGCACCAATTTGGCTCCACCAACCACAATAACTGTCACCTAATGAGTTTAGTAGTTCACAAAATTAAGGATTTATATTATAAATAAATAAACTCCTTATTTATAAACATTATAACTATAAACTTATATACTAAACCCTAATGCTATAAACACTAATCTGTGTAAAATAAAATCCCGAAAAGGGCATCGACTCAGCGTAATGCTGATATGGTGAAGATGCACCATATCAGCGCTGATTTACAGTCTACCCCTTGCGTATTTACAATTTCATGCAGTGGCCACTAAGCCACTACAGCCCATTAACGTCCCACTGCTGGGCACAGGCCTCCACTCTCATAGGAGAGAGGGAATTAGAGCTTAGACCCACCACGCTGCTCCAATGCGAGTTGGCGGGCTTTAACGACTATTATCATGTTAGTGATAATAACCGGGACCGACGGCTTAATGTGCTCTCCGATGTACGGGGGTGATACACCGCCAACTTCCTAACTCCGGGCTAGTACTGAGAATTTCTAGTCTGAAAAACCCAACACTTATTATGGCCCGACCCGGGACTCGAACCCGGGACCTCGTCAGCCGCAGTTAAACATGCTAACCACTAGTGGTTGGTCTAGACCAACGAGGCAGTTATAAAGACAAAACATATATAAAGATAAATTATATCATGCAGTGGAATAAAGACAAATCGGTTCTGCAATTAAAACAGTAGGTGAAGCGGGTATGAACCAGTGACCCACAAGTCAGTGTAATACTTGTAACGTATGTGTTGTGTTGTCTACATATTGTAACCTTTTCTGTTCTATGAAAAGAGCAACTGCTGAGTTTCTTGCCAGCTCTTCTCAGTAGTAGCTCTTCTCAGTTTTCCGAACCGGTGGTAGAGTCTTATTGTTTCATAAGTGACACAAGTTGTCCTACATGAAATAAATAAATCATTTATCATTTAACCTTGCCCGCGTGTGAAACGCCAAGCACCGGCGGTTGGCAGTATTGGTCGGTGGTCGGTGCGGAGGTACGGTGGATAAAGTACAGAACGCTAAACTTGCGTAATGTAATTGATTGTGCGCTCACTGAATCGCGAGCATCTAGTGCAAATTTTTTTTATTAAAAGTCTCCTCTATAAAGTATACCAAGTCAAATCATTTGATTAAAACGCAGATTAACATCGACTTGCCAAAATTGTAGCCAAAAATACGTCTACTATTAAGTAATAGGCCTATTACACTGCACTTTTCAAAGGGACCCTAACACTTGAATCAGTGTATTGTAATAAAATTTAGGGAGTAAGGGTCCCTAATTTGATCCTAATTGTAATGTAATAAGCGACGCTCTAAATTGCGGCCACGCCCACCCTTACCACAGGGCCCTGTGGAAAATGCAGTGTGGCCTATAACCCGTGCGGCTTGCTTGCGCTTGCTCCGCGTACCTTTTGATTCCACTACAATTTAGCCCTTGACTACTACCTCAACTGGTGGTGCTAATGCAGTCTAACATGGAAGCGGACTTATCTGTTAGAGATATTCAATTCAATTCAATTTATTTATTTATTTAAAACATGTAGGACATAAAGGTGTTTCTTATGTTACGTCATGTTTTGACTCTACCACGGGTTCGGAAAACAGATTCCGCTGAGAAGAGCCGGCAAGAAACTCAGCAGTTGCTCTCTTTTTTTTTTAAATCTTTTTTTTAGCTTTGGCGCTAGTAGCACTGTAAGAAATCTCCGAATCAAGTGACAAACTATGGCCCTTTAATTCAAATCAATTCTTGATTTTCTGGCTTGTGTAAGTACCAAATGGGTACAATTTACTTCGCCGGTGACGCGTAAACGGCCTTTTCGTCATCTAAATGACAGATCCACTTCAACATTCCTGTCACGAGACCTAAAATCACAATAGTTGGACTAAGGCCTCAAAAACTAGCTGTCCGTCACTTCTTAAGGGTCCGAAATGACCACTGCCCCCCCTTGGCCAGTGAATTTTCCTCACGAGAAAAAAACACATCATAACGACTCCTTTTTTTCATCCACTACAAGTTAGCCCTTGACTGCGATCTCACCTGATGGTAAGTGATGATGCAGTCTAAGATGGTAGCGGGCTAACCTGTTATAGTGGCATGTCAGTTATATTAAACCCATACCCCTATTTGGTTTCTACAGGGCATCGTACCGGAACGCGTAATCGCTGGGTGGCACGTCTTTGCCGGTAGGGTGGTAACTAGCCACGGCCGAAGCCTCCCACCAGGCCAGACCAGGGAAACTTCAGATATTATAAATTCCCAAGTTGACCCTGCCGGGGATCGAACCCGGGACCTCCGCACGATAAGACAACAGCGCTGCACACTGCGCCACGGAGGTCGTCAAAACTAAGTATCCTACAAGCAGTTCATACGCGATATAGCAACGTCTCGCGACGTCGCGCGGGTTTCACGAGGCGCGGCACTTGCCCTCAGTTTCCGCGAATAGCATCGCAAACAGCGTCGACCAGCGACGTAGCAACAGCATTACATGCACTATATTAACATTATGCACAACACTTTTTTTTAGGTAATATTTTATTTCGCTATATTATTTTAATTGGTTGTTTGGTAATTTACTTTTTATTTTTATTACTATCAAGGCTAGTAAATCGTTCATGAGTTTTCGATAACGTTCTCAAAACGGGCCAATTTTCTAATAATGAATTATCAGATGTGACAAATGCAATAATGGACGGAGTTAGCGGTTTCATTCTAGCAGAATGTTACAATATAGACAGTGTAATCGAAGTTTTTAACGTTTTTTTTTTATTTTTCTCTTTTTTTATTTCTTACTCAGAACGAGTTTATTTGGCAGGCGACCATTGCAGGGCGACCGCGTATCTTCTGCATCAATCATTGTTACAGTATCAGTTGTTGTGATTGGCTGAATTTATGGTATTCTTGCTGCGTCAATGGACTTTGTCCAATAGTGGAAGAGTGTTATCCAATCAGAGGTGATTGCGATCGTTACACTGTAGCTGTCAGAGATTCAAGGTCGCCCAGCTGTACCTTAATAAATTTAAAGCCTTATTAATGCAGAGGGTCCTTTTGGTGACTAAATTTTATAAACTATCTTCTTCTTATATATTTCACTAGATGATGCCTGCGACTTCGTCGGCGTGGATAAAGTATTTTTCCCGTGCCAAATTTCATCCAGATCCGTTTAACCGTTCTGGCGTGATTGAGTATCAAACAAACATCCATCCATCCAAACTTTCCTATTTGTAATTTTAGTATAGATTTCATCAAAAGCGGTTGAAAAAATGGGTCGTTAAAGCGTAGCAAACAGACAGACACACTTTGACAGATACTTTAACAAATTTAAACGATGAAATAAATGAATGAATAGAAGCTAGAAACTATACTAGAAATAAAAATAAACTTGTAATTTCTGCTTCTAGGCTTAGTAAAACTAGCAATTAATTTGTTGGAAACAGTGTCCGCTTCTACAATAAGCTCCCAGAAGACATGTTAAAGATGTCTCTGAATAAGTTCAAAGTTAGTGTAAAACGTAAACTCATTGAAAAATCTTATTACCATGTAAAGGACTACTCAAACGACAAGGAAGCTTGGAAATGATTTGCTCTATGGCTCTGATAGTTCCTTAGTTAAGATGATTTGTGAGATGGTGATAATAAAAAAAAAGTATATGAGTATTGAATGAATGAATGATATGATATTATGGCTGAATTTCTAACAAATACTGACATAAAATAGATCGATGGACTGACGCTTTGGATGTCATTAATGATAACCCGCAGCCACCAGTCCTGCTGCTCGGCATTCCATCCCACGCCCACCAGGTGTGGGTGGATGCACCTGCAGGTACCTACCCTAGCATAGGGAATCTTGTAGCGCCACATACCTTACTATCGATCTAAATAGTAAAGAAGACGATACATTGCGTTTGGGAAAAGATAACATTTGTTCTGGGTGAAGTTATCCCATTCTTTATTAGATTTATACTAGACTAGATTTTGTCCGCGACTTCACCCGCATGGATTACCCAATTTTATACCGCTATTTTACCCCCTTAGGGGTTGAATTTATTGGGATGAAATACAACAGCTGATCTATGGTTAACTAACATCCACAGTTGTCTATATCGTTTCTGTCACTTTCACTTGACTCTGTTCTGTTCATTAAAACTCTTGTGTGCTGTTTGTAAAATATAAAATCCGTTTATTAATTTTTATTTTCAATGGATAAAAACAATAGAATTTACAAAAATCCTTACTTAAATACCTACGTCATGATTATTAGCTATCTGCATGCCAAATTTCAGCCCGATCCGTCCAGTGGTATTGTGCTGTGCTGTGCTGTGTGTTGATAGATCAGTCAGTCAGTCAGTCAGTCAGTCACCTTTTAATTTTATATATTTTGATGATAACCGCGACTTAGGTATTCCTCATGGATTCGTTTCTGCCGGATTTTTAACTCGGACCTTGTTTAATTTTCCAGGATAAAAAGTAGCTTATAATATGTCACGTACGTTAATCAAGTAGTCAATCGTAATAATGTTCCGAAAAAATATCGAAGATCCGTGGCTGCGGCTTAAGACAAACCAATAAACAAAAACGCTCTTGCAATTATAATATCAGTAGGCAGTAGGATTTTCAGGAAGTAAGACACATTTAAAGTAGACATAGTAAAGAGCTGTCTGGAGGAGGAGAAAAAATATGAAGCAATTGCGAGTGTAAAATTCAAATATTATTTTGCAGACATACTTATAAGTTAATGCATATGCAGTAGGTCATAACTCTTACGTAGGTATCTACTATACTTTTTCATTGTTGCATTAGGTAGGTACGGTAAAAAATGCTTGAGCACTTGTGTGCCCGCCTGGTTAGTGCTCATATACGAGAAGCTTACGGTACTCTGAAGGTTTTGCAGTAAATCTTAATGTCTATTCTGAAACTAGCGCGGTAAAGTCCAGCATGCACCGGGTACTGACATGATTTTGGCTAAGGCTATTGACCCCGGCGAGATTCTTACTAGTTGAGGCTTTACGTTTATTATCACTAACATGACAATAGTCGTTAAAGCCCGCCAACCCGCATTGGAGCACCGGTGTGGGTCTAAGCTCTAATTCCCTTTATCCTATAAGAGTGGAGGCCTGTGCCCAGCAGTGGGACGTTAATGGGCTGTAGTGGTGGCGGTGGAGGCTTTACGAGTTGGTAGGTATATTATTTACGAGAATTCGTTTAAGTTTTTTTCATTCCCACGGTAACTCCTTCATTTTCCGGACTAAAAAGTAGCCCCTGTACTTTCCATGGATACAGCCACTACTAAACATTAAAATCCGTTGAAAAGATGGGTTTAAAGCGTAGCAGACAGACAGACAGACAAACCCACTTCCGCATTTACAGAAAGTAGTATGGATGTTATGAAAGGCGTGTGGCTAAGATGCAGCCGCGATTTTTAGACCTATCAGCTGTTTAGATAGTCTGGCCCTAGTCAGTATTTAGATGGGTGAACGACTATGTCTTATGTGTTACCTCTGTTCCTGGTCACTTTGTAATAACTTTAGGCCAAGTTGTTAGGTTCTTACTATGTTATTTTCTCATACGATAAAGAGAATATCTGACCGACTGACTCTTTTATGGTCAGCTCTAATCCTTGGACCTAGCCAATCAGCTATCCCAGTTGAAAATGCATAGAGGATCACTTTTAAATGTTGACAAGGAATAAGGCAGGGCATTCCGGAAGTCGCTGGTTGTTTTTATATTATGCGTAATATAATAAAAAACACGATTAATAGAGAGGGTCGCCACTCGCAACAACCAGAAATACGCTTCGGAAAAAGAGAGGAGTGATGTGGTTAAAAGGCGTTTTGATTTCTTCTCAAAGTGCTCTATTTTCTTTATGGTTTGTAAAAAGTTTCTTTCGAAACTTTTTCTTAAGCTTTTTAGTTCTTAAAAGTAAGTAAGTTACTGAGTTGTAGCAGTTGTAAGTACATAGTTTTGTTCACCTCTTGATTCTACAAAACTCGTCGACTTTTTGAAACGTGAAAAATTGATTTGATATTTTCTCTCATCTTCTTTTTCTTTTTTCTTCTTCTTTATAGATAAAAAGCCAATTCGAATATTAATTTAGCTAAAGTGATTTGGTATTTAGGTCAACGATTTGTTTAAATATTGAAAGATCTTATAAATACCACCGCACACTCAAGTCTTTCTAAATTTTCTGAGGCAGTGCCCCATATGTTCCATAATATCCGTGATGTTCTTTTTACTATTGTTTTAATAGACATGAAACCTGGATATATTGTTTAGAAGTGAAAGTATGTCGTAGCGGGTTGCAACATCCTGATGTCTAGTTTACACATTACAGTTGTTTGGCAATTTACAAAATTACATGAATATCTATTAATCTTTGTGCCATATTTTACGTTTCTATGGCTGGAGATATTATCTTTATCCTTGTTTGCAATTAAGACACTAAATAAAGTAAACACATGCTTCATTTAGCCAAATAATGTGTTTTTACATCAATTAGTTCTTAAGGTTTATGTTTTTTAATACATAGTTTTAAAAAGGGGTTCCCAAAATTATTCTGTAGAACACTCTAAGGTTATTTTTTGTAACAAAATATCTCCGGACGTTTATACGCTTTCGTAAATTTTATTCAAATTGTAGAGTTGGTGCTTAAGTAGTTGATTCCAAAAAAATACTCAGCACTATTCTATGCTAAGAAATGCCAAAAGCTTTCTATAAATCCAATATACTTAAACGTTTGGAGACCACATTAATCTCATATATTACTAGCGAACGCCTGCGACTTCGTCTGCGTGGTTTGAGGTATTTTGGTTCCCGCATTAACTCTTTAGTTTTCCGGGATAAAAAGTAGCATATGTGCTATTCCAGACTATAATCTAAATCTGTGCCAAATTTCAGCCAGATCCGTTCAGCCGTTGGGGCGTGATTGAGTAACAAACATCCATACATCCATCAAAACTTTCGCATTTATAATATTAGTAAGAAGTAAGATTCCAAATACATACGAGTATGATAGTAAACTTATTATGTGTAAGATGTAACGTTAACAATCAGCTGGTTACCCACAATGATTATTCACTCCACTGTTGCTATACATAGCTTACGCATTATAAGACAATTGCTTATAACTTTACTCACGTATGCTATTATAGCTCTTAAGATTAATGGTATAAGACGTTTTTTGTGGTATATTCAAGTTGAAGTTCTCCACTTTCCTTGCACACACGATTTGAATAAGCAAAGCGTGTGTTAGTATGCGCCACTGCGATCGTAACCGACACACATTCACACAGACGCATTGTTAACAACCATACACAGATAGGTAATTTTAAAAGTACGAGTTATCATTTTCTTTACATTTCACGTTAAACCTTTCAATCTAGTATCTGAAATCATGCCCGCGACTCGCACGCGTGTATTTTGAAATTCCAAACCCTTTTTCTGGAACAACAAATTCATATGCCCTTCCTACCGCCGCGGTACCAAGTTTCGTCCATATCGGTTGAACAGATGGCCGTGAAAGCCGGAAGCAGACAGACAGATAGACAAACTTTTAAATTTATGAAATTAAGTATCGTTGCAAAACTGAAATCGCGCCAAAAGAATTTAAGGCAAAGATTTTGAATATACATATTTTTTTTAATCCAAGTTTTTAAAAATAATTTCTCAAATCAAATTCAGATTTTTATGTATCTGTCACCGTGAGATTGTAAAAACCGTTACATTATAATCTAACTCGCGAAATTCTAAACTATCGAAAGATTAGAATTTAACGCATTATTTTCCGGTAGATTGTAATCTGATAGGTATTTAAACCCGATAAAACCTAACCTGGTTATTTATGTCGAACCCTAACCTAACCTACAAGAAAGAGAAAAGTAAACGTAAATAAAATGAATATTTCAAAAATTGACACTCAGAACATTGAACAGTTTACAATCTTTCGACAGTTTAGAATTTCGCGAGTTAGATTATAATCTAACGGTTTTTACAATCTTACGGTGACATATCCAAGCAGCTTAGAGCTGTGAAATTATACAACCAGAAGATTCTCTTATTTAAAATGTATTGACTCTGGTGGTATTTCCCAGTTATTAAGGTGTTTCTGACAATACAGTATCGATAATATTATGTAAATGATTGTAGAATCAAATAAAAACATAAAAAATGTCGTTAGCTGAAGCTTCGCGTTTACCAAAATAAAATCTGCTTAGTATTTTATTCATACGAAGTTTTCTTTAGGTATGTTTTTTCGACGCATCGAGTAATTCCGTCTCCCTGTTGACCGGTGGACCTCAATCGGGACCGTGAAACTTTGCCGGTAAATCCTCCTGCGCTGTCAATGGTCACCTATACTTTGTTTTGAACCTTGAATCAAACATACAAAATCATACCTAATAATTTAACTGTCGCGTCTAATTTCTACGGTCACGGACCACGGTGTAGAGTAAGAGTGCAGAGTAAGAGTAGGTACTTAGTTTAAGTAAAAATATAAGTTAATATTTCAATAATTAATTATTGAAACCTAATAACAAAAATATCAAAAAAATATTAAAGAGATTGAAATTTGGATTATTTTCTTTAAAATTTACCTAATTCGCATTTTCAAATTTCGAACGAAAGTACTGTAAGTACAATTTTTAAGAATTCAATTCACGAAATCAAAAGTCTAGATTGCTTGCAATCCATTTATCAGAGCCAATTTGGAGAAGTTAATTTCTTCACTTGAATCAATCAAACGAATAGAGACAATTTGTCTAGATCACATCCGGGGTTATAAGTCATTGGGCCATTATTTGCTCAACTATTCAGCAACTCATGATTATTTGGTTAGTCAATGTGTTTTAAATTGAAACCACTTTTTACTACTATATTTTAAATTTCCTTTTTAACTCTTAAAATTATTTGACAAGGGACAGAGATAAATTTCTTATTACAATTTTTGTTAGAGACAGAGTGCCCGACAATGACAATGTCACAGACAATGTCTTTGTTTTTACACAGAGATATGTGGCAATATCACAGACAATGTTTTGTTTTTATGTTTACACTATAACAATGATTAACTGCATTTGTATGGACTTACCCTAATGCAATATATTATTTTCATAAAATAATGCTAAGGTATTATTTTGTAGGTACAGTTTTTTTAAAGTAAGATATACATTTTTCAGCAACATATACAACTAATGCTAAAATAGTGTGCAGTCCACTGCCAATTATTTTAGACAAAAAAATTGCCTTTGTAGGTTTTAAGTTGCCTTTGACCGGTGCTTTTGACTGAGGTTTATTTGTTACCCAAAGTAAAATTGGCTATACTGAAATTCAGCTACATTTTTGGCATAATTCCACGAGGTCACGATTTAAACTGAAGTTGAATTAATGAATATTAGAAGTTGCAATTTACGTCAGTTATAAAGATTTTTATCACATTATATTTTTATAATTCCAATTACCTAAGTAGAAAATCACGATGTTCTTTTCTAGAAATATCGCAAATTCATCACCCTCTACGCGGCATTATTATCGTATTGTTTGACTGTTTTGGGGGCTTAGCTTACTTAATAGTAGACGTATTTTTGACTACAATTTTGGCATGTCGATGTTAGTCTGCGTTTTAATTTATTAATTTATAAATAAAAAGATATCATTTCGATACTTTTCAATCGTTCTTTTAACATATTTAATTAGTTTACTAGATGATGCCAATGATGATGATGCAAATTTCATCAAAATCGGTTAAGTAGTTGAGCAGTGAAAGCGTAGCAGACAGATAGACAGATACACTTTCGCATTTGTAATATTAATTAAGTATGGATTTCCGCTTTCTTTAGGATCCTTTTTTTGATATCTTCAGTTCTAATGTTTATTGATAAGAGTCGTTACAATTTCTACTCGTGTCTGATTGCCTGCGTGAACCCTTAGGATTATTATGTGTATAGTTTTACGTCCGTTAGCCTGAGTCACAACCTCCTCAACTCACAATACCGTTTATGAATCATTATGACACACATTTACTTGTCATTCCGGCGGACGAGAGCGCTCCGATGTTTTTGTGGCCATCGTTAAATTTAACGCCTTTCATTTTGAGCGTTCTTGTTTATTTTGAACTCAATTCGGCTGATTGAGATTTTGGTAATACAAAGAAGTGCAGCACGAAACTGTGCTAGAACGTGCATAGCTGTTTTGTTTATTTAGAACTTATCTGCACAACACTGAGTTTGCAATTACAACCCAGTATCGGGGTTACCTTACTTCTCTTCTTTTTATAAATAAAATTCGTGAGATTTTAGCGTTGTCAATTTCAAAGCATTTCATCGATTTCTTGCTGTAATCCGAGTTTCTTGCTGGTTTCTCTCGGCAGTATTATGCATTATAGCTAACAAATTCTGCGCAAGTCATGAGTAATTCAAAAAATCAATTTTAAAACCTTCCAATTCTCAGAAGAGACTCATGCTCAGTACTGAACCGGCAAACTTCAACAGAGACGATGATGATTGTGATTTAAAAAGCTAAAGTTTACATCTAAATTACAGTTAAATTCTTAGTTCTTCCACTGCAATAATACTGACTCACAATAGTTTATTTGAATATGTAATAATCGTAAGATTGTTTGTTTTGGCGTCATTTAATTCATTACATCCTCATTGCATAACTTATCTTTTTGTTATATCAACTAGTGTGTAAGATATAACATTGAAGATGTATCAAATGTTATGGAGACCCCCGCATTAAATCCTCAGTCGATGAAACATGTCTGGGTTTTAGTTTTGGATGATCCAAAACATACACAAAAATATCCAATAAAAAAACATCCGGAAGTTATGTATTTATACCTAAAACTTAATATTCCTTTTATCTTTAAATTAAATATCTTTATATCATAATATATTAAATATCTTTAATTCTTATTTTTCGATTTCTTTTTAAAATAATAGCTGGTAGTATATTTATATAAGTTTAACTCATGATACTTTAACATGCTGTAAAGTTTCGTCGGCTGAGGAATTATTGTTGGCGTCAACGAGATTTATTGCCTAGACTATTTTGGTTGTTCATTCATTCACTTATTCAAATGTTTTTTAATCAAATAAACTTTTACAAGTACTTTTGAATCGTCAAATGAATGTACCACTGGTTCGTAATGTAAGTTGTGTTTTTTGGAAGAGATCGTTGTGTTGTTGTGCCTCCGCCGCCGGAGCGTGGCGCGTCCTTCCTGCAGCCAACAGGCAGCTGTGACGACTGTGACCAATCGATCGCAAACACAATGTTTCACTTAATTGCTTATTATTTCTCATTCGATGGCGATTTTTAGACACACGTTCCATTACAATAAATCACGATTGGCCAAGAAATGTTAGATGCAATTAAAAAAAATCATAGATTTTTGTGGAGTTGCATAACGTCAATTAAGATAAGTTATTAAATACTAGCAGATGTCCGCGACTTCGTCTGCCTGAAATAAGTTTTTTAAATTCCCACGGGAACTCCCTTATTTTTCGGGTTAATATATAATATCCTATGAACTCACAAATAATGTGGCTTTCTATTGGCACCAGAATTTTCAAAATCAGTTTAGTAGATTCAGAGATAACCCCCCTACAACCTCACAAACTTTACCTCTTTTTAATATTAGTATAGATGTAAAAAATATGTTAGTAAAACTGAACCAATTAAACCATCTCTTTGCGGAGAATCCTGAAAACTCTATAAAGAATTAAAGACAGCTATCTAGTTATAACTATACTGTTCCTGCCGTCTTCATTTGTCACTTACTCGTTTTAAAGCGATCAGCCTCCTGATAGTGCAAGGAAATCGTAATCGTAATCGTTTGTCACACCTCAAGAAGCATGTATAAACTCCTTCAAGATCTCAGTTTTGCTCGCTTCAACATAAAAACAGTGCTGAGTGTTAACAAGCTGACCCGCATTGCATCCATCTTTAGTTCAAGGTGGCGAGAGCTTGATATAAATCAAGCGACACTTCTAAAGGGCCATTTAGACGGAGGGTTCTGCATCATTCAAGGGTGAGTGATGAATGGTAGATGTGGTAGAGTATTTTTCATTCTGCATGGCTGAGAGTTCTTCATAAGTATTTTAAAGGTGTGTGGATCTGCCAATCCGCACTTGTTGGCGAGTGTTGTGGACTATGGCCAAACCGAAATATTCCAAGAGGAGTTTCGAGTTCAGTGGTGAGCGGGCAATGGGTTGAAAATAATGCTGATGATTTTTCATACAAACATCAGAAGCCGCATCATACGGTTATCCATCAGACGCAGCAGTGACTGTGGCAAAGCTGACAACATCGCTCGTCTCATGGACGCTTATACCATCGGTATTGTTTGTAACTCATACGTATGTGACACAGTAAAATTGTATGCCCTCTATGTCTTTGAACACCTGTGCCCCGTGACCCAGTTCCCTACGCCTCCCGCATTCCCATCAGACAACGAAATATATGAGCATCGTTCGTTCGTTTGTTTTCATTCACTTCTATCTGTTTAGAAATTTTTTTAATAAGTAATGAATCAATACTAATATTATAAATGCGAAAGTGTGTCTGTCTGTCTGCTGTTCAGCCGATTTTGACGAAATTTGGTACAGAGGTAGTTTGTATCCCGTAGAAGGACATACTTTATATCCCGGAAAATTAAAGCGTTCTCTTGGGAATCAAAAAACCTTAATCCACGCGGACGGAGTCGCGGGTATCATCTATTTTATCATAAAGCACTGTTTTCCTTTAAAATATGTCAAACTGGAATGTTCTAGTTAATAGTTGAAATGAAGTGCGTTACTAGGTGTTCTGTTACATTGCAAGTGTTACGTTTTCACGAAATAACTTACGTTGCGTGTGCTCAGCAATATAGCATTGACGTACCTAAATACTCTTTATTGCATTATGCAGTATGCTCTTTATTTTAAGGTTTTATAACCATCATATCTTTATTTTAATATCAACTCTTCCATAGTTCTCATAGTATTACTTCTACCTACTATATATTTCACTTATTATTAAAATATTTCAATCATTATCAAGCGTTGAACTAATCAACGATAAAACAATCTTTTGATTTATTTAAAAATACAGTATTTATAAAAGATTAATTACTTTCTTAATTAAACGCCATTAATAATTCAAAAATTATCTTTAAGCCATTAGTATTGGCTTCAAGCGATAACCTCTTAAATATGTTTAAGATAAATAGGCACCGTTACACACTCATCATTTATCAACACAATCAGTGCAATGCATCGATGATACCGTTATGGGTGACCCCTGAGCCTTTCGTATCAGTAATAACAAACGAGCTGGTTTTGAGATTTGAGATTTGATCTGGATCGATCAGTGACTATGGCAGATTTAACATACTCATTAGGTCCAATACTCCAAGCAGATGTTTCATAAAGAAGGGATGAAGAAGGGTTAATAAGATTTTGGATAAAAAAATTGTTGGTTTTCCAACATGATAGTGAATGAACTAGAAGTTTAATTCGCTATAATCCGCTACAGTAGACAAATCTGTGTGGTACAGTACGTGTCTTTCACCTGCAGCATGTGACATCCACATCACATCACATTTGTCTACTGTTCATCCACTATTATGGACTTCCGCAAAGTAACGCCTGCTTCTATTCAATATCTTCCGCCATGATCACCTTTTGCGATATCTTCCCTAGAACTTGGTGCCTCACTACGTAGTTTTTTAATTTATGTGTATTTTAGGTCCTGTATATATCGTAGATAATTCGTGTACGTTCTCAATCATAAACTTGACCTGCAAGATAAAAAAATATTAATGGTTATTCAACTTGGTCGGTCCTAACTCCTAATTCCTAAAATAATAGTGGCAACTTAATCAAATAGATAAGATAATAGTTTACCGCGTGTGAAAGTACAACACTTTCGCATCTGTGCGGACGGACGGAGGAGGACAAATGACCTTTTATTCGGATGTGTTCAATATTCATGCCGGCGGACTAATAACCGAAATATGTAACTGTAAAAACTGTACACCGCCGTCTACTTGGACCACTTCGTTATCTTTTACAACTGGCCCACTGGGGTACGCTATTTTTTAATTCTTAACTAGCTGATGCCCACGACTTCGTCCGCGTCGATTGAATTGTTTTTAATTATACGGGATAGAAAGTAGCCTATGTGTGTTATTGGCTATTGCAGACTATAATCTATCTCTGTGCAAAGTTCATCTAGGTCCATTTAGCCGTAATGGCGTGATTGAGTAACAAACATCCATTTGAGATTTTTTTGGTTCCCGCGGGACTTCTTAAATTTTTCGGGATAAAAAGAAGCCTCTCTCAATCTCTGTGCCAAATTTATTTCATCAAATCAATCCGTTCAGCCGTTCAGGTGTGATTGAGCGTCACTCGTTCGTGTGGCATAAGTTTTTTCTCAATTCCCACAGCACTTCATTATTTTCCGGGATGAAAAGTAGCCTATGCCACTGTCCAGATCCTCAACTATACCCATGCAAAAAATTACGTTAATCTGTTGCGGCGTGATTGGAGGACTAACTTTCTATTACACGTCCTTGGGGATAAAATTTACAAAAAAATGTGAATTAGGTATTTCTCCATTTCAAACCAAAATTCCATAAAACCCAACCAAGTTACCAAAAAATACCTAGTTTTAATGGCTCTAACTTAAAAATTAGTGCCAGACTTTCTTACAAACTTTCAACCCCTATTTTACCCTTTTGGGAGTTGAATTTTGAAGAACTGTGAGACACGTACTTACTTCTTTATTTTTTACCAAAAGTCAAAACACTAAGCTTCGTTGATATAACTTGAGTAATATTTTGAGACATTCCCTTTAGGGATCGAATTTTCAAAACACGAATTTTTTCATTTTTAATTCGCAGTTTATGTACCAAGTTTCATGGCTACAACTTGAGAAATGAAGGACTCTCAAACAAACTTTCAACCCCTATCTAACCCTTTTGGGGGTAAAATTTTGAAAAACTGTGACACACGTACTTCTTTATTTTTTACCGTAAGCCAAAATACCAAGTTTCGTTGATATAACTTGTAAAATATCTTGAGAAATGAAGGCATTTCAAACCAACTTTCATCCCCTATTTCACCCCTTTGGGGGTCGAATTTTCAAAAACTGTTAAATACGTATTTCTTGATTTTTAACTCGCAGCTCATATACCAAGTTTCATGGTTATAGCTGTCATAAAAAAATTCAACACCTATTTTACCACTTTGGGGGTTGAATTTTGAAAAACCGCAACACACGTAATTCTTTAATTTTTATTGAAAGCCGAAATACCAAGTTTCGTTTATATAACTTGAGAATATCTTGAGAAATGAAGGACTTTCATGCAAACTCTCATCCCCTATTTCAATCCTTCGGGGTTAGAATTTTTAAAAACTGTGAAACACGAATTTCCTCATTTTCAACCAGTAGCTCGTATACCAAGTTTCATGGATATAACTTGAGAAGTGACGGACTTTCATACAAACTTTCACCCCCTATTTCATCCCCTTAGGGGTAGAATTTTGAAAAATCCTTCCTTAGTGAGCGCCTACGTCACAAAAGGAGCCTACTGTCAAAATTTCAAGTTAATAACCCCAGCGGTTTAGGCTGTGCGTTGATCCCTTAACGATTTTATATATGTATATATTACATTAGATTAAATTAGATTAGATAGATTATTATTTTGGTTGGTTTGTAGGTTATATTCAAATTGGTATACCTAGAGTCGTATATTTTTATCATGGCAAGAATTAGCATTAAGACATCTTCCTCTAAAGTTGATCTGTGATTGCCTTTGGTTTTTCTATTTTTTTATTAATGAAAGTTGATCCTTGACAAAAATCCCGGTTTTTCATGTCTGATATTAAAAATCAATGCTTACCTAATGAATGCCTAGCTAATGCATTATATTTATTTTCTGGTACTTCTCGGTTGGAAAGATATTCCGAACCAGTGGTAGATTCAATTATTGATGATTCAAAAGCACTTGTAAAAGTTTATTTGAATGAAAAACTATTGAGTTTTGAATTTTATATCGACATGATACGATGTAGATTTTGAATTGATCCTTATCTTCCTTGCCTATTTTCCGTTTCTCGACGATTATTGGGCCGAATGGCAGTAGTTTCGCCAAGGCTTGGAGCTTGTCATGTTTAAGATTCTGCTTAGAATATTAAACAGGGCAGTGTATCAGATCGTTGTTAAAGACTGGGAAATCGCAAGGCCAAGAATACCTAAGATCTTTGTTAAATATGTCTTGGACTTAAATAACTCGAAGGTGAAATCCTTTTACAAGGCTGATACCAAAAAAATCAAAAGAAGCGTTATGCCTATTTATAACAGGTATAATATTCATAAGTAGGTATGTGTATTTGTTACATTACAAGTTAAGTATTAGCATAAATTAACATGAAATCACAGTATTAGAATAACAGAGTATGAAACTAGGATTTGATAACAAATTCTAAAGTCTACAGTTTTCTGATGTTTTGCCTCTGTATTATATTTTCTACCTTTTTTAAACCAATTTTTGCCCTTTCTTTAGACTGTCCATAGGTTGCAAGACTACGACCCTGCAGAATATCTAGGGCCTAGGCTGATTATGTAATAATGCAGTGCTTTTCAATATATATGCCTTATCCATAAGATTTTTTGTCATCATATACTCACAATCGATATACTAGAAATCGCCATAAGCTAGTAACAGCATCGTATATCGCATCGTAGCATCGTGCAGAAAACCTTTTGTGGGGTCGAGTGTACGCTTTTATGATATGGTTCCCAAAGAGTTTCTGGATTTGCCATTACATAGATTTAAAGACCTAAGACCTGTGTTTTGACAGCATTTGTTAAATCGAGGTTATTACGGTTATAACACTATCGATGATTTTATTAATGACAAAGTTGCATGGAAGCAACCGGCCTCGCATCCAATGACCCCCAAGTCAGTGTAATATTTGTAACATATGTGTTGTGTTGTCTATATATTGTAACATTTTTTTTCTATGAAAAAAGTAATTGCTGAGTTTCTTGCCGGCTCTTCTCAGTAGAAGCATCTTTCCAAACCGGTGACTGAACTCTTAACGTTTCATAAGTGACACCAGTTGTCCTAAATGAAATAAATAGATCATTTATCATTTATTTATTTATTTATCATGTTTTTGTCAGCATACATTCGGCAATCCACGTACGTGACCTGAGCACGTGAATTCCCTAACATTCCCAGATATTCCGTCACAAGAACAAGTTGACACCCCGGCGTGTTCAAGTGAAGAGTCAATGCCGGTGTATTTCTGCTAACAAGCCGGCAAACAACAGCCTCCGAGTCAAGAGCGTACAATTAGTATGTTTAGGAGCACTCTACATGTGGGCCACGTCTTCAGGAAGCTGGGTTTTCCTCACCATTAGCGTTCAGCCTCACTCCAACACTCAATGTCAGTTACATTTAGAATGTTCTTGTCTATTGTTGAACTATAACCTCGTAGAAATAACGTTTCGTTTAAAACTTAAATATTTGTAGAGCTCATCTAATGGTAAGGAAGTAGATTGTATTGATGGTCGTAAAAATTCTATCCACTGGCATGTTGTCGCACGATATTATAAATATGTATGCCATTTGCTTCGTTGGTCTAGAGGTTAGCATGTTTGACGGCGGCCGACGAGGTCCCGGGTTCGAGTCCCGGGTCGGCCAAAATATTAAGTACTTACCTATTAGGTTTTCAGACTAGAAATTCTCAGTACTAGCCCGGAATTTGGCGGTGTTCCACCCCCGTGCCTCGGAGAACACGTTAAGCCGTCAATCTCGGTTATTATCACTAACATGATAATAGTCGCTAAAATCCGCCAATCCGCATTGGAGCAGCTTGGCGGGTCTAAGCTCTAATTTTCTCTCACCTTTGACAGTGGAGGCCTGTGCCCATCTGTGGGACTAGGTTGTAGTGTTATGTCTTCTTTTGATTCGAAATGCATGATACATCTGAATAAAACTCAATGACGGCATTAGGTTAATCTCATAAAGGACCTCTGCAGCCGTCCGTTCCAACTTCTATTATTCTTAATGAAGCAATTCTCGTTAGTTCAAGCCAAGCAGGCACGCGGCATACGGCAGCAGCTATGCGGAAGCTTGACTTGTCGCATTGCTGGTAGACCAACAAAATTACATTCACTAACCTTTGTTTAACACTAATTGTTCCTACTCTGGACGTAACTACCTAACTGTACCGTGAAATGTGAATTTAAATCCGAAAAAGCTTCAGTTATTGTTTAAAATTAAGAAAAAGAATCACTTTAACAAGTAGCGCATTAAAATGTTTATAAAAAAGAGTAGCTGAGACAAGTCAAATAAGCCCAACCCGAATGGTACGCAAACCCATACAAGAATACGCAAACCGTTACAAAATATGATCAAATTATAATATTTAGAGACTATAAGTACTTTATAAGTTTGCACGTCAGCAATGACGAAACATGTTTGTTCTTTATCTAGTTTTGTTTCTTGCAAATAAACGATTGATTGATTGATTGATTGATTGATTGATTGATTGATTGATTGATTGATTGATTGATTGAATGGTACAGCGCGGCCAATAGAGACCTTTAAGCTTTACAGACCCTTTGGAATCCGATCGTACCAGATCATTGTTACCATGCTATTGTATTGTTTATCAGAGTTGCAGGTTCAAATTGATACGTGCCAAGCGGATCATAATAATGAATAAATATACGGTCTTAACCCGGTGCTCAAAAAGGGGGCAAAAGTTTCTCCAAAGTACCTGCAAAGTTTCTCGCGAGTTTGAAAAATTGGTGTATTTTATAGATTTCGACACCCACAATATAAATTTATTTAAACTGTGAAAGGTTTACGATGAAACTATTGATTATACAAAAAAAAAGGTTACTACATAAATTGTAGGAAATTTTCTCTTGTTTAATTTATTAAATAACTATACTTTTATCAAAAATATTCTCATTTTTTGTGACTAAATCTCAATCAAACTCGAGCTCCTTTTACAGATTTGCTGACTAGGTACGAGTAGAGTCAACCGTCCATAATAGTTCTTAGAGTTACTAGGCCAGAATCCAGGGCCCTAAAAATAAGAGTTACTGTTTGTTAGTATCGGATCACAACCACAAGTATTGTTTCGCATTAGAAAAAACAAACCAACATACTTTGACTCATATTATGTTTGTATAATAATGACACTTGTTTATTTATATTGTGTGTGCAACAGGGAAAACCTAACGCGTAAATTTGGTCAATTACATATTCCTTGTTCGTCCCACCGAAGGTCGGCGGTCGGCAGTCACCGGTAGATGAGATGATTGATGCATAATGACCTGGCAATAATGTCTTTTACTTTGTTTAAATTTAAATCACTAGGTAGCTGAAACGGTGTTTTGAAATGAAATGATTTCTTTCACGTAGGAAAACTTGTGCCACTTATGATAATTCGCAAACCTGATTCTACTGCTGAGTTTCTTGCTGGCTCTTCTTAGCAGAACTCTTTCCGAACATGTCATGTTTTGACTCTACCACCGGGTAGAGTCAAAACATGACATAACAAAAGAGGCACATTGAGTTTACTTAGAAGAGCCGTCAATAAACTCAGCAGTTGCTCTTTTCATAAAAAGAAATACCTATGTTATACATTGTAAATAATATATGTTACCGTAAGATTGTAAAACCCGTTAGATTATAATCTAACTCGCGAAATTGTAAACTGTCGAAAGATTGTAAACTGTTCAATGTTCTGAGTGTCAGTTTTTGAAATATTCATTGTATTTACCGTTTCTTGTCTCTTTCTTGTAGGTTAGGTTAGGGTTCGACATAAATAATCATTCGGTTTTATCGGGTTTAAATACCTATCAGATTACAATCTACCGGAAAATAATGCGTTATTTCGTTGTAATCTTTCGACAGTTTGCAATTACGCGAGTTAGATTATAAACTAACGGTTTTTACAATCTTACGGTGACATATACAAGGCATACGTTACGTAACAACTGTGTGTTGTTGTGGGTTGCTGGATGCGAAACCGGTTGCAAGTTGCATGGAAGCAACCGTCTGTCATTAGGAAAATAATTTTTGAATTTGAATCTGTTTTTGAGAAAGTTGAAGATTAGAACTCCTCGATGCATTGATCTACGGTGCTAAAATATGGACACTGACAGCGAATAGCTATACTAAAGTTACTGACTAGTGGTGTCACTCAGCGTGGTGTGAAAAGAGCTGTGCTCGGAATTTATGAGGGAATATTTCCGAAAGAAAGTAGAAGCCCAAGTGAACAACTAAAGTGAAAAACATATAGTTTTCACAGCAAGGACGTTGAATTGACATTGGGCATCTGTGTGTAGGAAATAATTATAATTTTTTAATCATTTAAATATATTTTTTTATCCACATAAATATTTTTAATAGTTATTTTCGGTTTTGTAGTCTTACTTTTATCTTAATAATTTATTAGTAATTTTTCTATGTAAACTTATGTGAATGTGTAATTTTCTTAATTGCGTGATGTACTTTAGTAGAATTGCGTGTGGTCCTAGTGCCTGTTTAACATTTTGTATACCTTTTACATGCAATTCGGCAGGTAGTTAAAAAAAATAGTTTAAGTTAATGAGCAATTTTATACAACACCATGAGTGTGAACTGACGGACACCGGTAGCGCAACGTGACGTACATAATTATGAACTATAAAATTATTACAATCTATAGTAAGAACAGGTTTGTGTTGAGGATGTGATTGATCTTGACCCCATCAGATAACTAATCTTAACAGCACCACATCCAAAAGCTCAATTAGTCAGTGTCCACCTCTAGCATTACTTTCGCACCGTACGCAGTTCATTGTATAGGGCTGTATGTGTACTGAAGAAAAAGAACCGGTTGCTGTAATATTCTCACCATAGATTAATTTCTTGTGAAGCCTGCACGTGTCTGACCTACGCCCTCACGCTAGATTAAGATTGACGACCTCCCCGACGCAGTGGTGAGCAATATTGGGTGGGCCCGGATTCGATTCCTGGCAAGTTTAATTCGTGATTTTATCATTTTGAATTTTCTCTGGTCTGGTGGCTTCGGCCGTGGCCAGTTATCACCCTTCTAGCAGACGTGTACCGCCAAGCGATTTAGCTTTTCGGTACGGTGCCATGTAGAACTCGATTAGGGGTAGGTATGGGTTTGATATAACTGCCTAACTCTTTACAGGTTAGCCTGCTACCATTTTAGACTGCATGATAATTTACCATTAGGTAAGATCGCAGTCAAGAGCTAACTTGTGATTGATAAAAAAAGATCCGGATTTTGTCCCATGAGAGTACACCTAAATTATTTCATGATCATACAGGTGTATACGGTTGAGCCAAAGTACTCCGTAGTGTACGGATCGTAAACACCCAAACGTCCGAGTCGGAGGGGAACGACGTTTTGACCGGCTGTCTAGTGCGCGCGCTCCATATAAAAGTAAATGACGGAAACTTTTGGCGACTTATCCGGTCTTATCTTTAAAAAAATTGAAAATCCAAAATATATAAAAATTTATTGCTTTTTAGTTTTCAGTTCAAGTTTTAACATCCTATATTATGCATGGTAATTGTTATGAAATATTTCAAGACGCAAACCTGAAACAGGCATTTTTACGCGCGTTCACTCTCCACATTCTCTGTACTCGTTTAAGTAGACAATCAAGGTAAAAATGACAATTAATTATTTATTAACATTGTTATGGCGTTCAATCATGAAATCGCATGATATCTAGTTATCGATAACCATTAATAGTATTCTCTCAAACATGCTTGGAAATTTGAGCATAATTTTGACAACCTTCTTCGAGATAAATCGAACTTGCCGTACTGGCCAAATACATGTTGTATGAAAATCCATTTCTGTCGTGGTTTAGCGGCCAAATAAATTAGTTACATAGTAAATTATTTATATCTGTCGTTTAATTTAAAAATGGAGTGATCATGACAAGGAGGTAACTTAACAAAGTTTTTATTTAAATTTCGAACTAGCTTGCAAATAGAAAGCTGTTTATTAAAAAAAAAAACAAATGAACACTTTAACGCGGGAATTTTTTTTGTTGTTCGTTGTTCGTCATTGATTTTGAAATGTATTTGACAAAATGAGTTCAAGTGATGACAATGAGTGTGATGAACTTCCTTTAACGCCATCTGAAGTTCAAGAGGCGGCAAGAGCCGTAATAGAAAACTTGTTACCGCCAAAATCCGAAGAAAAGTATTTTTTCTCAAACATGCATGGAAATATTGTCATTATTTTCGAAAAAAGAACACGCGAAGTCTCGAATTTTCGTTTTTTGAATTTGGAACATTACAACGCTCCTGCAATGTTGTATAAAACGGCGTGCTGGGGTTATTAAATACTCTTTGATCGGATCTCTTTTGTCATTCTTGGCATACCATAGTCTCTTTGCTTAGTACAAATTGGTGGCTGTATAGCCATAAATCCGTTTGCCTGTCGGCACAGATGATAGAAAAAAATTGGCGGCAAAGCTGAAAATTCGTCTTGATTTGTTATTTACATACTTAATAAATATAAATTTCATAATAAGTAAAATGAGTTCCAACGGTTCCAGAGAGTGAAATGGAGATTGATTATACTCCATCAGATTTAAGATCAGAAGCCAAATTGGCAATGGAAAACCTGCTTCCAGCGAAGTCCAAAGAAAAATACATGAAAATGTATGAACATTTTATGAGTTGGAAAAACGAGAAAAAGTGAACATTTTCTCCGAAACAGTATTTTTGGCGTATTTTAATGAGATTCCTAAAACTAAAAAGCCATCTACATTATGGGCAATTTATTCCATGCTGAAATGTACAGTTCATGTTAAAAACGGCATTAACTTGAAAAATTATGGGAACTTAACTACTTTTCATAAACGACAATCGATATGTTTTATTTCCCTGCATTCTTTTGAGAAAAGCACTATATATGCCTCGGCGGAAATGGCAATTGCCTGTCTCGTATTAGTAAACTCATACTCGACCTGCAATTGCCTATTTCCCAGCCTTTGCAATAATGTATTATTAAATAAAAAGTTCTGTGTAGGTACTACTTAGTTTTAATTTCCGCGCATTATTTGTGAAAAGCACTATACAAGCCTTGGCCACAACTAGGCATTGATGGACTCACGTATGTGTGCCTCGGCTTCGCCTTGGCCCACATTTACACGTTCGTCCTTCAATGCCTGTTTTGCTGGCCGCTGCAGTAATGTACCATTCTATAACCACGTGACAGACAGATACGTCATAAAGTGAATGGATTTCAAAGCGTTTTCTTTTACAAATTGTTGGACCATAATAAAAAAAACAAAAATAAAATTTTAAAAATGTTCGCTGAGGACAGGATTCGAACCTGCGCGGGTAGAACCCATTGGATTTCAAGTCCAACTCCTTAACCACTCGGACACCTCAGCTGTCTCAATAGCAACGAAATTTAATGTTGCTTTCTTAAACTCACATAAATATAACCTATAATAGCTGACGCGAAATACTGCTAATTTATTAAATGCATTTCATTGCTGCACTTCAAGTCCGAGAGCAGTGACTCGTGATCGAATGTTGTTTTTTAGGGTTGCGTACCTTAAAGATAACTTAGCTACCCTTGGTGAGACTTGAGTATGTCTGACCGGTCACATTTTGCATAATCTTTAAAAATGGATAACCGGTTCTAGCGATTTGTTTATAAGTTTTTTGTTTCGATTATATTATGATATCATTCGTTTGCAATTTATTTATTGCAGTCTCTATATTTTAGTGTCTATATTAATCTTTTATAAGGTATGAACATTTACTTCAATTAATAGTAAGAAATAAATTAAAATCTAAATTAAAAACTAATTACCTATATTTACAAAAAATACACGCTGTCCAAGTGATCGTTAATGGGCATGGTGCCCAAAACACTGGCGCTATTACCTCGTTGAATGGCAAGGCTAAGCCGTTGGGCTAAATAAGCGCCAGCTCTTTGGCGTGGATCAGTTTTTGGGACACAACATTTATAAAATTCTTCGTGTTCGATGACCATGGGCCCAGAGTCTCAAAAGCAAGCGCCGCAAAAACGTAGTCCTTAGTAATGGCTGAGTATTTGCGACGCTTAAGCAACTGAGCAGATTCGGCAGCTGCACCCGCCTCTAGGCACGAGCCTGATAGATGGGACGCTGCCAACGTATCAACGCAGTTTGCATCCCACACCAGTGCACGACCCATCGACCACGGTACTATAGTCATCCTATCCAGCCTCTCGCCGTCATCCCTGAACAAACCGGAGGGTTCCAGTTGTGCAGGGATGGAGGCAGTGGCCAGGGCGCGACGGACTATATCATTGAGAGCACCGTGGCAATACAAGCGGCCTGCGCTCCGAATGCAACTGAGTCCATGGTGACCAAACTGAACCACGCGGCTGCCACAAGGACAGTAATGAGGCTCACATACGTAAGCAAACTGCCACACGAAGCGCTATCCGGTCGAGAATCGTTCCCAGGCTATGAGATGGCAGAGCGTGTAGCCAGTGATCTGACTCTTTTTTGGATACGGCTAAAATACGGGCTTTATCCGTATCTGCTACGAGATCCGTATGAGTCAAGACAACACGCGGTTTGTCCCAAAGACCCTGACATTCCACAGCCGAGCGAAGCACATATAGATAGAGTGCATCTTACTCTAGGCCAACGTCGCCTCCGCCAGACTCTCAACCACAACATCAGTCGGACTAGTCAGATTAAGGATCTCACTGATGAGTGTAATAGAGCCAGAAGCGGAAGATAAGAAAGCCGGGAGTGCTACACTTGAGATGGAACGTATGCCTAAGCCCCCGTATTTCACAGGTAGGCTCGCTTGGGTCCAGGTGCGGTCATCAAATTGTAAATTAAGAATTTTACATAGAGTGCCTTTAAGTGACACATCTAAAGTTGAGATCAAAGAAGGGCATTTCCAAAAGGGACTGCACTTTAATAGATACATAAATTTAGGAGCAAATAAACATGACCGTAAAGTATAAATGGCCATGTGTGGCTTTATGTCTTAAAGGCGATGCGAAAATTTATTGAAATTTTCTAATTTAGAATTTATCACAGGGGGAAAAACGTCATCAAATATTGAAGCACCAAGAAGGGTTAAATTCTGTCAACGCTATGCTTTTCAATGCGAGGTTGCTATTCCAGTCTTTTGGGACCCCATCTATCGGCCCATCTAAAATAATATAGTCATATCATATCATATCACCAAACATATAACTTTCCTGTTTTTGAAAATAAAATATCAATTCTATGGCTGACTTTTCGATACAATATTGTACCCGGCATATTGTACCGTAGGTACACCTCAATTTCCTGTCATTAACGCATCTAAATAGTAAAGCAAATCACAATCTACCCTAGGAAGAGGAATCCTCAAGGTCTATCGCGATTACGTCGATGTTAACTAATTACAGTAGGTAATGTTCAACTTATGGGACGACTAATGACTTAATGAGGTTTAAAATAAATTTAATGACTCATTCTAAGTATTTATAGTTGGCCTTTTTTATCCAAAAACGGCAGTATATTAATATAAACTTAAGTAAATTAAGTTTTTAAAGGTTTTACTCTGTCATGTACTTAGTTATATTGTAAAGTTAATTAATAGCCATAAAATATTCGTAGAATATAGAATATCTGAAGGTTAAACCAATACAATTGCTTGAAAACTTATTGGTCACGTAGACTTAAATATAAATAATGTTTGCTAATCCGGGAATCATTTCACGTCTCGTTGCGATAATAATGCTTGATGTTGTACCTAATTAGCTACAACAGGTGCCATAAGCTGTACGGTTAAATCTTACTAACTCCATGCAAAACCGACCAATCAGACCACGTGGGAAGGGCGACAATGGTTTGCAATTTCATTAATTTTACAGTTGACAGCTAGTAACGATTGCCAAAACAGTGCACAGGGTTTTAGGCCTTAGTACATTTTGGGAAAGGATGAGAATGGCTTGGGAGTTTGATTGTTAGGGTCACGTGTTTCGGAGGCTAGGCAAGCAGTAATAACTAAGTGGGTCATTGACAACGCAGAGGACGTTAAACTTGCGCCTGCACTCGCTAAATTAATACCTACTGAAAATTGCAACTTGACCCCGTGTAAGGTGTCGTGTAAACTCATAACTGCAATTATTTGCATAGTAGATATGTAAGTATCACTATACGTACTTACATAATATCTACTATGCAAATTATTGCCAGCCTATATACCACTAGCCTTTCAAAGGCTAGTGGTATAATAGCTTAGGTTGCAGAATTTCTCACAGGTTCCTCTCTTTTCAAAGTATTTCATGACATCCCCCATATAGATCTTTATATTGACTGTTATCACCAATTAATTATTTAAGTAGGCAAGCAAAAATGATTTCAATGCTCTTCTGTCGCGTTTATATTGTAGTCTATATTTTTTGCCCTTGGAAAGTTATGTTATTTATTATTAGGCGTAGGAAATTCTTTATTTATAGATAACTAGCTGATACCCGCGACTTCGCCGGGTAGATTGAGACTTTATGGTTCCCGTGGGAACTCTTCAATTTTCCAGGATAAAAAGTAGCCTGTGTATTATTCCAGACTATAATCTATATCTGTTCTATTCATTTCGTACAGACCCGTCGAGGCGTTTTGACTTCTGGCGTGATTGAGTAACAAACATCCATCCATCCATCCAAACTTCCGCATTTATGACATTAGTATTAGTTAGTATAGAAGTATAAAAGAACAGTCAAACTAGCACAATTTCATACCAGAAGATAAAGATAACGCTCAACAATAAAGTAATATTTACAGGCTATTTGTCCACTTGTGAGGGGATAATCGAAGACAATGCGCATTGTGTGGTGTTTGTGTGTCTCCAGCACATCAGACATTGTTGCTGCCTGCGCTCGCGTCACGGCAATAGGCATGATGACTGATTTTGAAAAATGGTCAGATTATGTTCGGAAGTATCTACTATTTCGAAAAAATATCTTATTTCAGCAGAAAAATAAGGTTTGGTAGATAAAATTGGCATTTCAAATTTAAATTTTAAAAATCATGCCAAAACGCTCGCGGGTGGCATGGCGTCGTTTGTGACGTCACTATTGTTTTTACCAATGTACTTTATTGTACTGTGTGCAGTAAACAATAAGTCTTCGTACAGCAATTTAGATATTTTGTGTGAATAATATGAATTCTAAAGCGTGTAAGTAAGTCACGTGCGGTCCCCCAGTGTGATAATACATCAAAATTAACTCCAAACAAGTTATTTATTCACGCGCCACTTAAAAAAATAATGCGGTCTAAGTGGCTTAATCTTGCACGGCGAGATCCTACAGCTATAGGGCTAAATTCTACTAATTATTTCTGCGAAGATCACTTGACGTAAGTTTTTGCTTTATTCTAATACTAGCTGATGCCCGCGACTTCGTCCGCGTGGATTGAGGTTTTTTGATTCCCGCGGGAACTCCTTAATTTTCCGGGATAAAAAGTACATATAAATCTTGCTCTTGAATCACTCTATCTATTAAAAAGACCGCATCAAAATCCGATGCGTAGTTTTAATGATCTAAGCATACATAGGGACAGACAGCGGGAAGCGACTTTGTTTTATACTATGTAGTGATGCTGTTTTGCATATAGCACAAATAACCCCAGACGCACCGAAAAAGAGGCAGACGTCATAGTTACTAGCCAATCACCGCTCATATATAGTTTTAAAAAACAATATTTCATTAAAATAACCTCTAATAACTATCATGAAGTGCTTAGTAGGTATATAAAATGGCAGATTTTACGGGTTTAGGACCTATAAACTATTATGTTATTATTGTACTTACATGGAAGTTTTGACGTTGCGAAATTCTGCTGAACAAAAGTCTTTGTTTGATGCAAGATACTCACCCAGCATCAACAAATCAATCCTGGGCAAATTAGAGCTAGTAGCTTTGGTAAATCCTTGATCCCTGGCTAACGATTTTTTATTTCTTGATTTAGGATTCGGTAAACAAAACTAGATTATGGAAATGATCTTTGGGAAATAAAAAAACACGCAAAAACATGATAAACATTTAAAACACCTGTACTTATAGAGATTGTCAGAGCTCGAAAACAATTGTGACGTCATTCGCTTCAGTGGTGTTTTATACAATATGGCGGATTGCTGTATTTTATAGTTTTATTTTATCAAAATAAATAACGATCTCACTCGAAATAGAAAAATAAATAAGTTTTTTATAATCCATGAATCCTATTTCATTAGATAAATTCATAATTTCATTGATTCTTGGATACTGTCATCATGCCTATTCAGTTATTACATGGTGTTTGTTGTACGCGCATATCTATCTATATTAATCTTACTAATATTATATTAGGTCCCCGGACCTTGCTCCAACAGATTACCATTTTTCGAAATTTGGATAACTTTTGGCAAGGGAAAAACTTCAACTCCGATGGGGCAGTTCAAAGCGCCTTCAAAGATTTTATTGATGCCCGTCCGAATGGTTTTTTTTAGTAAAGGGATCAATGAACTACCTATGAGATGGCAAAAGTGCATAGATAGCAATGGTACATACTTTGATTAAATACTAATATATTATATTTAATTAAAAAAACATCGACTTTATGTTCCTCCCTTACAAAACGCCAATTTCATATGTAAGGACCTAATAAATGCGAAAGTTTGGATGGATGTATGGATGTTTGTTACTCAATCACGCCCCAACGGCTTAACGGATCTGGCTGAAATTTGGCACAGAGATAGAGAGAGAGAGAGCGACGCCTAGCGCTCGCCCAACACCCCGGTGGCGCTGTAGCGGCCAGTAGGGCCTATGCAGCATATTCAATTCGAAAAATAATAGAAAAAATATATAATACTAGCGAATGCCCGCGACTTCGTCTGCATGGTTTGAGGTTTTTTTGGTTCCCGCGCGAACTCATTAATTTTCCGTGATAAAAAGCCTATGTGCTATTCCAGACACTTATCTATCTATCATATATATTATAATCTATCTCTGTCCCAAATTTCAGCCAGATCCGTTCAGCCGTTGGGGCGTGATTGAGTAACAAACATCCATACATCTAGACATCCATACATCCAGACATCATATATTCACCCAACTTTCGCATTTATAATATTAGTATAGATGTAAATATTAACATTGCGGTCACTTTTGGCAAGATTTGTAAAGGCGACACATTCGAACAATGGGATTGTAAAAAGAAGTATTATTCATGTAGACATTAAGGGCGAAGGCTCTCGGTTTTCTCATTCTGTAATTAATATTTATATTTATCGATGAGAGTAAGCTAGGAGAGTCTATTTCAGAATGGATGATCTTGTGTAAGTATAACAGATGGAAGTATTTAATAATACAAAGGCTTCTTTTTATCCCTGAAAATTAAAGAATTCCCGCAGGAACCAAAAACCCTCAACCCATGCGGACAAATTCGCGGGCATTAGCTAGTCAAAAATAAAGATGGGTGCACTGAGTTTTTTCTTCCAAAAAGGAGAACTTTTCCTTTAGCTATTCCATACAGAATCGGAAAACTGAAGTCCCAACCGAAATCGGAAACCGAAAGGTTCTCCCTTTGGAAGTAAAGCGCTTGTGGGTAAATGGGTATTGGCACGGTTCCAGGGTGCAAAGCTGATGTTCTGATGATGAACACATAATTATTGATAACTAGTCGAGACGGTGCTCGCGATTTCGCCCAGCACCATAAAATTTAAGGTTTACTTAGATTAGGCGAGACCAGTAGCTTAAGTCTGCTTCCAGTAATTACCGCCGCACCTAAACCTAAAGAAACGCAATTTTTTTTTATCCACTACAAGTTAGCCCTTGACTGCAATCTCAGCTGATGGTAAGTGAAGATGCAGTCTAAGATGGTAGCGGGCTAACCTGTTAGGGGCATGGCAGTTATATTAAACCCTGTTCGGTTTCTACACGGCATCGTACCGGAACGCTAAATCGCTTGGCGGCACGTCTTTTACCGGTAGGGTGGTAACTAGCCACGGCCGAGCCTTCCACCAGGCCAGACCAGGGAAAATTCAGAAATTATAAATTTCCAAACCCTGCCGGGGATCGGACCCGGGACCTCCACACGTTAAGGCAACAGCGCTCAACACTGAGCCACGCAAGTCGTCAAAATACCGGCTGTTCCGGAATGTTTTGATCCGCCCTTTGAATTATATAAGGATTAGAGAGTTATTTCGACAAATTGCATGTGAAGACTCTGGTACAACGGGACTTGTGTACAACCCAGCACGCAAGTTGGGTGACATAGCTCTCAGGCATTTAAAAGTTTCGCAGTAAACTCTAAACATCGAGTGTGTAAATTCCTCGAATAGCAACGTCCTCGTTATCTCAGTGTTGCAATGTACGCGAATGGCGAGCTAGTCGGACCTGTCGCTAAAACGCGAAAAACAAAAAAGCGCAAAAAAGCTCAAAAACGCGCGATCACGCGGGATAAGTCAGGCGCACTTTGTTGAACCCGGCTGAGTTTGTTGTGTGTCTTCTCAGACCAGGGGGCGTTTGGAACCCTCGTAGCTTTAGTTTTAAGATACCCTTACTGATTATCACCATTATATTTTATAAATAACTAGACGTCAATAAGTGTAGTATACCTACCTAAATTGACTAAATATTATTTGACTTTGACTTTACGCCGATCGCAATCGACTAGATATATCAACCTGTTTCGATGTAACTTTAGATCGCAGTAATTATTTATGACATCGACTGTCTAGTTGGTTGCCCTAGTGATTAGCATGTTTGGCTGACAATCCCAGGTTCTATTTCATGTGAAAAATTGTTTTTACCGATTGTGACGCATTAGCGTACCCTTGGAATATTAGTAAGTTTACAGAGTGTGTTTGCGCACACATGAAAAACACGCGGAATCGCAATATGGATGTATTTTTTTATTACGCTTTTATAATTTGGTTCCCAAAGAGTTTCTGGATTTTCCATTACGTAGATTTAAAGACTGCGTTAAACAGCATTTGTTAAGACGAAGTTATTACACTATCGATGATTTTATTACTGACAAAGTTGCATGGAAGTAATCGGTCTCGCATCCAGTGACCCACAAGTCAGTGTAATACTTGTAACGTATGTGTTGTGTTGTCTACATAATATTGTAACCTTTTCTTTTCTATGAAGAGAGCAACTGCTGTGTTTCTTGCCGGCTCTTCTCAGTAGAATCAGTTTTCCGAACCGGTGGTAGAGTCTTATTGTTTCATAAGTGACACAAGTTGTCCTACATGAAATAAATAAATCATTTATCATTTAACCTTGCCCGCGTGTGAAACGCCAAACACCGGCGGTCGGCAGTATTGGTCGGTGGTTGGTGCGGAGGTACGGTGGATAAAGTACAGAACGCTAAACTTGCGTAATGTAATTGATTGTGCGCTCACTGAATACGTCATATAAATCTGAACTTGTGAGATAATACTGCTTAAAGCTATGGTAGTATCAAGTATGGCACCCGTAGCCAGTCACTCGACGAACATGTTACGACTAATAGGCCTGTTACACTGCAGTTTTTACGGGGCCTTGAGGCAAGGGTGGGCGTGGCTGCTATTTAAGCGTCGCTTATTACACAGCAATAAGGACCATTATAGGGACCCTTACTCCCTTAATCTTATTACACTACACTGATTCAAGTGTAAGGGTCCCTGTGGAAGTGCAGTAATAGGCCTATAAGCCGGGCTTATCTCCACGTAACACCGGTAATCCTTAATAGGCCTATTACAATAAAGACTATAAAGGCAATAAAGACCAATTTAGGGACCCTTACTTCCTAAATATTATTACACTACACTGATTCAAGAGTAAGGGTCCCTGTGAAAATTGCAGTGTAATAGGCCAATAGCTCTTGAAACACGTACGATTACGTAAATATGTTTTTGCTGAAGATTATCTACTCGTAACTTAGATTTTCGAAAAATTTTATTGTCTGCTTCAGAAGGTTCAGTAACTTCGTCCCGTGTTTATGTGGTACATGGAATATATGTATTTTTTATTTTTATTTTTCGTGTAGTTTAGTGGTGTAAGGTAGATCTTCTATGGCTGATTCCAAAATGTTTATGCCAAGTTTCGCAATCGAAGGTGTTAGCTGTAAGACAGACAGACATAACTTCGCATTAATACTTTGTGAGGTAGTAGTTCTAGCATTTGAAATCAATTTTTAACCGCCTAATGATAATGTTCATGCATAAAACAAGTTGTTCTAGCAGTACTAAGGAGCTTTCGTTTTTTTACCCGCTCCTTTTATGTCTATAAGTTGTCTTTTTGCAGACATTACCATAAAGGTGTAATTCTAAGGACTCCATCAACTCGGAACTCGCTAAACGAGTCTCATCTGCAATATAAATAAGGGCGTGGGTATATACAACGCGAGGGTGTAGCGATGCTTCACAAAGACTTTACTTGTTCATTTCACTAGAAGTTATAAATCAAGAACAAGCTTTGAAAGACGCTCTTTTGCAATCTCACTCTGCAGTGTGCTATGCCTTCCAGTGCCCTCCAGTGCTGCAAACCTAGCACCATAATTTTGCGATTATAGATGCGCCGATCGCAACTAGCTTTGAATGGTTAGCTGGCGCTCACTCTTTATAGACCTAAATGTATTATCGTAGCTAGAATACTACAAATTCAGGTAATTACGAGTAGTAATTTAAAAACCACAACTTCGTTAATTTTCAAATGCGTTCAACGACACGTCCGCGTCATGTAGTTTCCGCCAAATTTTGTGTATGACCAAGGCTTCAATGTACCAGCAAAAAATGCAATTACTAACGATCAACCGTATTTGTAGATGCTATAGATAGAGATGTTTGATCACGTCACCACTGCTTTAATAGCTTATTATGTTACTGGGCTGCGATAAGTCATCGATATTTTAGAATAAATGATAATGATAAATGAAAAATGATTTATTTATTTCATGTAGGACAACTTGTGTTACTTATGAAATGTTAAGACTGTACCACCGGTTCGGAAAGCTGATTCTACTGAGAAGAGAATAGAGTTACCGGTCTATTGGTGAAACCTAAGGCAAAACCCGTTCTAGGACTATCGTATTCGTTTCTATCAGAAGCTTTTCGTGTAGTGAAATCTTAGGAGAGCTTGAGAAGCCTTGCTCTCTAACCAGTCGTGTCGAATAGCCATCTCATTGGAGATTATGTATCATGTATATGCTGAGTATAATAATATGATGTTATAGTTATTTAAATATGTAAACCTGTAAACGTCGTGATTTTACTACAACGGTCGCGAGCACTTTTACTATCGTTTGAAGACCATTATTTTCAACATTCCACAGATAATAAATAGCTAATTATGCAGAGTACGGCATACGATTATCTCATAGCAGTTTGTAAGGAACCGTTCAACATATTTTTATTATATATTTAGCCGGATATACATTCCGAGATTGGCGAGAGAACGTTGACCTATAAATAAGCAAAATTAAAAAAAAAACAACCTCAAGTAGCGGTTTTGGCGCCACCGTGAAATTGACACGGAATTGTGCGCGTAGCAGATTTTAGTTTTTTTTTATTGAGCAGGACTGACTGCAGGACTTTGATTGGAATTGCGGTAGATGTTTTTGCGGACGAGTCTACAGATCACTGCGCTATGTTTTTTACCTATTTTAACGTGACGAATTTGATAAATTAAATGACCTGAGAATATTTATTTTGCTTCACCTTTACTATTTTTTGGGTGTAATCTACATAAAAACTATACGTTACCCTGGCGATTTTTATTGGTTTTAACATATTTTAGGAACATTAATGTTTTAGTTACCAAAATTAACCATAAACAATTGACATGAACAAAATGCTAATATGTAGGTAATTAGGATGCGCTGTATTTGGCTATCAGATAGGCACATGAATATTCTTCAGTTTAAAGTAAGTATTCGAAGCGCAAACGCGCGCCGCAGTAAACGAATCATTAGGTCACGTACGTTTGGCTAGGCCTCGAGGCAAATAATGGTATATACTTATGTATTTGTCACATACACACTATACGGTCTTTACACACAAATATTAGAAAATGCCACGCTAATTAGAAAATGTTTTTAAGACAGTAAATATATTGACGGGTATCCCAATTGCTAAGATTCAACCCCTACTGAGTGCACAGGCGACATCAAATGAATCGTAGGGAGGTTCAGTTCTGACTGCATCAGTTACATAGATCTCCTAAAAATTACGTCGGTCCATTGGCTCCGTTGATGTGCGATTGAAGGATAAATTAACAAACCAACAAACCCACTTTCGCATTTATAATATTAGTATGATCACTTGCTTTAAACGTTGAAAGATTGAAGAAAGCATCCCGGAAACTCTCAGGCATGCAGCCTGAGAGTATTTATAATCTTCTCGAAGGCGTGGTCAGCGTGGTGGACTATGGCCAAATCCTTCTCATCTCATTCCAAGGGGAGATTCGCGCTCAATAGTGAGCCGGCAATTGATGATAATGATGACGAAAATAATCTATCTATACTTCCAGATACATTATTTTCCGAATTGTTCCACGTGTCAATAGACACAAAGGCGATTTGAGTATTTTCAACAATCGGGCTGGGTTGTCCAAATAACGTGAAGCTAATTACCTGGTGGGGATAATTAATATACGGATCATGCACAGCGCGGAATGATTCCGAGAATGCTTGCTGCATTTCCGTGCTGAATAGCTAAGCTGATTGCAAGCGCCCACTGCCCAGTGCCCACGGCACTGCGCACCTGCCTACGATGTACTTTTTTTTTTAATCTGGTAAGTGATGATGCAGTCTAAGATAGTAGCGGGCTAACCTGGTAGGGGCATGGCAGTTATATTAAACCCATACTTCTAATTGGTTTCTACACGGCATCGTACTGGAACGCGTAATCTCTTGGCGGCACGTCTTTGCCGGCAGGGTGGTAACAGACCAGGGAAAATTCAGAAATTATAAATTCCCAAATTGACCCTGCCGGGGATCGAACCCGGGGCCTCCGCACGTTAAGACAACACACTGCGCCACGGAGGTCGTCAAAAACGTTTGCGCGAAATTAAACAAATTATGAAGAAAAACACTAAAAATCAAAGTCAGAAACTGACTTACTCATGCAGCTTTGTGTAGAGTTTCTATGTTTTACGAGACACCAATCAAATCAAATAGTTTTTATTCATGTAGACTTTTTCAACTGCCTCGTTTGACTAGAAGTTGACATGCTCGACTGCGGCCGACGAGGTCCCGGGTTCAAGCCCCTTGTCGGGCCATAATTGAGTATTGGGTTTTTCTGACTAAAATTCTCAGTACTAGCCCGGAGTTAGGAAGTTGGCGGTGTTTCACCCCCGTGTCTCGGAGAGCACGTGAAGCCGTCGGTCCCGGTTATTATCACTAACATGTATACAACAACTACTAACACTACATAATAGTCGTAAAAGCCCGCCAACCGGCATTGGAGCAGTGTGGTGGGTCTAAGCTCTAATTCCCTCTCTCCAATGAGAGTGGAGGCCTGTGCCCAGCAGTAGGACGTAGTGTAGTGGTAGACTTTTAACAAGTGCTTTTGAACTAACTTGACAGTTCTAACTAGTTCCGAAAACAGGTGCACGTATTTTGATTGCTATTCTACTACATTAGTTATATCCAAGATGTAAAGCTTTGTTATAAATGTTATTAAGTTTCCCATTAAGACACAAGTTTAAGGTATCTGTTCAATCTTTGAGAACCAATAACTTGCCTTGAGAGTAAGAAAATAAAATTATAATATTAATGTAATAATGTTTGGGTTTAAACAGGGTCAGCTTAAGGATTTAACTAGTCAAAAATCAATTCTTTAGCAAAGCCAACGATTTTCTCGAGTGAATCGCAAATAAAATGAATGCAAGCCTATCTATGTTATGCTGTCAGCTATATGCACCATAGCCCATGCACTAGAGGCCCATTCCTTTTAACGACTCTTCAGATTTCTCTTCCATTCAATTCAGATCCAACAAAGGCCTAGTCCGGTTACTAGTTAATCTGTAAACCTATTCAGAAGAATCTGTGTGAACAAATACTTTCGACTTGTCATCCTGTCAAAGGCTTACCTACCAAATTTTTGTAAGATGCGGACTATTCAAAAGTAAATAAAGTAAAGACACAATTAATGAACTAGAAGTTTAATTCTTGTAAAAGAATTACAATCACAAATCTTTTACAATCGTGCATTTTTGAGTCAACAACTCCTGAAGATGCTCCGGTGTCGGAGTGAAACGTAGAGAGTGATTTGGAGGATTTGTGTGGTTTGGTGCTGTGCGTGTGCGAATTTCTGGGTGGTGGGTGTCGCATGCTGCAGGTGGAAGACACGCACTGTACCACACATATTTGTCTACTGTAGCGGATTATAGCGAATTAAACTTCTAGCTCATTCATAATCATGGACTTCCGCAAAGTAACGCCTGCTTCTATTCAATAAGTAAATAAACTTTCAAGTCTCTCAACTCCGTATAAAAATATTTCCTGTTTTACGAAGTCATTATGTTAGGTATTGGATTTGTACACAACAATTATTATTTTCATTGTTATTTTAGCGGTAGAGTTCCAACTTCCTTAGATTATTGCCTACTGCATTACAATAGATGATGCCCGCGACTTCGTACGCGTGGATTAACGTTCTTTGATTACCGGAACTCTTTAATTTTCCGGGTTAAAAAATTAACACTGTACCAAGTATCGTCAAAATAGCTTGAACAGATGGACAATCAAAGCGTAAATGATAGACAGATAGATAAACAGACGGACACACATTCGCATCCACAGTATGAAATATTGAAATATTGTGTGTCTGTCTGCCTATCTGTCTGTCTGCTAAGCTTTCTCGGCCCATCTTTTCAACCGATTTTGACGATACTTATACAAAGATGAGTTGCATCCTGTGGAAGGACATAGGCTTGCTCCCGCGGGAATCAAAAATCCTTAATTCACGCGGACGAAGTCGCGGGCATCATCAAGCTTATAATTTTATTAAAAAGGATTACCTAATATTGAAAAAGTAATTTGACACTTTCCAAAAGTTTAGTAATAGCTACACATCAAATAAATCCAGAAGCACTTGATTCCCAATATGGTTTTACCAGGTTCCATTTTACCAAGAGAGCTAATTCCTGAAGTTACCAGGGTCGCATAAACACAAAGCGATTGGTAGCTGGGTTTTGACTCATGGCATGAACTTTCACACGGAAGGCCGCTTAGCTCGGAGAGTGATGCGCGAGGGGCTATTATCCAATTGGGAGCAGACCCAATTGGAAAACGACTGCCGTCTGGACACCCGCGGACTTATCGTGCCCGCGTATAATCGCATTCTGGGACACCGATAGCTAAATAAATATCTCCTGTTTGTCATTAGTTCTTATGTTCCCCCTTTAGAGTAGAGAGCAGACACTGTTTTAGTTCTAGGCAAAACAAGACACCTGTATGTCTGATATAAAATAAACAATTATTATTGGGTATTGAATGTTCTATTGGATGCCTGCTTCAATCCTATCAAATTGTCAAGGATACTGTTTGTTGTACGAGTTGTCCCATGATTTCAGGATTAGTCTATCAAAAAGTTTGGTAAAATTTTTGACCTTATAAGGTATTTAAAGCTAGAAGCGACTATCGTTGTGTAAGTGGAAAAGTGGCTCATTTCAATACTTTTAACATTGTCCCCTCGGTTTCAATGGTACAAGACGGGGTAGGGTTCAATGGTGCGCGACGCATCAATTGGGGCCAAGTGTGTCACTCTTTATTGAACTAGTTAGAAAGTGAAACAATGGCGGATACAGCTGTCAGTTCATCTGTCATTTAGATGTCACTAATAATAATATCAATCATCACCAATTGGCACTTTCTAAAGCGTAAAAGAGTGACATTTATCACATTCTGGGTACGCGGTAACCGGATGTATATATTCTACATCCGTTGCTCAATTTTTTGCGTGCAAAATTATTCAATAACATCAACAAGTAACAAGACTGAGAATGTCATCTCGGATTGATATCTAGTAAAAAAGTCGGTCACATGAAATGAGTATTATATTAATATA
Organism: Erebia palarica; assembly: GCA_964035005.1. Taxonomy (NCBI): domain Eukaryota; kingdom Metazoa; phylum Arthropoda; class Insecta; order Lepidoptera; family Nymphalidae; genus Erebia; species Erebia palarica. Next base: position 40,179,247 of record OZ035983.1, on the reverse strand, counting down.
ACACTCGGACAGTTTACACTTATACACACATTATTATAGCATGTCCATTATTATCGTAGCATTAATGATATAGCATGCTGTTAACAAACAGAAAATATTGCGAACAACAATTATTTATTATTGACAAAAAGTGGTTTGGGCAAGTCAAAGTGGGATAAAATACCGCAAGAAATAAAAATTAGCTAAGGGACTGCAAGAAAGACAATGTGTAGTTGTCCTAATTATTATTATTTGTAAGAAGCACTATTTTCTTCAGAATGGAAAAGACTGGTGGTTGTAGAGGCAAATATCCAAAGACGTTGTTGATTGGACATGTCAAGGTATAGTGGAGAAGCCTCACGCAGATGAAAGTCCACGGCTGGTCTCCTGTAGAGATTTCTCCAACCTACGTTCTTCTACCGCGTGTATTTAGCAGCTTCCTGTGAGATTACCGATGCATTCTCTCACCCGAGTTCGTTAGGGGCTTAAAAGTAAATGACTTCAAAGTTCAATAAATGTATCATTTCGTTTCTAATATATAATTTCATGAGCTTTGCAAAATAAAACATACAATTCAATTGACAACTTTCGAAATGCGAAGTACATAATAAGTGCGTGCATAAAGTTTACTTACGTAATTAAAATAATCTCTTTGGCCTCAAATATAAAAGTTAGTACATTCCTTACTAATGCTAGTGGACAGGATTTATAAATAAACTATTAAGCGTTCACTCAGTCATTTATAGCACCGAGTAAAAACTTATTACATAGTATTATGGCATAATATCCAGGCTGTACCTGGCACAGGATCGCGTTACGTCAAGATTGCTTGATCTAGCCAAGTTGGGGTTATCGACCCTGCCCTCGCTAGCCGCTAGTATGCGCCTGCGCATCTCGTCAGCTTCTTTTTTTGCGATGCATCCTTTTTAATCCAGTTTATCTCCTGATTACGTCTAGAAATGCAATTCTCGTTTCATTATAACACAACACAGTTCAAGCTGATTGTCTTGTGCATTAAGTAATGGATATAGAAATTAATACATTGTTTTATGTGGAAACTTTATATTGTTTGAAATGGTTTAACATTTTAATTCGAATAAATGTTATTATTAAAACACTGGTGTGGTTAAATCATAATTTATTTAGTAGTGTAGTTAGATATGTGGTATGATTCTGGAAATTGTTCTTTTTGTAGAAACTTGATATTGTTATGTCCAGAAATACCGCTTTTAAGGAAAATCAGTGGTGACTCAATTTCGCGCTCAGGAGTACCTACACAAAATAATAAGAAAGTTTTGTAAAATTGTATTGTATTGTAACGTTGTTCTATAAAAATAATAAAAAGTACTCAATTCCCTGCCATCTGATTTTTATAAAAATCTGTTTTCAAAATCAATGTTACCACAGACGTCCAGAAGAAATTGTAACTTTTTTTTTCAGGTGGTCTATTAATAAGTGGTGGTAATATTGTTAAATGTTACACAAGCATTGTTATATTTGTATTAAGTTAATTATTTATTTGTTGCAGGTCAAAAGGCGCCATGGCTTCGCCTTCATGTAGCCTATTGCTTGTTGCCTTCAGCATCGTCATCTGCAGTTCAAGTGAGTGCATTATTTTAAAATGTTCTACCTTCTACTTTGATCATTCAGCTCAGCTTAGGTTTCACCAAATTTAAGACAAAGATCTGCTCTTACATCGATCGTATTTATGGCGAGAGAGCACAGGTCTGTACTCTGCACGTGAGAAGATGACATGGCTCGACCGTAACAATAGGATGATCATCCTCTGAGCGGGTGTTGTGCTCGGGGATCACTGGTCCGACCATTTAACTTTGGAAGACGTATATAGTTTAGCGTCATTCAGAGAAAACTTCGTTATCGCGATTCAGGCTCTTCGTGTTTTTTGTGCGCTTCAATAGTGCCATCTACTGGCATATATGCGGATTGCGAAGGCCGCCACAGGCTAAACAATACAGCTGAGTATCTTGTTTTTTTTACTAGCTAATGTCAATGACTTACATTCGTGTGTATTTAGGTTGTATGTTGTATGCTTTATTATCTCGGTATTAATTCTGTTTCAACTATCTGTGCTCTTTAAAATCACTGCATTAGTTACTTGATTTGCACTGTGCGGTGCTAAATAAGAATATTTAGACAGAAGACTTTCATCCCTTTATCATATAAGTATGGAAATAATATCTATCGTGCGAAGATTGAGGTATTTACCCAGTTAATATAAGATGGTCCATATTTATGAACACTTTGCATACGAATTCGCGATAGAGTGACACGAACCGCCTTTATCTTATAAGAGCGAGTGTGTGCGTAATCGGGTGTAGGATATAATAAGAAACAGGTGGTGTAAAGTTCCTAGGAAGTTTTACCACAAAAAATATAAATTTATATTAATAAAAAAAATTCTATACTTCTATACTTAATATTATTAATGCGAAAGTTAAACGGATCTAGATAAAATATGGCACAGAGATAGATTATAGTCTGGAATAACACATAGGCTACTTTTGACCCAGAAAATTAAAGAGTTCCTGCGGGAACCAAAAACCTCAATCCACGCGTCCAGCCAACTAATATAATCAGCTGTATGTGAGTGTCAGTGCTATTACTTATGCTGTGGTCTAATAAAACTTAAATTACAATAGGGATGATGCCTTTAGCAAAAATAAATTATTTCGAACTGATTATAAAATAGAGGGCCTTAAAAAGACCTAAAATAATTTGAAATTTGATGACATCACAATTGCAAATTTCATACAACTTCCATACTAGAAGAGCGTTTTTAAGTTTGATAAAGAGTTGCTGACTTGATTGAGTTGTCATCATCCATAATGGATGTATTTGGCCCACAATGATATTATATATATGGCCCATTGGTTATTTTACCGCTGTCTCCGGACAATGCGACGGTTTTGTGGTGAGCCTACAGCGGACGTGTCCTTCGTCGCGTGGCGGGGGTCGTGGGGTCGCGGGGTCCGGGGGTCAAGGCCGACTGGTGGCGATTGAGACGTTGTTTCTGTTTCGGGTTCGCTTGCGTGACATTCCACAAATGCGTAGAACCACTTCCGCGAATGCTTCAATTGTGGACAGCTTTATGGCAGCTTCCAGTTGGGCGTTTTTATCTTTAACTAAATCAGATAAAGTTACACTGTAGTTATTTTGATCCATGAGTTATTTTATAGCTTTTTTCCAACATAGAAGCTTTGGGTACACAGTGAATAAACAGAAAAATGATTTCACGTTTTTTTTTTGAATTTTTTTGAAATTTCATTCTCTTGTTTAAAAAAAATGTTATGGCATAAAAGTGAACTGGTGATAGCCAGTGGTTGAGACGTTAAGCTTCCTATTTAGATGATCGGGGGTTCACAACCCTCGGCCACGAAGTTATAACTTTTTTAAGAGTTATATGCGTTTTAAATACGCCTTGCTATGACCACAGAATAGTTACCTAATAGTACAGTTGCTATAACGACGAAGGAAAACATTGTGAGGAAACCTGCATGCCCGAGAGCTTTTCATAATTTTCTCGCTCAGTAGTAAGCACTCTGCGGTGATGGGTTAAATCAGTTAAATGTCGATGATCATGGCATAAAGCTTAAACTTTTTCTATGGGTAGGTAAACAAACAGCAAGCAATTGACACGTTTTAAAACGTTTAATTAGGTACTTGAAATGAGGTTAGATATCTGTCGAATTTTACTGATGGTAAAAGAAGCACTAGTTATGTAATAAAAAGTAGTTAGGAACTTATTTGATTGAATGTAACCATTTGTTTGTTTAGGATTTAAAATAATCACAACCGCCACAGGTTTATTGTAATAAAATTTACAATACTTAATATGGAATTGATAAATCAATTCCATACAAAGTATTGTTACTTTTTTGCGATAAAAATAATATGCGGCTCTATCTATCTACATTCAGAAAATCGGATGTTCTATAATACTTATAGGATTTTGTAAGGAGTGACTGAAAATATCTATAAAGAAGGTATCTTGAAGTTTTTTCAAGCTATCAGGGTCCGAAAAGGGTCCAATACACCAAGGCTATAAACCTGGCAATAATGTTTGCTCATTCCGAACACCTATAAAATTTATGATCTGAGAATTATTGAATGGCATCCCAGCCAGGCCGTTACTTTATATCTTGTCATTATATGATGGGCATTCATATGGGTATGGAATATAGACACCTAATACCTACATAATATTATACTACATTTATTTAGGCTTTGGAGGCTATTTAATATCTAGATATGTATATGTGTTTATATGTGCTTGCTCTTCTTTTATAAAGCTTCAGTTGTTTAGAGTGGTCATCGTAAAGATTGAAACAGCTAACTCCGTAAAATCAAGTGTTTGAAAACCAATCAAAATCGAAGTTTGGCGACCTCCCTAGCCAGCGCAGTGTTGAGCGTGGGAGGTCCCGGTCCTTGGGTTCGATCCCCGGCAGGGTCAATTTTGGAATACATATATAAGACGTGCCATCAAGCGATTTAGCTTTCCGGTACAATGCCGTGGAGAAACGGAGTAGAGGTATGGGTTTAGCATAACTGCCATACACCTTGACAGGTTAGCCCACTACCATCTTATACTGTATCATCATTCATCACTTACTATCAGGTGAGATCTCAGTCAAGGGCTGTAGTATATATAAAAAAAAAACAACAGCCGCGGGCAAGAGCTGGAATGGAGATAGATTATACCCTGGATTAACACATAGGCTACTTTTTATTCCGACGAGAACTAAAAAACATCGAAGTTGCGGACATCATTTAGTAAGTATATAATAAAGTTGTAATGACTAACATGGTATGCAATACGATATCATGTTATGTGGTTCTCATGACGAGGTATGCGATTCCCATGGTTATGGTTATAGTGATGGTATTTTTTTATCCACTATAAGCTAGCCCTTGACTGCGATCTCACCTGATGGTAATTGATGATGCAGTCTAAAATGGTAGCGGGCTAACCTGTTAGGGGCGTGGCAATTATATTAAACCTATAGGTTTAATATAATTGCCACGCCCCTATTAGGTTTCTACACGGCATTGTACCGGAACGCTTAATCGCTTGGCGGCACGTCTTTGCCGGTAGGGTGGTAACTAGCCACGGCCGAAGCCTCTCACCAGGCCAAGGAAAATTCAGAAATTATAATTTCCCAAATTGACCCTGTCGGGGATCGAGCCCAGGACCTCCGCATGTTAAGACAACAGCGCTGCACACTGCGCCACGGAGGTCGTCATGGTGACCGGCTGATGGTTGCTAGACGCGCGGGGCCGGTGGCCGGCCCGGTGGCATTCCGATCGAGCTCGAAGAGCGCTGTGGTACGTTACTGGCCTGACTATAATTCACAATACATTCACGATACATTTATTTTTGAGTAATTCTCTTTTTTATACGACTGCCTGAAAATAGGAGTATATTGTTTTCAGGGTTCATGTATGTATGTATGCATGTGTGTATGTAAGTTTGTATATTCCACCATAACTTCTATCCGCCAGAACCGATTTTGATACATGAGGTATCGTTAGAATCCCTAGCTTATTCCGTGTGACATAGGCTAGTACAATTTAAAAAAAAAATTATGTGGTGACCGTGGTCCCGCATTAAAGACTAAATTTGAAAAAAAAAATCGAAAACATGATTAACTATATAATCATCATCTAGAAAATTATGAGTAGATTCCAAAAATATATAACACTATTCAATATCCAGTGATTCACAAAAAAATATCATTTAATAAAAATGTGAATAAGATTCTAATTTAACTAGTTTAATTTAGATTTTTAACTTTTTAGTTCGTTTTTTGGCAGGGCAGTCGTGTTTTTTATACTTTTAGATTTTTTAACCATCCCGATTCAAAATGGTTAAATTTCGAGTTTTTTTCTGTTTTTTCTCGGTAAGAATGTTATTCCGAACTAGTGGTAGATTCACTCGACCATTCAAAAGCTTGTAAAAGTTTATTTGAATAAAAAACATTTGAGTTTGAGTAACCCGTTCTTAGTGGAATTCAACGACGACCCGAAGTAAGAAAAAAGGTGACGAAAAAAAGTCGAGCGAAAAGCTGCATACAAAATCTGCATGTATCTGGGTATAGCGGTTTGGGCTGTAAATTGGTAATAAATAAGTTAGATTTCCCTGGTACTGATTGCATGTAGAAAATATATTTCAGTGCTGTAAACAGAATATCATAACTTATCGTCTATCATGAAATTGCATAATAATTCTCAGAAAAGGAATATGCTGGGTTTTTGAGAAACCACACATTATTATTAGTATGACACATTTGAATCATTAGAGGTAATTTAAGTGCCATTGTTTCATAAAATCGCAGCCTTTCGTACTATAATCTGGTATAATAATAACCTCTTTGATCGTATAAATCGTATAACTTCGACTTGATAAACACTAATAGCGTAGGGCTGATGTAAATAATTAGTTTATTGTCTTCTAATGCGTAATTTATCGGGTAATTTAGGTAAACTAATTGTGCGACACGTGTTGCATTGGATATGCTTTAATTTTCGCACTAATGATTATTACTTACTCTTATTTGCGTGTAAGTTGTGAGCTTTTGTATTAATTGTAATTATTAAGTAAATGAATAACTTGATTTAATAACCATGAAAAAACTATATTAGTGGAAAGTTTTTTGACGGTTTAAAAAGAATGAGCTGATATTGATAAGAGACAGCCCGTGACTTGAATTTAAGTTTTTAAGTCTCTTTAGTCTAGTAGCTAGTAAACTCTGAAATAGAAGCACATAAATCGGTTTATGTATGGTTCGTGAAAAGGCAGCATACAAAATACGTAAACTGCGTAAAATACGTAATAACGTATTTTTAAAATGTTTTATTATTTATTTAAATGACATACTCGCAGTATGTCTATTACATGATTTATGAATGATATTTGTATGGAAATCTGTGCGGCTAACTATTATTTGAAACGTATCCGTTAGTCTCTATTTCCTACAGAATTATCAAAACATATAAGGGATTTCCTTAATTTTCCGGGATAAAAAGTAACCTATGTGCTATTCCAGACTATAAGCTATCTCTGTGCCAAATTTTAGCCAGATCCGTTCCGCCGTTGAGGCGTGATTGAGTAACAAACATCCAGACATCCATACATCCATAAATTCATCCTTCATTCATAACTTTCGCATTTATAATATTAGTAAGATTAGTAAGATTGAACTTAGGTATAGGTAAATTATTGAATAGTTTTAACAAAGAACAGCTATTGATTGGGTTGGATTTGGCGGATTATAACGAATAAAGCTTCTTGCTCCTTGATTAACACGGACTTCCGCACAGTAACGCCTGCGTCTATCTGTAGTATTTGCTACGTCTTCCAATTTTTACACTAAAGTTGTTTATAAGTAGTGTTGACTGTGATATGGTAATCAGGAAGATCATCTGATGATTTAGTGCTGCCAGCCTAATCGTGTGTTTTGTGCTATGAGATATCCGTGTCTGTGTAAGCCTTCTTGTAGGATTGCAGGATTAGATAGGAGACAGAGGACATGTGGCGCCATCTATGAAGCATTAAGTAAACTAAATTAACTTGGACACAAACAAGTAGCATTATGTCAGGCATGTACATACCACGCCGGATCGCGGCGCGTAGGTAATGACCGCCCATCTCGATGGAATGTATTGCGATCAAATATGTGCCAACGGAGGCACACTGACTCATGGCTCGCGATAGCCCAGTGGTTAAAAAGTGTCATCCTAGCTGATAGGGTAAACATGTTTGTCCTTCAATCACGCCGCAACAGAGCAACGTATCGACTTGATTTTTTGCATGGACTGTTGAAAAACTGGAGAGTGACTATTTTTTTATTCCGGAAAATTATGGAGTTCTCGTGGGGATTAAACATTGGTACTGGATATAGCATACGTTTACAGGTATCCCAAATAAATGACCGTAATTCGAACCCGACACCGGTTGGTAGTAAAGATGGACACATCTATGATCAAGAGTTCGAATACAAATAATTACTATGGACACAAGAGAATGTACATACATTGTAAGCAAGTACGTGGCTCTACTCATAGTTTCATACCCTATTTTCATTCAGATGGAGTATATATTTAGTATATATTTATATACTAAATATATACCCAGACCCCCTAGCGAGTAACTAGAGTGCTTGCGGACCTATTATTATATTATTGTCTTGCTGGTGAACTAATAATTAATTTTATAGAAGCTTAAATACCTACTCTAGTTTAACCTTCTAGATTGCTAGATCAATGGTTTTATATGAACATCATACCAAATTCTTGCCATCCAGATATTTTAAATCTAAATATCAAAATATCTTTATCGAAAAATCAATTCGAGATAGATTGAACGTATAATTAGTTTTCTTGTAATCGAGTGAATTAACATAAATTGGAATTGTATAATGGAATCACAATTTACAATGGCGTAGTTACATAAACTGTGATTTATTATTATTTGATTGCTCTACGAAGTTACAGATCATAATAGTTCAGACAATAATTGGTAATACATGCAATCATTCAAAAGAATACGATTTTTCTACAACTAGATGATTCATGCACAATTCTGAAAGAATTATTTGATTTTCCGAAATAATAAGCAGCATTTGTCCGTCGCCAGTTCCTCAACACGTGAAGCACATCGCGTCGATCCGTTGCGGCATGATTGAAGGACAAAATGTAGTTACACATTTTCTCATTTATAACATGGATACTAATGTTTACTTAGTTTCCCTCTGTAACAAGTTATTATTCTGTGTTTGTACCTTTTATTTTTTTTAATTTACAAGCTTAATTTTTTTTTTTATATATTTTTAAAGGCTATTAACATCATAGATATTGTTTTAATTAAAACTAAGAAATAAATTAAAAACTAAATATATTTACAAAAAATACGCGCCGCCCAAGTGATCGTTAATGAGCATGGTGCCAATACCACTGGCGCTATTACCTCGTTAAATGCAAGGCTAAATAAGCGCCAGCTCTTTAGTCACCAGAGGCGTGGATCAGTTTTTGGGACGCGGCATTTATAAAATTCTTCGTGTCCGATGACCATGGGCCCAGAGTCTCAAAAGCAAGCGCCGCAAAAAGGTAGTCCTTAGTAATAGCTGAGTATTTGCGACGCTTAAGCAACTGAGAGGATTCGGCAGCTGCACCTGCCGACGGTAGGTGGGACGCTGCCAACGTATCAACGCAGGTTCCATTCCACACCAGTGCACGACCTATCGACCACTCACCACGGTACTATCGTCATCCCGTCCGACCTCTTGCCGTCATCCCTGAACAAACCGGAGGGTTCCAGTTGTGCAGGGATGGAGGCAGTGGCCAGAACGCGACGGAATATATCATTGAGAGCAACGTGGCCTGCGCTCCGAATGCAACTGAGCCCATGGTGACCAAACTGATCCACGTGGCTGCCACAAGGACAGTAATGAGGCTCACATACCTTTATTCCCGAGCGTAAGAAAACTGACACACGAAGTGCTGTCCGGTCGAGAATCGTTCCCAGGCTATGAGATGGCAAAGCGTGTAGCCAGTGATCTGACTCTTTTTCGGATACGGCTCAAATACGGGCTTTATCTGTATCCGAGTTACACTGTGCTACGAGATCCGCATGTGTCAAGGCAACACGCGGTTTGTCCCAAAGACCCTGACATTCCAAAGCCGAAGGAAGCTCTCCCCAGGACAAGATGCACTCTAGGCCAACCTCGCCTCCACCAGACTCTCAATCACAACATCAATCGGACTAGATAGATTAAGGATCTGACTGATGAGAGTAATAGAGCCAGAAGCGGAAGATAAGAATGCAGGAAGTGCTACACTTGAGATGGAACATATGTCTAAGCCCCCGTATTTCAAAAGAAGGCTCGCTTGGGTCCAGGTGCGGCCATCAAATTGTAAATTTAGAATTTTACATAGTCTTTAAGAGACACATCTAAAGTTGAGATCAAAGAAGGGCATTTTCAAAAGGGGCTGCACCCTAGTAGATATGTTGTTTGTACCTAATATATTATAAGTACTATGTAAAGCCATAACAAAGTTTGTTGAGCTTGGAAGCATTTATTTATGTAATAAAAAAATCTTTCATTTCACTTTCCCTTTTTATGTAAGTTCGTAAGGTTTTTTCCTGAGAACTTTCAAAGAACTTTTTATATCATTCGTTCACTGTGTAACATCTGCTTGACCCAGTTTTAGGCTAAATTTCCATAATATATCTCATAATATATCAAGCGCTAGCCTATATTAGAATAATAAACTTATAAAATATGTGCCGCCCAAGTTTAGCCCCTGCCTCAATCTGTGGCACGCCGTCTTTTGAGGCAATTAGCGTCTGGCCCTATTTAGTTAAAGCCATTTACCCCATGTGATGCGCTTTCAGGCTCTTTAATCGCGCTCAAAGGAATATTGTCAATTTGAAGGATATGAAAAGAAATAGTTACCAAGTCTGAATTAAATAATTAAAAAAAATAGAAAACACGACTGCTCTGCCAAAAAAAGAACTAAAAAGTTAAAAATCTTAATTAATCTAGTTAAATTAGAATCTTATTCACATTTCTATTAAATAATATTTTTTTGTGAATCACTGGATATTGAACTATAGTGTTATATATTTTTGGAATTTACTCATCATTTTCTAGATGATGATTATATACTTAATCTTATTTTCGAACATTTTTTAGCCATGGTCACCCCATCAATTTTTTAAAATTTTACTAGCCTATGTCACCCGGAATAAGCTAGGGATTCTAACGATACCTCATTTATCAAAATCGGTTCTGGTTTATAGAAGTTATGGTGGAATATACAAACTTACATACACACATGCATACATACATACATACTTACATACATACATGAACCCTGAAAACAATATACTCCTTTTTTCAGGCAGTCGTATAAAAACACGACTGCCCTGCCTAAAAACGAACTAAAAAGTTAAAAATCTAAATGAATTTAGTTAAATTATTCCCATTTTAATTAAATGATATTTTTTTGTGAATCACTGGATTTTGAACTATAGTGTTATATATTTTTTGGATCTACTCATCATTTTCTAGATGATGAGTAGATTCCAAACTACTCATCATTTATTTATAGTTATCTTATTATCCAATTTTTATTTCAAATTATTCTTGAATGCGGGACCATGGTCACCCCATCATTTTTTTAAAATTGTAGTAGCCTATGTCGCCTGGAATAAGCTAGGGATTGTAACGGTATCTCATGTATCAAAATCGGTTCAGGCGTATAGAAGTTATGGTGGAATATACAAAATCACATACGTGTATGTACGTACATACATACATACATAAATGAACCCGGAAAACAATATACTCCTTTTTTCAGGCAGTCGTATAATAAAATTCTACATCAATGTGAGTTTCTCTTAAAATAATGAGTCATTTAGCATATTAAATTTTTAACTAGTCAAATCAGTTACTTTTTTCAAACACGCGCACTTAGTATGATTTTGTTTGAAGTACTGAATTATGATTGTCATCAAAGTTCGACTCAGTTTTTTACTTTAATTCATAGTTATAATGGTTTTTCACCATAAAAATAACAGGAAATGTGGATATTACGTCTTTTGGATGAGCCTCTATTCAATAATCACTAAATAATAATTGAATTGACTACCTAGTTGTCAAATACTCAATTCAGTAAGTAGCAGGGCAGGGCTTCCATGCAGGAAGATTTTAAAAAAATTGCTAAACTATTTCGGCCGCTGATTACTGATACTGATATAGCCGCATTTCCTCGGCGGGCCATTAACCTAAATTCAGCCAAATTAAACACAGTGGTTCGAAAGCTTATTACCTAGATAGAACCTATCCCTGTACCAAATTCCATCAAAATCGGTTGAACAGGTGGGCCGTGAAAGCGAAGCAGACAGAGAGACAGACAGACAGACACACTTTCGCATATGAATACATACTAATATTATAATATTAGTATGTATTATTATTGAGTATTATTATTATTATTAATATGTATGAATATAATAATATTAGTATGTATTCAAATAGCTTAGTAAACAGTTATGAAGTTGGCTTTATTACACACAATATTATATCTTAATTTCAAGAAATACTTTCAATTATACTTACTTACTAAAAATATTTTGGTATTTAAAGAAGAAATAATTAAAAACCGGCCAAGTGCGCATCGGGTCACGTATAGTGTAGTGCTCCGTCTTACTTGCCTTATCACATTAAGCGATAATTTTGAAAGTTGGTCAACTATTACGCCTTAACTTGTAAAGCCCTATTAGCTGTGATAGTTGTCCTTTTATCTTCGTCATAGAAGATAATACTGCCACGAATTTTCTTACAAAAAATTGCACTTTAAAACTAAATATTTCGCTAACGGATCCCTGAATCAAAAATGGTTTTCAACACCCATAATATTTTTGAAAACCTATCCAACCATACCCCACCCCATGGGAATGGATGGGCTAAAAAGTCATCCTCGCTTTACGTGTAACAATTTTATTTTAACACTTTATCCTCGTGATTAATATGTATAGTGTATACCCATGCAAAATTTAAGCCTCTAAGCTAAGCGGTGGACGGACGGGCATGGGAAAACTATAAAAATTCTTTGTTGACTACGGAACCATACGTATCATACGTTTTATAAACCAGAGCCGAGCAGGTGACACGACGTGTGTTGAGTCAATCAAATCGTAGTATTTCTAAGACCAGAAGCAAGCTACAAACAGACCATCACAAACCATCACAAACTCAAACTCATATTTTTTTATTCAAATGAACTTATTAAAAGTGCTTTTGAGTCATCGATTTAATCTACCACTGGTTCGAAATGCCATCCTTCCCAGAAGAAACAGCAAGAAACACAGTAGTTGCTCTTTAAAAAAACATTTAGTAGATAGTAGATACTTAAGTAATCGCAATCCTAAGCATAGTATAGCTGCAGCGAGTCAAATCCATGCCCTTTTATCATTCACATAATCTAGTAACATAGTATAATAAACTTTTTCTGGAGCAATCTTTTAATGTATTTCTTAAATTTGTTAATATTTGTTATACACGAGACACATGAAAAAGCATTGAAACGAAGCTCTCAGCTATCTAGATATACAAGTACCTACTAACACACGGCTCGTTCTCAACCACAGGCCTTTGTCAAACCGCAAGAAAAACGACTAAACGATTCCTACGATGAGATTTCCCCCTCTCGTGTTTTCCTCCGGTTTGTGTGGAGTGTGTCAAGAGGGCCGAGCGGCCTAATGGCGGGAACGTGTCGGCCGTCCGTCTGTGCTATCGTGCCCTACACTGGCACACAATGGCTGCTTGGAGCGGTGGCTGCGATGCGGTTGATAGTGTGTGTGCTTTGCGCAGTTTTCTCCTAAAGAAGTTACTTAATAATCTGAAATTAATTTAACGAATTAAAAAATACGACTGCCCTGCCATATTATTTTTGGAGTTTACCTCCTTAGGAAGCGATTTGCATAGCCTTTGGAATCTTATTCCTATTTTTATTAAATGATATTTTTTTGTGAATTCCTGGATATTGAACTATAGTGTTATATATTTTTGGAATCTACTCGTCATTTTCTAGATGGTGATTATATAGTTAATCTTATTTTAGTTTTTTTTCAACTTTAGTCTTTAATCGGGACCATGGTCACCCCATCAATTGTTTTTTAAATTTTATTAGCCTATGTCACCCGGAATAAGCTAGGAATTCTAACGATACCTCATTTATCAAAATCGGTTCAGGCGTAGGTATAGAAGTTATGGCGGAATATACAAGGTTCATTTATGTATGTATGTGAATACATACATAAATGAACCCTCAAAACAATATACTCCTTTTTACTGGCAGTCGTATGAAAATTAATTAAAAACAGCGCGTTAATAATGAATTTTCATACACTTTTTCTACCCGCTAAGCACGTTAATAATGTAATTTCATACATCTTATCCACCAGCATATTTGGTTGGTAGAAATGACATACTTTCTTCCTCGTTTTGGAAAAGGTAAGAAGGAACTTTCCGAGCGGGTGTAGTATAAAGTAATTTTCTATATTTTTTTTTATCCCATTACAAGTTAGTCTTGACGGAAATCTCACCTGATGGTAAGTGATGATGCAGTCTAAGATGGTAGTCGGCCAACCTATTGGGGGTATGGCAGTTATGTTAAACCCATCGGTTTCAACACGGCATCGTACCGGAACGGTAAATCGCTTGGCGATACGTCTTTGCTGGTAAGGTAGTAACTAGCCACGGCCGAAGCCTCCCACGAGGCCAGACCAGACAAAAATCAGAAATTATAAAATCTTGGATTAACCCTGCCGGGGATCGAACCCGGGACTTTCTACTTATAAAAGCACACCGCTATCAACTGCGCAAGGGAGGTCGTCAACTACAAAGTCTAATCGGCTCCCTATTCGGGTGGTTGTGGGTTCGATTCCCAGGCACACATCTCTAATTTTCGGAGTTATGTGCGTTTTAATAAATTGAATATAACTTGTCGAGAGCAAACGTGCATGGCCGAGAGCTCTTCATATTTAACTAAAACATCAAAGCGTTCCCCAGGGTTCCCTGTATCAATGCGGGCATCATCTAGATTTATTATTTTTGTGTGTGCCTATTTCCAAAGATAAGAAAATATTTTGGGGCTCTACTTTGTTCGCTGCCTTCATTCGCACAGTGATCGTTAATGCGTGTGGAAATTACACGAGAGATGAGTAATCCCGCTCAGGGTCGACGCCGAATTCATTTATCAAGCCTTCTTTCACTCCGTCGCACTTTCCTATCTTTTCTATAATATGTTACTATTAGTAACGTTAGTAAGAAATCTCATATTTTATACTAGTGATACGTCTATCTAATCTTAGTCTTGACTGATTTCTTTTGCGTAAGTACTATTGTAGTTAACATTGTATTGAACTTAGCTTTACCTTTTATATCGTGGATTTTGGAATCCTCTTTAAAATTAAATGAAATTTAAGTAGGGATATAACATGGTAGCAATATTTCAGATCCCTACTCAGAGATAGTAACCCTCAAATTTATAAACCCGCACATCGGTACATCTATAGCAAAGCAATTTTTGAAAAATCCCTCACATTATGTTTGCCAGTCAAGTTATATGACAGACAGTAACGGACCGACCGCGTCACTATTCGTACTTTAAAACTTTTACGCATACATGTTCAGAAACCCAATAAAATCCTCAATCAAGCCTAGTCTCTGATCAGCAATGTATGCGATACAAGGCGATATATCCTCAGATCTCTGGGAGTGCAGGTCTGATACAGGGTGTCACGGGCACGATCGATACCTCCCGCCGCTCCTGTCCTCGAATTTATACTTGTTTTGTTTCGGTAGCTTTTTGTTCTGATACGCCTATATTTGATAACTTTTGCATGACCTGTCTTTGTGCTTTCAAGCCTAGCTTTTGAATAAATATTCCAATATCATCACATCACAATATCTCACAAACTATGCCCCTCGGATCAATTACAGCCGATGATTGACTTTCCGCTGCAGTGCTTAAAATCCATAACGACCATGAGATAATATTATCGATAAGCAAAGGTCGAGACGACAGGACGTGCATACGTGACCTTTCAGTGCAAGCAAACATTTACATAGCCCCGCTTCGAGCGCGTCACAAGTCACAGTGCACCCCGCATCATAATTATTCATATCAATGACAAGTTCTTAAGGCCCTGACTGTGTGTTTGCCCTAACAGCCATGTTGCTACGAACACGTATCGTAGAAATCGCCATGATGTATGCCGTATTGCATTTTTTGTTTTTATTCTAGTTGGTTTCAAATAAAAGAGCTCTGAATGCTAATGGACGGGAAGTAGAAAGTAGTGAGTACAACAGTTGTTGGAACAACGAAGATTAAAATAGACACCCCTGCCGCCATGACAAATTTTATTACACCAAATAAATCGACAAAACACCCATTACGCAGATTCGAGGTCTTTCTCCCAAAAGCTTCTAACATGCAGTGTGATGCTACTACCGTCACGCGTCGTGTCTGCCCGGCAGAACAAAATGTCGTGTGGCGCCCACGTCATGTGAGGAATACGTTTTGCTCTTTCTTTTGACACATTGTCGTAGCGCGTTAACGTCACGCGATGTATCTCTCCAAAGCTCAAAGGTATTTTTTTTTATCCACTATAAGTTAGCCTTTGACTGCGATCTCACCTGATGGTAAGTGATGATGCAGTCTAAGATGGTAGCGGGCTAACCTGTTAGGGGCATAGCAGTTATATTAAACCCATACCCCTATTCGGTTTCTACACGGCATCGTACCGGAACGCGTAATCGCTTGGCGGCAGGGTGGTAACTAGCCACGGCCGAAGCCTCCCACCAGGCCAGACCAGGGAAAATTCTGAAATTATTCCCAAATTGACCCTGCCAGGGATCGAACCCGCGACCTCCGCACGTTAAGACAACAGCGCTACACACTGCGCCACGGAGGTCATCAAACCGTCGTCGTATACTAGAGAATCACTCAATATTTTCATTCCTATATGTGATATAACGAGGCAACGATACGAGACGATTGTATTGCAAATATTTTGGATTGTTACCGCTTTTTATATTTTACCTACCTACTTATAGTTTGTAGTGCACAGTGATGGTTCCGGATGGCTCGAATAGATTTGAATATCGTACAATCACGCTAATTTTGGTTTAAAAAGTAAAACCTGTCAGAAAATTGTTACACAAGAGTTCCTTGTTGGTTCTTCTTAGCAAAGACAAGTTTAGAATAACTTTTATATCTATAGTACGCGTACGAGCTCCAAGGAATCGGAGTCTTAAGAAACGACGGTTATACGCCATCCCCGATCGTCGCTCCATATCCAGCTCGCCCCCAGCACTAGTTTCGAACTTGACGCATGTAATTTTGCGATAGCAGTATTGTTTTGCACTTTAAACAACTCTAGGTCATTACTTTAACATTCCATAGGATTTCTCAGAGCTCGCGCGCGGATTATACCTATAGATGCTATAGTAATATTATATGGGGAACCTAATCTATAGCAAATTTCACCAAAATCGGTGGAAAAGATTGGCCGTTAAAGCGTAGCAGGCAGACAGACAGATCCATCCATCCATCCACTACAGCCTATTAGTCCCACAGCTGGGCACAGGCCTCCACTCTTATAGGAGAGAAAGGGAATTAGAGCTTAGACCCACCACGCTGCTCCAATGGGTTGGCGGGCTTTAACGACTATTATCATGTTAGGGATAATAACCGGGACCGACGGCTTAACGCGCTCTCCTAGGCTCGGGGGTGAAACACCGCCAACTTCCTAACTACGGGCTAGTACTGAGAATTTCTAATCAGAAAAAACCCAATACTGATTATGGCCCGACCCGGGACTCAAACCCGGGACCTCGTCGGCCGCAGTCGAACATGATAACCATTAGACCAACGAGGCAGTACTAGACAGACAGATACACTTTCGCATTTTTAATATGAGTTTGGATTAGTTTAAAGTATAGATAAGCTATCACAGCGGAATAGACCCAGTGTCTGTGTCAGACATTGACTCGGCCGCCGGGACCTCGACACCGCCGTGCCGTCAAATTCACCTCACCACGAGTGCCTCTCGACCGAACCAATCCAATTACAAAAGAAAAACTTTCAAACCTACTCCCATTCGCTCCAAACTTTTCTCTTTGCTCTACTGAATATTGAAGTGCGAAATTGAAAAAAAAAAAAAATTTTCCTATCAAAGGCAGGTCAAATTGTTACGAATTATGCGGGAAATAAGAGATAACCTGCCATATGACTTCTGAAATGACTGTGGTTTTATAATTAGGCGTTTATGTACTAGATAGTGCATAGGAAATATGTAGGTAATAATAGAGCTGTTACAGATACATTTACCTCAAAATAGATTCACCGAAAGGACGTTCACTTACTCCCATTTCACTCGGGAGTGATGAGAGGGAGTGGGGGGACGGGAGGGATCCAATTCTGTTAAATGATTGCCACCTCCAGTGATAGCTACTTGTGGATAGTCACTTAGCCAGGTTATTAGACTTCCCGTCACGTGCCTTGCTAGTTAGGTACTAGTAATGTTACGCAAGTTCTTTAATTAAATAACTACACGGGGCTTACAACCATCGCTTAAAGCAGTATTATTTTATCATTGTTTTTATTTAATCGTATGGCGTTTAGTATTTATAAGCGTTTTTATAAAATTATCACGCTAATTAAAAAGAACGCTTATTTCGCCTATTTAACCCAGGGGACACGTGCAGGGAGGTAGAAGGTAGTTCCTGCGGGCGTGAGCGACGGGACATCCCCCATTTTTTCTTTTTTTTTATCATTGTTGACGCTCTATTTCAATAATTTAAAAAAAACAAAAAACCCGACTGCTTGGACACCAAAAAGTATAAAACAAGATGTGAATTTCATTATTATCAATTTACATAGTATAATACTTTTAATGAAATAATGAACAAAATAATATAGCCAATTCAGTATTCTCACAGCTCACGTTTTATAATAATATTTTTCTCTCATAAATAATTTTGTAATTATTACAAATTATCAAGGCGCAGTCGCACGTTAATATTAGCTAATGGACGTGCGACGCGCCTACGTAAGCCTAATAATATTATTGCCGTAATAAGAATCATTATTTTTTGTATTAATTGTATTTTTTATATATTTAAACTATTAGATTCCTTAATTTAGATTTACTAACTGTTTATTGACTCTTATTTAGGTAGGTGCCTAAACTATATTAATATAACTATACCTAACTTTAATTTTACAGTAGATAAATGACAATATTTATTAGGTACCTATTATGTAACAAAATTAATATGTACCAATTAAACAATTTATGAAAACGCGGCAAAATTTCTTAATTTAAGCTTCGGGCTCTTTTCTCGGCGACGCCTAGCGCTCGTCCAACCCCCCGGTGACGCTGTAGCGTCTAGTAGGGCCTATGCAGTATACTCAATCCGAAAAAAAAAGATCAGTCCCCACCGCACCGCACCGCACTCCTCGCGGACGCGCTTCCCGCGAGTGATATTTGTAAAAGACGTTTATCCGCCTGAAGTGTTCTGTTGCATGATAAACTTTATTTCTATGATATTTCATAAGATATTCATCTATATTGAATGGCGTAAAGGACAATTTTTGTCTTAATTAAATACTTGAGATGAGTAAGATATTTTTTTTGATAAGGAATTAAACTATGTTGGTTAAAACACCTTCGCAAGTAAAGCACTGCTTTAGACCAAATTTGAAAATCATAAAAATGGTTATTGTGAGTCAACCTTAAAAGATAGTTATACTATGCAATTGCGGACTTCTTTTTAGCACTTTTTGAGAGGAACGTTTCCACCATACATTGTTGTCGTGTAACTTTAACGATTTAGGCAGCGCACGACACGTAAGCTCTCAGATGAGATGATTTTTTCCGACTTATCTCACATTATTGCAATTTTCTCTCTCTTTCTCAAGGATCTCCAATTTTTGTGGAAATAAAATATAGCCTATTTTACTTGTTAATAATGTAGCTTTCTATAAGTGATATAATTGTTAAAATCGGTGGAGTGGTTTTTGAGATAGTCCACCTAGTTTGATCGATATAGATGATATGAGTAGGCACTTTAAACATTTCCTTTGAAAGCTCGTAAATCCTAAATTATCATTTAAACGGAAAAATGGTTTATGGAACCTAGGTGTGATTTTAAAAGACCTATCTAACGATACCCCACTTGCCTATAACCTATCGAGTATGGACTTTCATTTATTAATTGGCTTCTAGTGGACGCCATTTTGTTTTTCTCAAATTCGGCCTCCATAGTGACACTCGGAAGATTAAGATAAATCTAGTGGTGCAAGTATTATCAAAATCCATTCAGCCGTTTTGTCTGTAGTACGACACAAAGGAATACACTAAAAATTAACCTTTGAAACCTCGTAAATCTTAAATGATCATTAAAATGAGAAAATGATCAAGGGAACCTAACTATGATTTTGCAAGACCTATTCATCGATAACCCACTTGCCATATTTTATCGACTTTTATTTTTTAATTTGTTACATTATGGCTACTAGAGGCAGCCATTCTGTTTTTTCTCAAATTCGGCTTCCGTTATGACAGTCGGAAGATTAAGATAAAGCTAGTGGTACAAGTATTATCAAAATCGGTTCAGCCGTTTTGTCTGTAGTGCAAGACAAAGGAATACACTAAAAATGAACCTTTGAAACCTCGTAAATCCTAAATGATCGTTAAAATGAGAAAATGATCAAGGGAACCTAACTATGATTTTGCAAGACCTATTCATCGATACCCCACTTGCTATATTCTATCGAATTTTATTTTTTAATTTGTTACATTATAGCGTCTAGAAGCCGCCATTTTGTTTTTTCTCAAATTCGGCTTCCGCTATGACACTCGGAAGATTAAGATAAAGCTAGTGGTATAAGTATCATCAAAATCGGTTCAGCCGTTTTGTCTGTAGTGTGACACAAAGGAATACACTAAAAATGAACCTTTGAAACCTCGTAAATCCTAAATGATCGTTAAAATGAGAAAATGATCATGGGAACCTAACTATGATTTTGCAAGACCTTTCATTGATACCCCACTCGTCATAGTCTATCGACTTTATTTTTTAAATTTGTTACATTATGGCTTCTAGAGGGCGCCACTTTCATTTTTCTCAAATTTGGCTTCCACAGTGACACTCTAATGATATACTCGGCATAATCTGGTGCAAGAATCATCAAAATCGGTCCACGCGTTTAGGCTGTAGCTGTCCTGCAAGGAACAAACAAACATATATAGACTGATGAACACATAACCCTGTGCGTTCCGCAGTCGGGTAAAAATATAGGTCCCTCCCTCTCATTTTAGGGACGTCAAGGTACCTACGTCATATAAAACTGTAATTTTAATAATACTACTTTAAACGATGTTAGTAAGCACCCAGTGGTCACCGATGGGTCAGGGTGAAGAGAATATGGTTTTCAAAGTATAAGTACTCCGGTTTCGATCCCTGGTCGTATTCGAAAAAGGCTAGAGTTGGCAATGGTACATGGCTGCGGCTATGATGGCACTTTTACTAAGCGTTTTATCGTTTTTATACTAACGACTAGGAGTCTGGAATAGCTATTGTGGTGAAATGATCGCTATAGTGTAACGGTCGTAATCACCCCGATTGGTTAAACTCTGGCGCCATTGGGCAAAGTCTAATGTCGCAGCAAAAATAACAAAACCTCCTCCAGTCACAACAATTGAGATTGTAATAATTATTAATGCAAATTTTTCGTAACATGTGTACATGTGGATTGCAATCTACAGTCTAGTACAATATTTTTGATAAAAACGGATACTTCCAACCAGAATTATATTGTGCTGGGTTAATTAAATAATTTGATAGTAAAAAATTGTTTATTAGTAACTTTGTGATGCTATGCTTACGCACACCTAATAATTAAAGTCAATATTTTTGTACGGCTAGTGGCATGAAATATTGTTTCCAAAAAAATTTCCAAAAATATTATTTATTTATTTACCTATTTCCTCTTTCTGCCAGGAAAGAGCCCAAAGTCGCAAGCAAGATATTATGGAAAATAATTTCATTTTTGTGCCTTTTGGTGTAGAAACCTTGGGGCCGTGGGACGAAGATGATAGATCCTTTTTTAAGGATCTAGTTATCTTCTTATCTTACAGAATCCACAGGTGACCGGAGGGCTGGCAGTTACCTCGGTCAACATATAAGTTTCATCGGGGTAACGCAGCCAGCGTGGCTGCGTTGCCTCATTGCAGCAGTTTGGATTATATTTTTTATGTTTAGTTTTTAATTTAGTTTTAATTCATTCATTCATTAGATTTCCATCAATTTTATAGTTTTAATTTGATATTTGAAGTAATAAATAATTCAAAAGAAACAAATAAATTGAATAGGCTCCGGAATCGGAGTGTACGTTGAGGGTAGTTTTTGGGGGATTTCTTTGGTGTGGTGAGAACCACATCACCACATAGATTTACATGATGTCGCGGATTATAGCGAATTAAATTTCTGGTTCCTTCATTATAAATAAATAGATTTTTTATTTGAAATCTTTTCTGCGATGCACATCTTTTATTAGACAGATATATAATATTATATTATGTAAACCGCCATTACCACAATAAGTAGGTTATATAGAGGTAAGTGGGTACATAATATTATTGTCAGAACCCTTGTCCTGAGCGCTTCCTTCCGAGTTGGTGAAGAGGTACTCGTGAGGCGACCTCCCCCTAGGGCTGTCACTCACAGAGGTCGAGTCAATGTCGACACTCGATACTCGATATCGTAACGCTTCGGGAAGCGCAACATTGACCACAGACTGAGAATCTATACTAATATTATAAATGCGAAAGTTTGGATGGATGTATGGATGTCTGGATGTATGGATGTATGGATGTATGGATGTTTATTACTCAATCACGCCCCAACAGCTGAACGGATCTGGCTGAAATATCTGGAATTCACAGAGGCTACTTTTTATCCCGGAAAATTAAAGAGTTCCCGCGGGAACCAAAAAACCTCAAACCACGCAGACGAAGTCGCGGTAACAATCTAAACATAATAAGATTCGTCGATAATAAGCACGTCCTTTCAACCGTATTACGTATTACCTATTCTGCTGACGCGGACAGTCAAATCACAAAATAGGTAATAGTATGGTCAACCTGCCGTTTTGTAATACCATAGATTCTACAATCGGGCTGCGACATCTATAAAGAAATAAGATTATACGTACGCATTTCTTCGGCGTATAAGCTGTCCTCAGACTAAAGCTCCAACTTAAAAAATGTTTACTCACTAGGGGTTCGCACCGAACTGAGACCTCGCGGTATCCATAAGATAGTTTTAACTATATATTGTAATGTATATATAGTATAATACTCAACTTTTTTTGTATTCCACGTAAGATTGACGTCCACTAGTTGTAAGCTGCACAAACGAATAAACTTTTACAGAGCGCCATCTATTGACACCATTGTGAAGTTCTGTTAAAAATGCTGAAGCTCATTAAAAATTGAATAATTTCGTTTCCTAACAATATTTATCTAATTTTAGTATTTGTTGTTCAAGTACAGGATATAATTCAAAAAAATTATCAAGTTTCAAGCTCAACCTTTCAGAAAATTGAGAGTTCTGAGGTCAACTTTGGATGTTAGAAAATCTCCACTTTGAAAGCCCCCCATTTCGCAAATTTTAGATGAAAAATTCAATAAAAAAATATTTTTGGACCCTATTCTTATCTTTAAAATGATACACCGCAACCCTATGTGACGCTATAAAAAATATTTTACTTCGCATTAGCTTCTATGAGAGCTGAAGTAAAGATTTTCATAACTTTTTAAGCCATATTCGGCTGGAGGCCATCGGTTTACATATTATATTTATATATGAAGTAATTACGTTCAGTAACTCAGAAGTTATAAGGCTCTGACAGACGGACGGACGGACAAGTGCAAATTCACTCAAGTAGACTCAAAGACCTTCGCTTCGCTCGGTCAAAAATAGGTACCTAAGTACAGTGTAGACTTTTTAAAGGATTAAATAATATACTTATGATAATTAACTTGGGTATCTTAAAAGCATTTCCGTCAGAGCCGCATGCACTGCAGATGCTCTAGCCGTCGCACCCGGTGTAATCTGCGCTCAGCTTGGTACCTATTTTACTGGAAAGATTATCTCGAGCGTCGCCGACCGCCGTTGCCTCGGTAATGTAATTTTCCTGTGCTTAATTTTCATCCCAGACGTCGACGTTGCTCGTTTCCTTATTTGGTCGCTTTTTATTTCTTATTTGAAACAATTTTAGACATTTTGTGTTTACATATTATTTTATCACAATTTTCATTATACGTATTTCCACACGTAGCTGATGATAGGATATTTTCTAATTTTGACACAAGTCGGAACTGGATGTGTGATCGAATTTGGAGGATCGAATACCGCCTTTTCGTTTCCTCCGTGCCTCAGAGAGCCTTCGGTCCCGGTTATTATCACTTATATCTGATAATAATCGTTACAAACCTAAGAGTTGAAATACTCTTCGTTCGGTCGTATGCGGAAGAATCTGGGAACGAACCGCATTATTATCCCAAGAAAACTCCTACCATTAATATATTAATAGAGAGGGTTCACGACCCTCGGCAACGAGGAATAAGACGCAGAGAGGTGAGGTGAGGTGTACCTGACAGTATGACTTATAAGAATAATTAACACATTTTTATTCAATGATATTTGTGGTGAACCACTGGATATCGAATATAGTGTTATATATTTTTGGAATCTACTCATCATTTTCTAGATGATGATTATATAGTTAATCTTATTTTCGATTTTTTATTCAACTTTAGTCTTTAATACAGGATCAATTTTTTTTTTTTAATTTTACTAGCATATGTCACCCGGAATAAGCTAGGAATTCTAACGGAACCTCATTTATCAAAATCGGTTCAGGCGTATAGAAGTTATGGTGGAATATACAAACTCATGAACATGAACCCTGAAAACAATATACGACTTTTTTCAGGCAGTCGTTTAGAAAGAAAGAAGCCCTTTAAAATCGGTATACATTTCTAGTCGCGGGTTTGTAGGCAAAAAGATACTTTTACCTATATAACTCCGAAACACAATAAAGGCTCTGGTTACGTGGTCCGGCGCGGCTGCGTAACTGACAGGGCTGTGGAGTTGCACACCGCTCACGCTTGACCGCCCGTCCGTGCTACTGATCACCTATTATTAAAGATACGTATTTAATACCACTACCACTAGAGCCTGTTAACGTCCCACTGAAGAAAGAAAGAAAGAAAAACAATTTATTCGACAATGGTGTCACAGACAAAACACAGATTACAGATGTAAAAATTTTGTCTGTGACACCACCCAGTTAGGGTGTACAGCTCAGCATTAAGCCCTGCATTGTATGCCAATCTGCTAAATAAAAATCCACTTTGGACACAGGCCTCCACTCTCATAGCAGAGAGGGAATTAGAGCTTAAACCCACCACGCTGCTCCAATGCGGGTTGGCGGGCTTTAACGACTATTACAATGTTAGTATTAATAACCGGGACCGACGGCTAAACGTGCTCTCCGAGGCACGGTGGTGAAACACCGCCAACTGCCAACTCCGGGCTGGTAATGAGAATTTCATAATTGAAAAACCCAATACCTAACAATTTTTATGCCCGACCGGGAATCGAAACCAGGACCTCGTGATCTGCAGTCGACTACGCTAACCGCTAGACCAACGTATTTAATGGTATTAAGAAATATCCAGATACTCTTGAATATTTGGGATAATTAGAATAAAGCCAAGTTGCGGTTCTCTGTAAAACAAAGAGTTAATTTAAGTAATTAAGTACAATATACCAATTTGCATATCTAATTACAATGTCTGATATAAGATTCACTCTTGTGTAAAACAAAGAAAACAACATTTAAAGCCGTTACAAGTAAGGTGTTTTATCTTGGAAAATTAATCAATTGCACAAAAATCTCTTCTTCTTCCTAGTTTGCAAAAAATCTCTTCTTCTACTTTTCTTGGTATTTGGCTTTCAGAAGTGCCAAAACAGCACAGTGCACTTCGCCAATGTCAAGTAACTTGAGGGAGGTACGAAGGAGATTGGGCGGTTACAGAGTGCCAAAATTACTGAAAACGCTCTGTAATAGAAGGCATATTTATATATTTGATAGTAAACTAGACTAAATAATAATAATATACCATTTATAGACAAACACAAATAAATATAAAAATAATAGGACACTACTGTAGTACAAATTACAATTTAAGTTTGTTTATTATAAAATATTTACAAAGATACTTAACATAAGGACTATAGGCTAACATTAGGACACACTCAACATTCAAGGGGCGGGGAACTTTAGGTGGCAGAACATCATATAATTTATAGAGAAGTTTAGGACAGGAGAAGAAAATGTGAGAGACGGATCCCTTGTCCAGACCACACTCACACAGGGAGCTGTCACGCACTCTTAATTTTACCAAATGTACGGGGGTGCAGGCGTGACCAATTCGAAGACTGATAGTAGAGGTGACCCAGCGAACAGATTTTTTATGAAAGAAGAACCAATGTCGTCGCGGGATATCGGGTTGTATGGAAGCATAGTGCTTACCCTTGATCGAAATCGATTCAGTGTATATTGAGTTCCAAGAGCTCTCCAAGTCCGATTTTGTTAGGGAACGGAGGTCTTGTGGGTGGTTAGTATAATGGGTTATAGTAGCCATTTCAACTGCAAGTTTGGCGCAAGCATCGGCTGTCTCATTGCCACTAATACCAGAGTGACCCGGAATCCAAGCCAGTATAACGTTTAAGCCTTTCCGTTGGCAAGAATATAACATCTCCCAGATCTTGAACACAACAGAGACTCCCTCCCTACTACGCAAAGGGCTACCCTTAAGAGCTTGCAAGCTGCTTCGGGGAGTCAGTCAGTATTATAGTTTGTCTAATATTATGGGCTTCAACGAAAAGGATAGCTTCTTATATGCCTATATTCATGCCTGTGAATACTGAAGATTCTGGGGGACACTTGAATTGTATATTAATTTTGAATTTTGGAATCCAATATGCTACTCTAACACAGCCATAATTTTGAGGCATCAGTGTATCCACTACAGCCCATTAACGTCCCACTGCTGGGCACAGGCCTCCACTCTCATAGGAGAGAAGGAATTAGAGCTTAGACCCACCACGCTGCTCTAATGCGGGTTGGCGGGCTTTAACGACTATTACCATGATAGTGATAATAACCAGCGCCGACGGCTTAACGGCATGACCTAACTCCTGGCTAGTACTGGGAATTCCTAATCAGAAAACCCCGATACTTAATTATGACCCGATCCGGGACTCGAACCCACGACCTCGTCGGCCGCAGTCAAACATGCTAACCATTCGACCAACGAGGCAGTTAGTCATATCAGTGTATATTGTAAGGAAATCAGGCCAGTCGTTTTGAATAATTTCATTAAATTTCTGGTTAGCCTCAGGTGAACCTTTGTGAATACCAAGATTAACAATTGGAGGTTTACAAATCAAACTGTGATAAGGAGTAGAAAACAGGGGTAGTCCGGGGGAAGAATTAATTGGATGTGGGAATGATGTAAATTTAAGGAATTAACTTTTTAAAAGAAAGGACTTGTCTTGGTTCTGGATCTGTCCATTAGTGGGTGTGAGGAAAGCTCTAGAACTTTACAGACAAAACGGTCACATAAATACTGACTTCTAATATGGACTACCAAAAATAAAAGCGTTTTCGTTTGAATTTTAAAAACCACGCGGATGAAGTCGCGAACAAAATCTGCACGTACCCGGTTTGGTGGCCTGCAAAGGTACAAATAACGATATTGTTAAAGTTGGGTGATTCCAATAAGATAATCACAAAAAGTCAAGGATTGTTTTCTCGTAAGGGTTTGATAACAAGCGATTCGAACTATGTGTGCCTTATGCTTTCGAATCCTCCAGCCTTCCTCAATTCGAGTGGAGAGATTATATTAACCACTAGATGCCCGCGACTTCGTCTGCGCGGTTTGAGGTTTTCTAGTTCCCTAGGGCACTCTTAATTTTATGTGAATATAAAAAGTAGCCAATGTGCTATTCCAGAATAAAATCTATCTTAAGCCAGATCCGTTCAGCCTTTCTGATGTGCTTGAGTAACAAACATCCATCCATCCATCCAAAATTCCAATGCAAGTGTGTCTGTCTGCCTGTCTGCTACACTTCGGTCCATATTTCAACCGATTTTGATGAAATTTGGTACAGGTATCTCGGGGACATAGGCTACTTTTTACTCCAGAAATTTAGGGAGTTCCCACGGGAATAAAAAAACTTAATCCACGCGGACGAAGTCGCGAGAATCATCTGGTTTATTATAAACTAGCTGATGCCTGCGACTTCGTCCGCGTGGTTAGTTTTCATTCCCGCGGGAACTTCTTAATTTTTATAAAAAGTAGCCTTAATCACTCTCCAGGTCCTCAACTATATCCATACCAAAAATCACGTCGATCCTTTGCTCCTTTGCGGCGTGATTGAAAGACAAACACACTCGCTTATACATATATAACTAGCTGATGCCCGCAACTTCGTCCGCGTGGTTAAAGACTTTTTGATTCGCGCGGGAACTACTTAATTTTCCGGGATAAAAAGTAGCCTTAATCACTCTCCAGGTCCTCAACTATATCCATACCAAAAATCACGTGGATCCATTGCTCCTTTGCGGCGTGATTGAAGGACAAACACACTTTCGCATTTATAACTGGATGATGCCCGCAACTTCGTCCGCGTGGTTTAAGATTTTTTGATTCCCGCAGGAACTACTTAATTTTCCGGGATAAAAAGTAGCATATGTCACTCTCCAGGTCCTCAACTATTCCCATCCAAAAAATCACGTCGATCCGTTGCTCCACTGCGGCGTGATTGAAGGACAAACCGACAAACAAACACACTTTCGCATTTATAATATTGGTATGATATTAGTATGAGAATGACAGTTTTCTTAAAGTGACAACAGCTTTGTATACAGTACTTAAATTTATTTTTTATATTGTTTCAGGTCCTTTGCCGGCGAATATCACGAGTGCTGACTTGGGGCTGAACGAAGGTAAATAAATTTCATTTCATTTCATTTATTTATTGTATAAAATGTGTTTACACTAAAGGTCTTATTATTATTAATTAATGTCTGTCTGTCTGTATGCTATGCTTACAGCTCCTTTTTATCCCGGAAGATTGAAGAGTTCCCGCGGGAATCAAAAAGATCAATCCACGCAGACGAAGTCGCGGGCATCATATAGTTTGGAATATTGCAAGCCTAGTAAATATTTCGTTTTTCTTATGTTGAAGTACCTAATAAAAAGGTTTATGGGTGTCTGACCATAGAGCAGCTTGGTAATCTGCCAAACGCTAGTATCTTTTGAAAATATAATAAAAACAATAACTAAACAGCCATAAAAATTAGTTTCAATTTAGCCACTGGGCCAGGTAAGTTTTACGGGCTTGTACAACTCTGTAAATACCCCAGGTTCTATCTATCTGGATACATTTTGAGATCTATTGAGTGTCTATTGTTTAGTATTTGATTGCGCTTTCACCTAATGATGACGCATTATAAGATGTAAGCAAGCTAAAGAAAACAAAGCAGTATTTTTTTAAACACAATTGAAATTGGTTGATAATTGACATTGATAGTTATCTCCCTACCGGCAAAGGCGTGCTACCATTTGCCAAGCGATTTAGCGAAAATTTTAATATAACTGCCATAAACCTAATAGGTTAGCCTTCTCGTCCATCTTAGCATCCCCTCACTATATTAGCCTGCATCTTCACTCGAGCACCATTAGGTGAGTCAAGGGCTAATTTGTAGTGGATACTAAAATGGTGACAATTAGATTGGAATCTCACCACAGCGCCATGCCGTGAAATGTTTTGGTTAGGATTTCCTGGTGGGAGGCTTCGGCCGTGGCTAGTTACCACCGTGCCAGACGTGCCGCCAAGCGTTTTAGCGTTCCGGTACGATGCCGTGTAGAAACCGAATAGGGGTATGGGTTTAATATAACTGCCATGCCCCTAAGAGGTTGGTAAGTATTGTAATGGTAAGTGATGATGCAGTCTAAGATGGTAGCGGGCTACCATCTTAGACTGCATCATCACTTACATTAGGTGAGATCGCAGGCAAGGGCTAACTTGTACTGGATAAAACAAGTCATAATAAAACAATTAAAAACACAACTGCCCTGCCAAAAAATGAACTAAAATGTTAAAAATCTAAATTAATCTAGTTAAATAGAATCTTATTCACATTAAATGATATTTTTTTGTGAATTACTGGATATTGAACTATAGTGTTATATATTTTTGGAATCTTCTCATCATTTTCTAGATGATGATTATATAGTTAATCTTATTTTCGATATTTTTTTTTCAACTTTACTCTTTAATGCGGGACCATGGCCACTCCATCAATTATTTTTAAAATTTTACTAGCCTATGTCACCCGGAATAAGCTAGGGATCCTAACGATACCTCATTTATTAAAATAGGTTCAGGCGTATAGAAGTTATGGTGGAATATACAAACTCACATACACACATACATACATACATGAACCCTCAAAACAATATACCCCTTTTTTCAGTCAGTCGTATAAAAAAAGGATTGTTTAAGAAATTCCTTTAATGTCTTGTGTATAATATTTCCAGGGAGCTGCGCTCTGGGCGACGTGGTGTACATGCCAGGGGACGAGTTCCCGGGCGCGAGTCCTTGCGAGAGGTGCAGCTGCGCCAACGGGGACGTGCAGTGCACCAAGCAGCGATGCGAGCCGCGTCCGGGCTGCAAGGCGGTGCACCGGCCCGACCATTGCTGCCCCACCTACCAGTGCGGTGAGTCCTCATCGTCGAACCATCACCCAGCCAATCGCTGACCACGAGTCTATTAGAATAAGAAGGGCTTAGGACACCATCCACTGTCATGCTGACCAAGTGCGGGCTGTTAGTTTTCACACACCTCTGAGAACGACACGGAAAACTCTCAGGCATGCAGGTTTCCTGGCGATTTGGATAAGATATCCAAAAATCACGTCGCCACGTTCACCGAAACAAACAGAAATATTGAATCACTTGAAACGGTCATAGCTCCGAAAAGTCAGATCCCAACGCTCCTGAATAGGAGGCTGAAGAACTAGGCCATGCTATATTTGGCAATTTAGCCTGAAGAGACTGTAAAAACCAGTCATTCTTGCGTTTAATCTTCTCACTTATCCACGTGCTCCTCAGGTCCGTCAGTGTCAGTATTTGACTTGGTTAATACGTAACTTGTTTTTGAAGTATTCCGTTGTATTTTTCCAGAATGCGAGCAAGAAGGGCGTATCTACGGCAACGGGGAGAAACTGCTGGACCCGCAGGACCCGTGCCGCGTGTGCTACTGCCAGGGCGGCGAGGTGGTGTGCCGCCGCATCGCGTGCTTCGTGCGCGACGACTGCCGCCCGCGCCTCGTGCCCGGCCGCTGCTGCCCCGAGTACGACAACTGCCCCGTCAGAGGTAACTCGAGCAGCTGCTGCACCCGTGCCGCGTGTACTACTGCCAGACCACTGCATCGCGTGCTTCCCTTTAATCCGTGTTTTCTCTGGAAAATTAGTAAGAAGGAAAGAGAGAAAAGAAAAAATAATTTATAGGAAAATATTTATTTCTTCAATCTTATTTTACCGGTATATAATTGCAGAGAATATCTTACTAATATTATAAATGCGAAAGTTTAGATGGATGTGTGGATGTATGGATGTTTGTTACTCAATCACGCCCCAACGGCTGAACGGAATTGGCTGAAATTTGGCACAGAGATAGATTATAGTCTGGAATAGCACATAGGCTTTTTATCCCGGAAAATAATTAAGGAATTCCCACGGTAACCAAAAAACCTCGATCCACGCAGACGAAGTCGCGGGCATTCAAATCAATCAAAAAATCTTTATTTGGAACATATTATAAATGGTTTACAATAGTTGACAACGGTGGCACTGCAATAGTGTAAACTGTGCTGCAGATGCCACCGCCCACCTCCGAGTTTCAATGCACATAATAATAATAATGTTCCTCTTACATGCAATTATAGAAAGTGAAAGGCATGTGTGTGTGTGTGCGTGTGTGTGTGTGTGTGTGTATGTGTGTGGGTGTGTGTATGTGTGTGTGTATGTGTGTATGTGTGTGTGTGTGTGTGTGTGTGTGTGTGTGTGTGTGCGTGTGGGTGTGTGGGCATTAGCTAGTTAGATTGAATAAGGAAAAAAGTTAGTTGAGTGGCGGTGGTTATTAGGTGAAATCTTAATACATGTCTTAAGAAGTCATCGCCTAAGGAAAATGGATTCAAAATCGATATAACCTGGTAAAAAGTTGCTAGCATGATCTGGTTTCTCAATTACGTAACCATGCCCCAAAATCTAATTATATGATAAAAATATTTTAACATTGTAATGTATTTTCAGGTGTGACATCGTTGCCTGGAATGACTCCGTCAATGCCGAACCCATCAGTGTCTGACGTCGAAGTGAGCCCAGTTCCCGCGCAGCCTGCTGAACCGGTGATGCCACAGTCAAAGATTACCATCAAGGAGATTACACCCGTCTCCGAAATCCCTGTTATAACCAACGTTAAGATAAAGGAAGTACTGCCGTCCCCAAGCATGGAAGTTGCTGAATATTCATCATCGAAATCACCCCTTATTCCGAGAGAGGCCACGTCTGAGAAAATTCCTTCGAGTATTGAGACCAATGAAAATATCGACAAATCAATGATTACGCACGACAATGATGCATCGTCACTTTCACCAGACTTGTCCATGACATCTAATGAAAAGTTGACTGATATTAAAAGCAGTGATGAACCGTCGCCATCTAAGATAAGCCTTTCTACTCAACAAGATAATGAAAATATTTTTCAAGCTAAAATTCCTAGCATTATTCCCATGATGGGAGGTCCGTCTGTGATCGTACATCCAGAGCCTTTAACTACTAAAGCTCCAATACTCGAAGAAGAAGATCTGGATCACAATCCAGCATTTCCACCGATACCTGATGATTTATTTTTGGTTTTAGGTAATCATGAGGAGGAAATAGTTTCTGATCAAAATTTAGACAATGAACATGTGCCAATAGACCATGAGGTCATAAGTGTATCAAGTGTGCCAATTTCTACGGAGGAACCAATTTTTAAGGAAAGCAGTGGATCAACAGTCAGTTATATTACAGAAACGGTTTTATTTACGAAAAATAATTTACAAGAGGTATCTTCTGAATCTAGTACATTCAAAGATGTAGTTAGTACCGTACAGCCATCACCTACTTCAAGAGAAAATTCCATGTTGAACATGAGATCAGTGATTCCGACAAACATTTTAAATGCTCCATCACTAATTTCCGATGACGTAACTGGTGATATGCTCGATGTATCTGAAAGCTCAGTCACAATTGGAACTGATAATGACGATTCGTTTCCAACAGAGATGACCGCTACTAACATAGCACCTAAATATTTGAATAACCAAAGCCAGCATAGCATTGAAGACAATATTTCTGAATCAGATGTAAAAGTTTCAACAACAACCTCAGAACCTAAACAAAAAATATTAGAAAACATACAAAGGATAGATAAACCTGAACCAATGACCAATACATTATCTAAATCTACAGAAATAATATCACGAACTGAATTCAGCTCTATACCTATTGAAACTAGTGATCAAAATCCCCGTGAAACTTTAGATAAGGATAATAAGGATAAAATCACTCCTTTTACACCAGATTCTTCAGAGGAATCTACTTCTACATCACCATTTGGTGGAGAAGATAATAATGAATCTAAAGTTGTATTATCTGAAGCAGATAACCAGTCATTTGAAAATGGAGAGACCACGGAATTTATTATGACATCTTTTGGTTCACAAGAAAGCATGACCGATGACATCGAGTTGATAAAAGTTTCATCGGACTTTGATAAAAACTCAGCTATAGTTGAACCTCCGCGTGCAAGAAATAATGTTTTAACAGATCTCATAAACTTAGTAGGCGATGTCGCATCTATCAGTGAACATACGACAGAACCTAATATTGAACATCACACCTCGAGCCCAACTACTATCTCCGACTCTGAAGAATTAATTCCAGTCAACGTCGCCGCTGGGTATAAGAGTAAAAATAAAAATTGGAACTTGAACTCTATCACTGAAGTACCGGTTAAGGATAAGGTAGCGGTTTCTATGACGAAACAGAAAGTATTAGAGATCGAGGACGACTACGAAACCATCACTGATTCTCCCCCGCCACACGACAAGGTCGAACCAACCACAAAAACACCCATCATTGATAATGTTTCAGATGATACATCGGGAAATAAGACCGTAATGACAGATAGAAAAGACTTTGAAATAATAACAAAATCTTACGTGCCAACGATCAATAGGCGGCCAACTAAATTTGTTATGAAAAAGAACAACGAGAAACCGATATCTGGTGACTCCTCCAGTGAAGATGTCGCTACTTCAACAGAGCTAGCTCCTGAAAGCAATGCCAGCACCTACAGTGAAGCCACGAGTGTTTCAGACGTCAGCGCGACCGATTCTGCCCCTGAGGAGAAGACAGAAGAGACCACGGAGCTGCCAAACACCACCCAGTGAGCGCCCGCACGAGCGACTGTCGACGGAACCTCGGCTTCAGCATTTGTAGTTATAAAGTTTCGTTCTCGAATCTATAAGTTACGTAGAGACTATTAGGTTTATTGATTAGATACGAAGATCCTGTCAGTTAATTAATTGTCAATTGGTATCCCTGCAGCGTAGCGCGGTCGGATTAATATTTATAGTGTAAGTAGACGCCAGACGATCGGTTGAATTTATTAATTGAATTAGCTGGACAAATTATTTATAATGTTTAGATGAAAGTGTATCGCGGGACGATGTTGAGCGCAAATCGCTCGGTCGAAACGATACGCCAATTTCATAGCTTTTCGTGTTAGCATAAGTTATTTATTTTAGTGACAGTAACGTGAGTAGAACGATTGATAAGTAAGCAACTAAGCTAGTCATCCTGTGACAAGGCGGTGGCGCCTGCCTTCGACGCCACGTTGCCATTTCCACCAGCTACTCCTGACTATAGTGGTGAGAATCATTTTGCAGAGACGTAGTTCCTTTAGGATGAAGTGAGATAGATCCATAGTCGACTCCGGCACGGGACCGCACAACCCTTTCGCGAACGAATGAAACAAAGTTGGTTGGTACAAAATGAATTTGATATAAAATATTCAACCTTATGAATAGTTCTAGATCTATTAGTAGGTATACATGTGATTGCACATAGCCGTTATTTACTGCACTTTTTATGATATACCGAGATGAAAGAAACGTTTTGAAGGAAAGCTTTTTATGCCTGAGAATGCTCAAATAATATGTTGTAAGAGTGTCTGAAACGTACTAATGTTTCTTTTCTTGTTCTCAATTCTTCTATACTTTGTTAGCTAAGTATGTTGTCGGTTCGGTTTGGGTCCGGCCAGCGTTCGGTTCGGTCCGTTTCACTAAGTTGAAATCCTGGATGCTTCTTCTTGCTCCGGAAGACCTTATCTTTTCCCGGGCAATAAGCGCATGTGCTCATTTGTATTTTATTTAAAAGTATTGTTTTTTTACAAATAAAACAAATTAGACTGAAAATTGTTTGTTTCTTATAAACATCGAACCCGAATCCTTAAATCTTCCCTAGTCTGTATATGATGGATAACAACAAGTGAAGGTGTGCTATAATGGCTATCATTGCCACTTTTGAACATGATCCAGTGATGGTATCGTAGTAAGAATATTTTCTATTTCTCGTAAATTCAGCGGACTACCAGGTCTCATCACCAGTCTCCTATAAAATCAGGGCTGGTATAAACCAAGATTTCATAACAACACTATTTTCATTCCTGAGGTAAACCTGGAAACTCATGGATGGATTTTAATTGTAGTTTTCGTTGGCAAAATATTCTAAATGCATCTCTTGCAATGCATGTCTCTATTTTCTTTGTTCATTTCACTACACTTCACAGTTGCATAATAATGTGTGCATTAAATGTGGCATATTTGATGTAGGTCCTTATTAGTTCCATGATAATATGCGCAAAGTATCGGAACTTCGCATAGACAGGCTTAAGATATTGCCTAATGTGATCCTGACTCCAAATATGCAGCACGAATAAGAAGACGATTATGGGGCGCCTAAAGTTAGATAGATTGTAAAGTGATCGCTTACGATTAAAGCGCATGCGAATGTCTGTGACGTTACTAACATCGAACCGCATGAGGAGTGTCGAAGAACATCCACCTACAGGGATCGGTGCTGAACTGTTCCCCTACATTTAAAGGTCTTGCCCCACTACAGAGGCACGTAGCGGCAAGTATTCTTTGTATGCGATTGTATGGAGCTGGGCCCACTTAAGCGACAAAGCACGGAGATGCACTGCCTGACGCGGCCCCATATAGACTCTTATTACTACTAATACATAATGCGAAAGTTTGGATGGATGTATGGATGTATGGATGTTTGTTACTCAATCACGCCCCAACGGCTGAACGGATCTGGCTGAAATTTGGCACAGAGATAGCTTAGAGTCTGGAATTTTTTATCCCGGAAAATAAAAGAGTTCCCGCGGGAACCAAAAAACCTCAAACCAAGCAGACGAAGTCGCGGGCATTCGCTAGTAGACTCATGCAAATAATATTTACCGCTACATGGCGCGCAGCTCCGTTCATTTCGAGTGGGGTTAGAACTATATGTTTCACTTGATTCACGACGTCACGCTAATTTCCACTCACAAACTTTACCTCTTTATAATATTACTATAGATTTAAGATTGCTATGAGGAACCATGGCTAAGGTAAGGCCCCTAAAATAAGGATTATATTATTTCTGAAACAAGAGCGTCAAAAATATTAAAATAATACTGTTTTATTGCTTTTGTACCTATGTGCTTGCCCATTATATAATCAAAATTATTAGTGGTAGTATTATTATGGCCAAATTCAAACTTATCATCGTTATAGTCACCATAATGGTATTGCATAAATGGCGCGAGCGATGGTCTAATGAGTTGTTGTTACCCAACCGTAGACGGAGTGACTGTGCAGTGTGCATCCACGCAAGCGCCCTCTGACCTCGCCTCGCAACTTCGCAACAATGTCGCCCGTTATAGGTTTTAGAACCATGGTGACCTAGGCTGGATGGCATTACCTTAACATTATTTTGACGGACACTTATCTAACCCCCTTAAATATGGCGTTAACGAACTTTAGTCAAAGAAAGCGTTGATTCACAATTTTTTCCATGACGATAAAGTAAAAGCGTTTTTTAAATTTTAACAAACGTTCAAATCCTTTAAAAGAGGTCGCGAAACGAGGGTGTCTTGATGTGTGTGGTTGATGTGTAGAAATGATCAGACGCTTTTTGATGACAGTAAAAATATAATAATTGTGACCATTCTGCAATCTCTAAACAAGTGATGTCCCTTTCACCAGGGAGCTATATGACAGGGACATCAATAAAGTTAGACGTGTCATTTAGTTTAGATTAAAATTGTGCACAGCAGAATTCGCCACTAATTAAATCTAGGTGGAAAACTTTGCAGGAAAACTTTGTAGTCTTGGAAACGTAGCGCTCCTTGATTATTTTACATTTTCAAAAATGTATTATCCTAAGAAAAAAAGAGCGGAATTTTTTAGCGACCTGTGTATGAGATTGGTCGTTCAAAAATATTGTGGGTGCGGGAATACCATTTTTCGATTAAGGGATCCGTTTCCGAAATATTTAGCTTGAAAGTGCTTATTTTTGTTAGAGTCACGTGTAGCACACCCCTTGGCCAAGCTAAACGGTTGTTATACATATTAATGCGTAATGAAGTGGAAAGAAATGCTATCACAGCTAAGGCAAGATTTTTAAGTTAAAACGAGGAATAGTCAACCAACTCATAAAATGGTATATTATGCCGGTGTTATAAAGGAAAACTACGGAACCCTATACTGCGCGTGGCTCGACACGCACTTGGGTAGAAGTTCCCTTTTTTTTTTAAAGTTAAAATTTTGGCCTCCCATTGCTCCAAACTACATCCGCAAACATAAACATAGAGTAGTCTTTCTAAAAGATTCAACTCACTGCGAAAAGGTAGGTATTATGCATATTGAACTTAAATAAGATAACAAGACAACTGGTCCATTCTGAGATGATGAAGATGCACTAGATAGCCAGTAAAAGTGGCAGGTATTCGAATGGAGTAACAGTGATTGCGGAAACAGAATCGCCTGCTTCTAGTACCTGTCTGCGGGTTGCAACAGGCTGCGGACCTACCTTCACCCGAGAACATCACTAATTAAAGATTAAATTTATGCACTTGCCTTTCTAACGCGCGTCGCTTTAGGTATCCATCGCATGGGAAACCTACATCAATGCTTTTCTAGACTGTCTCGTTGACCCGGTGGCATTTAGCTGTGCATCAAGAAGTCCCGGGATCGAGTTCAGAGTCGCGCGAACAGGCTCATGAATAAGGGCCCCAGACGGGTTTGAATGTCGGGCATTTTCCGACAAAACAAGTGAGTTTCAACCGGTGGAATATTAAAATATCACCAGTTATAATAAATATCACTCACGTAGGTTTAAGCAGCTAAAAATGCTTTCGGTTAAATTAAGAAATTAAGATTAGGAATGACTGAGAACATTACAATAATATTTTGGATCTAATTAACTAATAATGTTTTTATTAGCAGTTGTAACATTTGTAATAATATTGTCTATACATGTGGCACTAGTTGCAGTTATTCTAGTTTGCTCCATAAACATATTGGATAAGTCATAGGATTTAAATAGATTGAATAACTTGCTACTTAAAGGGCTATACTTACCAAAATATTTACATTAAAGTCTCCGCACACACGAGTAGCTGGGAGCCGCTGGAAGTAAGCTCCACATGTCCTAAGGAGATCCATGTAGAAGACCCTCGTCCACCTATTGGTTGAGATGACAACGGCGTAGGTACGAGTAGGTCACAAAGCAGTTGTGTAAATATTTAGATATCTGTATATATGTCTAGTGTTTGTATAAACGCGAAAAGGTTTCTTAATACTTGCTCTGCCCATTAGAATGCTATCGGACACAATATGAAAGTATATGCGACATTTGTGAACTTTGACGTCACATCGTCTTGAGGCGCCATACTGCAATACACCCGGTTTTTATTAGGTCTTTACCTATGAAATTGCCTTTCTTCAGTACTGGTCATTTCAAATAAAAAAAAGTTTGTAATGGCTCTGTATTCTAAATTCAAATAAATTTTGTTTTAAAACCATGACATTCTTTTTACAAACTCAGTCTTTTGTTTTTTGATTAGCGTTGTATTTAATTACTATAAAAGTATGAATATCTATGTAAAGCTCGTTTAAGTAAGTTTATGATATCATATATAATTATTATATGAGTATATAATATTATGTTTATTTTATTTTTAGATTTATATTGTCATAAGTAAAATAGTATGTAACTATAGTATGTACTGTTATGTAAGTTTATTATATTGTAATAGTTAGTTGGTAATAGTTATGTAGTAGATTGTTATAATTTTTCTTTTAGAAATTTACACGTGCGCACCGCCCTGTCATCATGCAACCAATCTCCTATCTTAAAAAGGTTGCCTGGAAGAGATCACTCATAGTGATAAGGCCGCCTTTACACCGTAACAAGTTGTAAATTCTGTCTCGATTTGTTTTACCTCTGTTCTGTTATTTGTTTGTGTGTAATAAAGTGTTTTTACTTACTTTACTTTACTTTACATTTCAAAATTTTTCGTCATAATTAAAAATTCGTGTAATTATGGAATATGAGTTCCGTCGTGGCGCCAACGCGACACAAACGGCACGTAACCTCAAAAACGTTTACGGAGATAACTATACAAACGAACGCACAACCCGTTATTGGTTTTCCCTGTTCCGTTCTGGAAATTTTGACTTGAAAAATGAAGCTCGTGGTCGTTTGGAGATTTTGGTCAACAATAATGAATTAAAGGCGATTGTGGAAGCTGACGAAACTCAATCTACAGCTGAGCCAGCAGCAGATTTTGATGTAAGCATCAAAACAATATTGATCCATTTGCGACAAATTGGCAAGGTAAAAAAGCTTGATGGATGGGTGCCCCACGACCTTAACGATCGCCAGCGCAACGTACGCGTCGAGACCTGCCTTGCGCTGCTCAACAGGCAAAGAAATGAAGGAATTTTGAAACGAATTGTTACGTGCGACGAACTGTGAAGAACTGGAGAGAATGATGGAGAAGCTTGCACATCTGCAACCAGCTTTGGTCAATCGGTCGTCCCCACTGCTCCTTCACGACAACGCGCGACCCCATACTGCGCAACAGACAGTCTCCAAAGTCCAAGCTACAAGAGCTGGGGCTGGAAGCTCTCCCTTATCCGCCATACTCACCAGACCTTGCACCTACCGACTATTACTTTTTCCAAAATTTAGACAACTTTTTAGTGGGTAAAAAATTCAATTCCCGAGAGGCAGTACAAAATGCCTTTGAAGAGTTTGTTGCCTCCCGTCCAGCTGATTTTTACAAGAAGGGCATCAATAAACTGCCAATGCGTTGGCAAAGATGCGTCGATTACTCCGAATAACAGAAATAAAAAAGTTCGAAAAAATAAGTACTTTCACTTATTCCATACAAAACGGCAATTTCATAGGTAAAGACCTATTATTAATACATTGGTGACATAAAATTGTACTTTACAAGCTGATGCCCGCGACTTCCCGCGATAAAAAGTTGCCTATGTCACTCTCCAGGTCCTCGACTATACCCATGCCTAAAATCACGTCGATACGTTGCTCCTTTGCAGCGTGATTGCAGGACAAACCAACAAACAAATACACTTTCGCATTTATAATATTAGTATGACGTGGGCTACCTAATTGCATGTTGATTCAAAGTTTGAACTAAGTCAATGCTTGGAAATTTTGCAACACGCGTAGGTGTACGGTGGTTAGACGTCCACATCGTGTACACAAGTTGGGGTTCGACACTCGGACATCCACTTCTAAAAAGCCTCTGTGGGATAGAAATTAGATTTCACTCTATTTTATCAAAAAATTCTCTACAATTTGAATAAATGAATGAATGAAATATTCTTTATTCTTTATTCTACGTGTATAAACACGAGAAGTACATTTACCTAAACAACAACATCAATTAATTAAGAAATAAAAAATTTGAATCTACAATATGTTACAAAGCATACCAATTAACTAAAGTAATCATTAAAAAAAATCTAAATTGGTGTTGGTAGGTATTTACCCACAAATCATAGATCTTCTCTACGATACCATACGATAAAGCCTATTATTATATACAAAAACATAATTCACATCGACATAAAACTGTTTTCATCACAAAGTTTATGTTATGATGAGTGTCCACATATAATATTTCGTAGCTCCATCGCGCGAGTTGTTGCGCTTGCGCAGGAGTGGCGCGCGGCGGGACGGGGAAGGTGAAAGTGCTTCTGGGGGGAGCTTTGCCCAAGCGGGGGTGTCTATATGAGGAGGGCTGAGTTGCTCGCGCCGCACTCGGAAACTATCTAGCTGGTAAGTACTTACGTATCCGAGTTATAAGTGCAATAGTTTAGTGACTAGAACAGTGTATAGTACGATATAGGTATAGACGGTACGATATAGGTATAGGTATAGACGTCGTGATTTATTGTCATTAATAAGGTATTTCATTTTTATTATTATTTGTTATTATAAATTTAATCTTTTAGTGTTTTTAGTTTAATTAAAAGACAGGGCTTATAACTTCAATAGGTTATAAATGAATGTTTCAGATTAGAATAGAAATTCTAACGAATAGACAAAAATATGATAGAGTTCCCGAAAGTAATAAAAATAGAGTAACAAAAATATAACAAATTAAATACTAGAATCTTAATTAAATGTTTGTATTTATAATAACCTAAAAAGGTTATCGACTACTCGTTATATTAGGATCTCAAAATAAAACTAAGTATGAAGTTCCCAGAGGATTTGCCATTTTGTTTACGTTTACTGATTTTGAAAGTAACTCAATTTTAATTTCTTCCTACAAAATTTATTTTCGAAAGATTTTTAACGCAACTGTTGGATAATTATGATAAGACTTACTTAACACTTACTTAGCTTGTTATTTAACATCTCAGTTTTAATTGTTTCCTGCAAATAATGTAAGTGCATACGTGTTTACATGAAGTGACCATTTTAAAACCTTATGCCACTAGTGAGTGAGTTTAAAATATTTCTTTATTGTTATGTATCTTAAGTAATTAGTTACGTAAATAAAATATAGAATACGTAAGTCGCACCTTTTGTATGTATACCACTGCTTTTTTATAGGTAAATCTCGCATACCTCTCGTTCAATTAATATGTACCTAACTGAAGTGAAGTTTAGTATGGTATTTTAAAGAATTAATTTGTTTCATGGGATAGGTGGGCTTAACGTAAGTAAGCCGTACCTAAAATTTTTGCAATATGCCTAGTAAGTTTAATGACAAGTTTGAAGGAGATAATTAAGAGGATATTAATATTAGCTCAAATGTGTCTTCTTAAGGACTTGAAAATGTTTAAATTTGAATTGGTTGAGTTTGTTGTATGTACCGGTCTGTTAAAATGTCATCCAGTAAGAAGTTAAGGTTTGTTTATTTAATTGTCTAAGCCACCTTCATACTAACTCCTACACATACAATTATATCTAAGTTAAAAAAAAACACGTAGAGACTATGAACGCAGAAGTTCTTACATGCTCTAGATTCTCAATATAGGTAAAGCGAACGAGTCAGGTTGTATATGGTAGTAATTATTGCAATTATCCATGCAAAGGAATCAACTTTCGTGTTCATTAAAATAAAGCGGCTAAGTACAATTTTATCAGAATAATGTAGAGAGGTACCTGATGCATAAGCAATAGGCTTGATTGATAGATAGGCTGAAGCACAGGCCCACCTTAGTTCAATTTCAGAAGGCCAGGTAAAATAAGGAACTGCAAATTATACATTACATTACTTACATTTATTTCTAAAATACTTTTAAATAAAGAAAAAAACTAGCTCCAAAAAAAATAGAACCTCCATTTTTTTGGAGTTAGTTAAAACATATAAGTCTAGGATTCAACTTTTAAATAATTGAAGTCGCCATAAACCTCATTCGAAGGTTTTGCCTCTTGATACATATTGATAAGAGAACAAAGAGAACAAGAGGCAAATGAAACATTTTGAATTCAATTCGCCGTGCCAGGATCGTGACTGCGCTTTCTCTCGGTCTTCTTTATTTAAATTATTAATCCGTCTGCTCATAGTTACGCAAGTCACAGTCGTGCTCTCGTTGCGTACTATCTATCGTCTTTCTAAATTGATGTTACCCAAGTCGCGTCATTATAACAACTTATGTGACATGACTTTATAATCTATATATATAAAAATCAATTGCTGTACGTTTGTCTCGCTAAAACTCGAGAACGTCTGCGCGGATTTAGCTGATTTTGGTTTTGAAATGTTTGTCGTAGGAAGGTTTAAACGGTGAGAAAATATGTAAAAATTGCAAGGAAGATAGGGAAGGACAACGTCTACCGGGCCCACTAGTTTGTGATAAATATTTTCGACCAATATATTTCCGTTTAGATAAATCCCCTCGGATATAAGTAAATAAAATCTTAGATAAGGTTTTATAAGTTTGGTTTTGACGAAACTCATGACGAAAGCCATCCGTGTGGTATTTTTTTAAATCTCTATGAGAAAACTTAGCCTACGTATCCGGAAATACGCTTCCAGAATGTATGCTGTCTCTGTGCCATCAGATCACCGTGAAAAGATTTTTTACACTTACGTATTTATTACAATAAAGTTAAACTAATTATCTTAACTTAAATTAACTATAAACTTTATATTAAGTATAAAGGTGAACTTATTTAATAAATTTACATATTTTTATCGTAAACTAACGTATGTAGGATCCACCTCAGCCTAATGATGGCCTAGATATCCATACTAATATTATAAATGCGAAAATGTGTCTGTCTGTCTGTTTGTCTGCTACGCTGTCACGGCCCATCTGTTCAACGGATTAGATCCGTTAAGCCGTTCTGGCGTAATTGAGTAACAGAAATCCATCCATCCACCCAAACTTTCGCATTTTTATTATAATCTTAGTATAGATATGCCGTGGAGACCCTTCGGCCGTGGAGTCTTAGTGCCAAAATTTTTTTGGGAGATACTTCACCGCGGTTCTCATCTGGTGACAGAAGGGCTGGCTCATTTTTTGCGCAAAGGATCAGCCTGGCTGTCCAGCGCGGAAATGCAGCCAGTATTCTTGCTACCATTCCACGCGGGCATGATTTATATAGTAAATAGGTTAGGCTAGCTAGGCATTAAGTTCTATTGTATTATTTTCAATATAAAAAAAATATAAAAAAAGAAATTACAGATGAATTTATCTAGTATGTCATTCTGTTGTGTAGGACACCGCGTGACAATGAGGACAGCCGTGTTGTGCTTGGTTCTGGTGGCGGCAGTCGCTGCGGCGCCGGAGCGCGAGGGCGCCGCCTACAGTAAGGAGGCCATCAAGCAGGCGCAGAGCACCCAGCTTATCCCCAAGGACGCTGTTATACACAAGGTGAGGAACTCGAGGATTCTTTAA
Source organism: Erebia palarica (assembly GCA_964035005.1). Classification (NCBI taxonomy): domain Eukaryota; kingdom Metazoa; phylum Arthropoda; class Insecta; order Lepidoptera; family Nymphalidae; genus Erebia; species Erebia palarica. Next base: position 40,134,977 of record OZ035983.1, on the reverse strand, counting down.
AAAGAAATCCGGAAGTGGGGCAATTACCATGTAAAATGAGCTCTAGAAACTCTCACCAAGCTTATTTCTCTGAAAAAATCTGCAGTGAATCTCAGCAGTTACTGTTTTCAATAGGCAAACATTTATAGAACGTATTTTTTGTGTTATGAATGTTGTACCAATAGCTTTATTTAAAAAAAATAAATTATACAGTGAAGGAGTATTTTATGTTATCTGTTATTTTTGGTCCAGAAAGTTTTTTTGGAAGTTACTTGCCTGAATAATTTTCCACAACCGTACTAAGTTTCAGTTCAAAACCTCATCAACCTCATACTTCTGAATAAAATAAGTTTTTACTCATAGAATGGCCTGCACTATATGCTAATGCACATTTTTGTCACTACCCAGATACAAGAAGGCATAGAGCTCGCGGCATACGAGTCCATTCCCGTCGACCAAAAGGTCAGCCTGTTTGAGATCCTTGGCGACCAGCTGCCTTCAGAGGTTATCAACAACCTGCAGTCCCGGATTGACCGCGTGGGCCAGCAGTAGCCCAGCTAGCTGTAGAAGATAGATGTTTATAGTTGGAAACCAGTAACCGAAACATGAAGCATAATTTAAAGGTGTTTGAAGAACCACTGAAAGTATTATCAAGGAAGAAAATGTGAGAAGCATTGTATTGTCATAAATGAAGTATTGATATTCTGAGAAGATCAAAATTTTAATGAATAAACAAGAAGACTGATGTTTGTAAGGTTCAACCGTCGTCGATTTTTTTAACAAAGGATTTATTCGGAAGTATATTGACATGGAAATGAAAACTAAACATAGGTTTTAGCTCTACATTCCTCAGTGGGCCTTGGCTTCATCAATCATCCATGCAAACTTCCCCATCGGAGGCGTTCAGAAGCAGGTACCTTCCACTCCCAAGCTCCCATTACCTTATCCTCCACCTCCTCAAGTACTTCCACTCCTGGTATCCTCCATTCCGTCAATCCATTGACCTACCTTCCTAGACTTCCTCAGCTTCTAAGACCCTCTAGTTTGCTTTTCAGCATCTTTGCATTTTTAAACTTTATTTGCAAGTACAATTTAGTCATATCTTAGAAAACTTTCTATTAAATGCATAAAAACTATTAGGTATTGGTTTCGGTTGTATGGGCCGTTGGTCCAACCTGTTGATTAATGTTTAATTTATTGGTGTCGCAGTAAGCAGTGAATGTGATAATGTAACATCTTTTATATGTTTGTAGATAAAGATTTTAATAATAAATGGTTGAAACCAATGCTTGTTTTACTCCGATTGCGTAACGGAGTTATATAAGGCATTGGACGTGACAGTGGTATAATATTTTGGTATTTATACATTCACATATCAACGAATGCGAATATTAATATTTGGAATAGTATTGATATAAACTATTGAGTTTATATCAATACTCCATTTAATAATTCCATTTAATAATTGTATTAAATGGAAGAATACTATGTAAGTAAATGAGAACAGTAGTAATCTACCGATTTAGTTGTTTCTTTATTGTTTGAGTAGGTATTATGAGGTCATGTCATGATCAAATGTCCTCTGACTGTCATCTGTCGAAGAAAAATCATAAAGAAACAATTTTACTGACCAGTCAATTCGCTAATTCGTGTGATTTAAGTGTTATATCAATTTCCCTCTTGGCAAATTATTATTGAAAGTGCAATAGAATTCCACAAGTATATAATTTCACAATAAAGTTTTGGCAATAAGATAAAATTACAAGGTTGCCAGAGTCATAATATACACAACCTTGAGCTTTTCATTGAAGTACCATCTCAAAAGGCTCAAGCAGGTAGGGTTCACTACGCTTAAGGCAAACCAATAAACTTACGTATAAAAGTAGGAAGGGATCTTGGCACCTATAGGTATTCTCGTGTTATAACACTACTTCCAAGACAAATCAATAAACTTACCTTCATATAAAGCTGTTAGTCACCTAAATATAAAATGTACTCTTAAATTACTTTCAATAAAAGATATTTCTACCGCAAATGTTCCACTCTAAAGTCCAGACAAAACTAAATTACAATTATCTACTTTGGTACGATAAAGTAGCTTTATAATATTTTTATTGATATTCTAGAAAGCACCTGGCTGTGATAATATTATGTGTTTCGGTATCCTTGTACGCTAAGATCGTAGCTATAAATAAATAGTAATCTACAGTAATTATTATAATAAAGTCTTCCCGACCGAATTTCGGCCACGGCGGCCAATCTCCAGAGATTAGCTATCTGCGTGGGAGATATTATAAACTATAGTGTACGAGTGTGCACTTGCACTTTCTGTTCCTTTACTTATTCTTATAGCCTGATGGAATAAAAAATCCGACACGACCGACGAGAGAGATTAGGCGGTGAAACACCGCCAACTTCCTAACTCCGGGCAAGAACTGAGAATTTCTTGTCAAAAAACCCAATACTTGATTATGGCTCGACCCGGGACCTTGTCAGCAGCAGTCGAACATGCTAGCCACTTGACCAACTAGGCATTTAACTATAGTACAGAATAGGAGCCGTATCATATTTTGTCAGTCACAATAATTAATGAAGAATCATAGAAACCTTTTAACCATTTACCTATCAATCGTTACGAAAGAAACATTCTCATCCTCAGTGTACGAGTAGGTACATGCTAAACGATGTCAATAAATAGGTGTGTGAAGGCTTTATTAAACGTTTCATCACTAATAATGTAAACAGTAAGGCGTAGTAGTTAACATACAGTTCATAATACCTAAGGCGATGATGACCTATAGCAAGACTGAAAAGCTTACCTATGAACTACCCCACTTCTGAATTTTACCAGAGCACTCTGTACAATATATTGATTGATAACATTTGAGTGTAAGTACTTTGAGTTGGCGCAGTGGTGAGCGCTGTGTGAGGTCCCGGGTTTGATCCCCGGCAGGGTCTATCTGGTAATTAATAATTTCAGAATTTTCTTGAGGAGGCTTGGGCCGCAGCTGGTTACTATCCTAATGGCAAAGACATGCCGCAAAGCGATCTAGGGTTCCCATATACGATGCCATGTAAAAAACGATTAGGGTATGGACTATGGGTTTAATTTACCTGCCACAACAGGTTAGCCCGCTTCCATTTTAGACTTCATCATCACTTACCTCAGGTGAGATCGCAGTGAAAGGCTTATCATTATTATTTTATAAACAGCCTAACTAACTCAAGGCTAACTTATAGTGGAAAAAAAATCGGAAATATTTCAGGTACAAGCAAATTCCAACTTTTATTTTATGATTACGAAAGATGTCTCTCAGAGATAATATCAATTTGGACGCTTGACAAAGGATCAGATAAAAAGTTTATTGACACCGAGATGAGCGCTGCACGTGCGTTCAATACAAATCGACGGAGATTTTTTAATAAGTACTAGCTGATGCCCGGAACTTTGTCCGTGTAGAATAAATTCCCACAGGAACTCCTTGATTTTCCGGGATAAAAAGTATCATATGCCATTATGTTTAAGAACGATTTATCGATATTCAATATAAGATTTTCACAAGACATTATGAAAATGATCTCGTTCTATGATACGACTTATCTAGCTTTCACCGCAGCCTCAGAAAATTGACAAATGAACAAAAGTTCTATAAGAACTAATTTTAGACTTTAGTGTTCTCTTTAAGGTACAGTGTTCAAAGTTCCTCTTACATTTTGGAATTATGTTCGGTGTAAGTAATTACTTATGTATAATTTGAGGAAACCAGTACGCCTGTGAATATTTATATTGTCGTGTATAACGCCTAAACCTAGTACATCATACCTTAATGGCCTAAATCCTGCTCAGTAGTGGGTTGGTAAAAAATAGTAGTTAGTAAAAATTAAGTGATTTATAAGCCAGGTTGTTCATAGGCTGTATCATCACCATGAGCGCATTTTCGGCTGCGCTTACGCATACGTTGAGGATTACGTACCATTGCATCAATTGCGACATCGTTTGCCGATCGAATAATAATAAATGTATATCGTTGCGTCGAGCGACGATAGGGAGAAAGTATTATAATATGTGAGGGCGCACTACGGCATCTCACGAATTTATGAGGATAGCTATAAATGAGAACGGGCAAAATTTTACTTATTAAAAAAACTGCCCGTTTTTTGGTTACGGACTCACCTACTGAAGTTCCAAAGATTTGATCATCATCACCGCGTGCCTTCTTCAAACCGAAGTTTGGCGGTCATTATGCGAAAATCTACTCTATTTTAAAGCCGCATCTTTTAGCCTTGGATAGCTAAGCCCTGTCCACTCCGTTATATGGTGCAACACAGAAGCTTTGATAGAAACATATAAAATAGTTGTTGTTATTTATTAGCCGTATGGATAGGTTAGGAATAAAAATTAGTGGGACGTCATGGTATAAGTACGGAACAACTCACGTTGTTATGAATATGTGAAGATTCATCAGCTCACTGGTACCTGAGCACGAATCGACTTCCCACATTTTTGAGAAAAATTATGAAGAACTTTCGAGCAAGCTGGTTTCCTAACAATGTTTTCCTTCACTGTAAAATCTAGTGATTATTGTTTTCTTAAAACACATATATGTCGCCGCGGAGGCTAGGCGGGCTTTAATCTTTATACCTTAATTCCTTAATTTGATTATAAACCTATTAGATTTAGTTATTCTTTGATTATTGTCGATGATACTGTGTTAAAATAGTGAACAAACAGATAATGTAATTTAAAATGACGAGTTCTTGATGTAAGTACTTGTTAGTTTCCTATTTATTTTAACGTTATGAATTTGCTGTCCAAGTTGCTGGAAATTTATGTTTAAAATATTATTATGATTTACGAAGTTATTTTGGTGTGTTTAAACATTTATTAGCTTATTTATTAAGAAGTGAATACTTTAATTGTTTGTTACCATCCAAACGAGACAATGCCGTCCGACCAATAAGAGCGAAGTAGCGGTGATGTCATACAGCGCGATCGGAGGGGCGCTGGCGGCATGGTCTCGTTCAAGATGGCGAATTTGCATCATTAACTTTTGAACGCTTACTAGCAACGGTCGGTAAGGGGAAACCCTTGTCGATTTTCGTGCCAAAGTAGAAACCTAGGTTTAGCTAGGCTTCATTTATAAGCGTAGACCTAGTCTAGTGTTACTAAATTGCGAATAACATTTGTGGTTTCAAAGTTAAAGATATTACAAAATCATGTTTTAGAATTCCTGTTTCGTTTTCTTGCCATTGTCGTTGTGTGTTATAATTATAACCTTATTTTCAAAAACTAGCATGTGGCGTTTCTTTTGTTTTATTTGAGGGTGATCAATAATAAATAAATTTGTGACAAATCCTTATTGTAGATTTGGCGACGGGTTTTAAATAAATTTATTTAACTTTGGTTTCTCATTTGGTTAGCTCTGCTTTTAGTATGGATAGTGATAGCAGAATCGGTGACTCACATGAGGTCAGCGATTCTGCCGTTTTTAAAAATAGTGGCGAGCTCATTTCTCCGATATATAGCTCTGAAAAGTTAGAGACTCAGGCGCGTGCCCGGGGATCGATAAAATAGGAAGAGGGTGGTGTCATCATCATCATCATCCTCAACCGATAGACGTCCACTGCTGGACATAGGCCTCCTGCAAGGATTTCCACACGCCTCGGTCTTGCGCCGCCTGGAACCAGCGGCTCCCTGCGACTCTCCTAATGTCGTCTGTCCAGTGAGTAGGGGGTCTGCCAACGCTGCGCTTTCCCGTGCGTGGTCGCCACTCCAGCACTTTGGGACCCCAACGTCTATCGGTTCTTCTAACTATATGCCCCGCCCATTGCCACTTCAGCTTCGCAACACGTCGAGCAATGTCGGTTACTTTAGTTCTTCTGCGGATCTCCTCATTTCTGATTTGATCGCGCAAAGAAACCCCGAGCATTGCTCTCTCCATCGCCCGCTGAGTGACCCTGAGCTTTCTTATGAGGCCCATAGTTAGCGACCAAGTCTCGCAACCGTATGTCATCACTGGTAACACGCACTGTTCGAAGACTTTGGTCTTCAGGTACTGAGGAATCTTGGACGAGAAGACATCTCGAAGCTTCCCGAACGCTGCCCATCAGAGTTGGATTCGGCGGCTCACCTCTTTCTCAAAATTGGACCTACCTAGCTGGACCATGTGTCCCAGGTATATATGTATATTCGTCTACAATTTCGAGTGCAGAGCTCCCAACGATTACTGGGTGGAGCGGCACATGAGCGTTAGACATGATTTTCGTCTTACTCATGTTCATTTTAAGGCCCACCTGTTGGGAAACTCTGCTGAGGTCATTGAGCATTGCATTAAGGTCACCCAGAGTCTCTGCCATGATGACTATATCATCGGCAAACCGAAGGTGAGTGATGTACTCGCCATTGATGTTGATGTCAAATTCGTTCCAATCCAGAAGCTTAAAGACGTCTTCCAACGCAGCGGTAAAGAGCTTCGGGGAGATTACATCTCCCTGTCGCACTCCCCGCTGCAGTTGGATTGGCCTTGTAGTCTGGTCCTGTATATGAACTGACATTGTGGCGTTTTCGTACAAACACTTCAGCACTTGGATATACCGGTAGTCTATACGGCATCTCTGCAGTGACCTCAACACAGCCCAAGTTTCCACCGAATCGAAGGCTTTCTCATAGTCCACAAACGCTAAGCATAGTGGCCGGTTATACTCTTCAGTCTTCTGTATAATCTGGCGCAGCGTGTGAATGTGGTCTATGGTACTAAAGCCTTTCCGGAATCCGGCTTGTTCGGGAGGCTGGAAGTCGTCGAACCTACGAGCGAGACGATTCGTTATGACTCTCGAGAAAAACTTATAGACATGGCTGAGCAGCGAGATGGGTCTATAATTCTTCAGCAAGGTATTGTCTCCCTTTTTGAAGAACAGAACCACCACGCTCCTGTGCCATGCCTGTGGCGTTAAGCCCTCGTGAATGACGGAATTGAACAATCGCTGAAGGACCTTAAGTATCGGTTTTCCACCCGCTTTCAGGAGTTCTGCTGTGATTCCGTCCTCACCTGGTGCCCTGTTGTTCTTGAGTTGCTTGAGAGCCATACTAATCTCGTAGAGGCTGACGTCCGGGATATCTTCGGTATAGTGTCGGGTCAATTTGGCTCTGGGATCTCTAGCCAAATCCTCAACAGGCTTTTGTGTTGTGGTGTATAACTGTCCATAGAACTTTTCCACCTCTCCCAAGATCTCAGGTTTGGATGAGATGAGACTACCGTCATCAGTTTTTAGTTGCGTCAGCTGGCTCTGTCCGATAGACAGATCTCTTGCGAAGACTTTGGAGCCCTTGTTACGCTCGATGGTATCTTTAATAAATTCGGTATTGAAGTTTCGCAAGTCACGCGTTTGTGCTTTAGAGATCTGCCTATTAATCTGCCTGTAAGCAAACGCGTCAGCTGAAGACTGTAGTCCCATCCCTGCTCTCTCATCCATGAGTTTGAGAGTGTGGAAGGGTGGTGTAAAAGTCGATAAATCAATCTCTGTATTTAAATTACGGGGGGCACGGTAGGTAGTGCCTTCACTATGACGAACGAGCAAACAACACGATCCTGTTTTCACGAACCATCCTTTTTTCGAAGTTATTTAGGTAATTACCCATACAGTGTGTAGAATGGAACCTGTGAAGTCTGTACCGATGTAAAATCAAGATAACATGAACAATGGAAGGAAGTACTGGAACAAAACTTGTTCGAGTAACTATATCAGTTGAAATACAACCAATGATGCAACCGAGTAAAAGTTGTTAGCAGCCAGCAGAGCTATCCAATTCAATCCTGTTTGAGTACACGAATTCTTCTTAACTATAAAATATACATAATGAGAATGATGTATGATACTGGTTGGTTATAATATTACTAGAATTGATAATGTCCGCGATATAGTTCGCGTGAATTTAGACTTTCAAAAGTCCCTTTTGAAAGTCTCTATGATCATTTCCCGGTATAGGAAACATATCTATAGATAACCGATTTTAATGAAATCGATATAGATTTTATTAAAATTAGTTGAACAAATTGGTCGTCAAAACGAAGCAAACAAATACACAGTAAGACACAGGGACAGATAGACAGTCACATCATGGAGATGAACATAGGTTAGGTACTTTTTGTCCCGGGAACCCTAAATCCACGCGGAAGATTTCGCGGGCTTTAGGATCTCACTGTTGAGACTCTTACACACTTTCTAGCTCCAATCGTGTTTCAATTGCTGGGAATGCAGATGTAGATTAAGTTTAGAGAGCAACAAACTAACTAATAACTAAAGATCTAGTCAAGAAGCTTTTACGATGTCTTTTATAACTTAGCTGCGTGAATTTCAGAGGAAAACGCTGCGTGCAATATTCATTGAGCGATTCATACGCAAAGTAGAGGAAGTTATGCTAATTTTGTTAAATGAGAATTTTGAATAGCAACTAGAAACCACTCGTTGAAGTGGAGAAACTAATACCTAGTCAATAGTCTCCTTTTAACAAAGTAATGGACCAATTGAAATCCAAAAAAAAAAACAATCTAAGCAACTGTACTTCCATCAAGGTTTATCAGCGTGGAGTATCTAAAATTCATAAAACGTTATGCTGAAACGTTATGTATGAATTAAAAACTTAATCATGTAGAAATTTCTTTTATGGATGTAGTTTGTTTAAGAATACTATGTAAAATATAAAAATTTAGTATAGATGAATTTGGGTCGTTAGGACTTTAGTTAAACATTTATGTCGATAGTCGTTTAAACATTTATGTTTCTATGTATTTTATGAAAAATTCTCTGTTAACTTTAGCCTTCCTTCTGTGCGTTTACTTTGGAGGATACTGATATACCTACTCAAAAGTACAATATTCACAAATAATAAGAACAACGTGCTATCCAATAACCATGGAATTTGTGGATTTTAAACGAAAAATTCATCCACCCCTATTTCAGTAATAAAACTCTGATCTCGTTTGAAGTAGCAGAACTGTCCGACGATATGAGCTGCCCTTTATCTTCTCCGAGTTGTGATAGTCCTAAGGCCCTTTTCCGTCCTAAGGACCGTTTAAACGGACGGAGACGTTTTCACACGTACACGGTTGCTGATGTCTTCCTACATTACTCAAATAACGACGCCGTGACGAAGGTACGGAGTGTTAATATGGAAACCTTGTGTGTGTGAAAAGGGCCTGAGAATAGAAGAAGAGATTTTTGGTGGTTGTAGAGGCGACATCTGTGACCGTCATCTATAACAACATCGAAGGTGCCTATCGGGGGCATCGGGGGCAAGCCGGGGCCCGCGCCCCGGGCGGCAAGTTCAGAGGGCGGCAGATTCAAGCTTGGTAGAATACACTATTCAGCATTATCGCAACTTTGCGATGACAGACGCGCAGAATAGTAAATTTATAAATAAATAAAACTTGTTTAATTCGGACAACGAAAGGATCCATAGAGTGTATATTATAGTATGTTAGTAACACTAAAAACACAAAGAACTTGACTGACTGGTAGCTAAGCTATCAACGCAAAGCCTAAGCCGCTAGGGTTATAGACTTGAAATTTGGACAGTAGGTTCTTTTTGTGACGTAGGCGCCCACTAACGAAGGATCTTTCAAAATTCCTCCCCCAAATAGACAGATAGAGATATAGGGTCGATCATTTTTGAAAACAAAAATAATCATTGTAGGATTTAATCAATCTGAAAAGACTCTTCCTTTTACAATTGGTTTCATGTAAAAGATAAAAATAAAAAACCAAAAACATGGGTATTTGAATTTTTCAAATAAATTTTGAGGTTATGTGAATAAAGTATAAATACAAAAGTTGTAGATCTCTTTATTACCTACAACTTTTCCATTTAATTTTTTTCCATAGGACTTGTAGTTTTGCCGGAAATCGACATAAACCGTTTTTTACCCTTAAAACCCACTCCCTTCCACTTCCCGACCTCAGAACGTCCGTAAATTATTTTTCCTTTCATTTTTGTTTTATTCTCTTCCTTTTCTAATGGGTTTCGATTAAAAATTAAGAAACACGTGTTTGGAAATAATTCCACCTACAAGGCACCCGAGCGAAGCAGGGGCGGGTCCGCTAGTGTAAACATAAAAGACACAGACATGTCCACTTCCCCGCGTCGAGGGCGATTAATGAAACGAGCTGGTTTTCGTGCACCTTCTGCTCAAGGTACTTCTATAGTGGCGAAGTACTTAAACTGTAGTTTGCTGTAGGGACTGTTCCGTGTTCTACGGATCAGGGACATAGATAGTTTTTTTACGAATGACAGCTGCGACATCCCTGACGCACTGCAGAACTGGAGCAATCCCATCATCATCCTAATTGGAAGCGCAAGTTGTCCAGCGATCTTTTGGCATACCCGACCCACAGGTTGTGTACACGACAAGCTCTGGGAATATGCCTTGAAAACTGTTACCTTAGCATGCTCAGTACAATGGGAAAATCTGCGAGCCAACATTCATTCATTCATTCAAAGGTAAAAATATTGGCGAGCGAGGGCGGCATTTTTAAATTTTTGCCCCCCTCGAAAAAATTCAAGATCCGGCGCTGCCACCACTACAGGCCATTTACGTCCTACTGCTAGCACAGGCCTCCACTCTCATAGGAGAGAGGGAATTAAAGCTTAGACCCACCAAGCTACTCCAATGCGGATTGGCGGCCTGACTTCAAACACCCTAAGTAAATTCATTATAATTTTCCCAGGTTTGCCTCAGTAATTAATTTTTCTCAAGATAATATCGCCTGGCCACACTTTTTTCTACATATCACTTGCCGGGAATTGGATCCGGGATCTTCCAATTTTGAGAAAACGTCGTCGGGAGGACGACTCGTGATGCCAGGCTCATCAAACTATCTAGACGTCTTGCAACAAAGCACACCGCCAACACATAGCTAAATACTGAGTACTTAGGTGTAATGCACATATTTTTATCACCCATGCACATTGTGCACGTCCATTAGCTTGTAATGAATCCTCACAGCGGCTGTGCTTGTCGCCAAACAGTGCTAATTGTTTACATAGTCCCTACTTCTTGTGTCAAGTTTGGGGAACACAACTTTGTTAAGTAAGAGTCGATTAGAAAACTTTTATCACGAAATTTAAAACTGTGCATTGGTTGTTTCCATTATCCAGAGTATACCTAATACCTGCACATCATTCTTTCTAGTACTCCACAGTAGTACCTCCTAGTTGCAGTGGTGAGCTTTGTGGTCTTATAAGTGGTAGACCCCGAGTTCGATCCTTGGCTGGGTCAATTTGAGAATTCATGATTTCTAAATTTTGTCTGATGGAAAGCTTCAGCCGTGTTTAGTTAGGGCATTTCGGTATACCATGCTATGTTGAGAGCGATTAGGAGTATTGGCTTAATATAACATGCCATACAACTCAGGTTAGCCCGTTACCATCTTAGACTGCATCATCCTCCGGAACACAAAAAGAAACCAAAAAATCTATTTTATTTAAGCAGTTTTTCGTACCAGAATGCATAATGCAATCAACAAATCACGACCGTAGCTTCCAAATGAAGTTCCAAACAGACTAACAAATCTTTGGTTATCAGTCCTAACAACCATAAAGTTTTGTAAAATATAGTATTTAGTTATTGAAAATTGTGAAGGTTTCGTACTATCATGAGGTTGTGAGTGTGGTAAGTATGCGACATTTTTCTCGTCTAAATGACAATTCTAAGTGTGTAGTTAACTTTATTGCTCTCGCAATTACAGTACTCAGTATGTTTACCCCCACAGCGCCAAGATTGTAATTTAATTTAAGAGCCTCGAATTCTAAGCTACATAAACCAAAATAGAATAAAATTACGCGTGGAATTGAGAACCTTCTTGTTTTTGGAAGTCTGGTAAAAAATGGAACAGTGAGGGAAAAGAAGGGTAAAGTCGGTCGAAATGCGATGAATTTTTAAAGCTCGATGCTATTTAGCTATTTTCTGTCGTCTGCTATAAACTGAAGGTACAGTTGACGTCAAAAGTCCATACAGAATCTTAATGTTGTTAAATTAAGGTAAATATTTTGGACAGATTATGTTTTTGTGGATGAGTGATTCAAATTGCTTGTACACAGTTTTAGCAGTTAAGCTATGTATGAAATTTTGACGTCTACTGTATTTTCCTTGAATCCATGACAATATTCAACAATAAGACAATACGAATTTTTCTATCGTACTTAAAAGATTTTTTTTTCACTTAAAGAGACATTAGTTAAAACACCGAAAGGATGTGCAAAAGGAAATTAAGTGTAATTAAAAGGCTAATAAACATCATTGTAGCCTAATGGGAGGCTGTAATGTCTGCTGTGCAAGGAATGCCGCGGGAAAAACTGCTATATGTGCGCCATTTCAACTAGGGTGACCATGGACGTATAGGCCTCGATGGGAGATTTTGACTAAAAGATAGCTAATACTTGGGTTCCGAACTAGGTGATTGAATGGTGCACTGGCACCAGGAAATGCAGCGATGACCCCTCACTGGGTGAACAGACGATGTCAAGCTACTTCTCTGCAAGCAAGCGGCATAAGACCTTGTACTGTGGAAGTCCACTTGGACTGTACATGAATATTGAATGTCCATACAGGAAACTTTCATTCAGCAGTGGACGTCTATGATTTGATACGACGATGACGAAATGAAACTTAGTAACTACGTATCAAGAAAGACGCTGCGCCTCAGTTCTGCCGGTATGTGTTGCGCCTAATGATTAAGTTAGAGCAATAACGAGGTTCCGGTGATCAAGTCTCTCCGCGACAAAAACTACGGGCGAGTGATTAATCGAGCGTGTAACTAACATTTGCTACTACATTAAGCATTACTCTACTAATACCTTCTACAAACTTGCAATGCAATTGCGGTTTTTCTTCTGCAATCTTTTGCAAGTTGTTAGCGACCGGGATAACGCACAAATCATGCCAGGGTCTTACAGAGTCTTGACTAACCAATCAGAATTGAGAGAGAGAACTGAATCGCGATGATGACACAAAACACTAAAATACTCAAAAGTATAGGCCAAAACGTGGAAACAGTAGATATGTGAGATACCTACCTAGTAAATATATAAAAAACTATAAGACCAAATACAAATCAGCGGTGTTCTGAGAAGTGTGCTCAAACAAGCGGTATCGATTTAATCGATCTGGCAGCCGTGCGGAGGTAAGGCGGTTCACTCACGCTTTTTGTCCGTAATCTGGCTCTTCAATTAAGGCAGGACACACACGCCGCCCGTCCCGTTAGATCCCGCGGCCATCCGGTCACCATTCACAATTAACATTAAGTGGCAACAAGGTATTTGTTAGACTGACCTATCATCAACTGTTAAGTACACTGTTGCTGCATACCTGCTCAAGTGCTCACCATATCTCTACAGGAAAATATAAGGGTCCTTGTATACAGTTATTCATGCCTGGTAGGAGGTTTTAGACGTGGCTAGTTACCAACCAAGTAAGATTAGATTAGGGGTCAAAGTTTAATGTAACTGCCCTCTTTTAGTTCGCCCGCTTCCTTCATATGCTGCTTTACTTCTTCGGTTACTGTCACCAAACCTAAAAAGAAAAAGGTCGACCTATAAAATAATTTTTAAAAAAGCCGTTTATTTATGACCATAAGTAATCGTTGTTTGAATATAAAATAAATAAATAATGTCATGAATTTATACAAAATTGGCAATACAATAATAGATAATTATTGTCATGAAACACAATGATTAGTATTATTGAAGTAGTTATTTAAATTTTATCATGTTGGGATGAGAACCCTTTTCGGACACTGGTTTCCTCCAATTATTTCTCCCCAATGCCCCCAAGGCCCCAAAACTTTCCTCGATCCACTTTAAGAAGCTTTCTTGACACATTGTTTCCATCTATAGGTCACAAATATAATCGTGATCTCTTGCAAATAGGTGGTGTGAACTTTATTTTGTAATGTATTGATATTTCCGTTCAGTCACATCAAAACATTTCGCATCCACATGCTATTATAGATTTGTTTATATTATGCAACATGCAATAGCCCTAATAATTAGCCGTTAATCTGTAAGTATAGATTCGTCATACATAGCCTTAATACGTAAGCGCGGCGCTTTTAGCCTCTGAAGGCTGTAAAGCTGAGTCTCCACGCAGACTAACGCTCGACGAGCAAGCTTTGTGCATTCGTAGAGCAATGCTTAACGTTAGAATTTTTATTAACTTCTTTATTTTCAGCTGGACGAGGTTCCGCAAGCATCTGAATACGTATATATAAGTGCTCAATATTTGCTAGTTTCCTTCCTTCCTGATACCCGAGCTCACTATAGAAGCCTAACTTGCCTCGAAGTATTGAAGTCAATATAAGAGGCCATTAATCTGCTACGTCAAACAAGGAATGTCACCTTTTGGTAGGTTGCCTTCGTTTCTTGGTTCTATTGGCTAATCACTGCCGGTCGGCGCGCTGCTACTAAATACTGATTAGATTCACCATCATCATCAATCATCATTTTTATTAGTACTCACTGATTGACAGAATATTGTACAAAGTACAAATTGAGATGTAGGGTACAGGTGCGATTGGTCGAGGTGATATGTGATTTGTTCGAATAAAGTCGAGCATGTTCGCGCGTGGAGATCTACCATAAGACGCTTGGTCGAGTATCCCAGGAGTGCAGCACACTGTGGATGGTCAGTGTCAGTGCCTCGGTAGGTCCACGAAGTGTCCAGTTCGATTCAGTGTGTGGCGGAGCGGCGCGGAGGACGCACGTGCCATGTGGGTCGCCGTGCTCTTGCTCTCGGGCGCGTTGGTCGCAGGTTCGTAGTTCGCGCGAAACACGGTCGATGACCCCAGTGATTAATGCTAAGGATAAGCGCCCGCACCCATACGACACCGATAGTTACACTTTTTTTATTTCATTTCTCTTCATCTTTCATTGATATGAATAACGAAAGATTTAGGAATTAGAATATTTTGTTGAGTAACCACAACCGAATGAGGATGTAATATCTCGTATAATTTTACATCAGGGTTAATTTTTATTATTGTACAAATAATTCACAAACACTGAAAACAAAAACTCCTACGAACTTTCCTGATAGGTGAGATCTTTTGTAAATTCCAATAATTGTATCTCATTTTCTTGCATTACAGAATAACATATACTTAAGAAAATAACGATCTTGCAATAATTAATGATTTATCATTCTGATAAATCGACCTGATAGATACTTAATAAACCTAGTAAGTCTTAATAATTATTATTCTCATTTCTACATAATCTTTGTTATAAAATGCGAATCATTATTTGAAGCAAGCGAATGATCTTCGATTTACTATATCATGATCCTTTGTTAGTTTATTTGTCGGTGAACCGCCGAGCTTGAGCCCAGATGCCTTGGTTTATTTTTTGCTATAGAAGCCACCGGCCGTAAGTATGTTCAGCTTGTAGTGATCCCGATACATTCTGCAGTATAACTTACATAAAATATAATATTCTTCTCGATGAAATTTAACAATTTTTAATTAATAAAAAAGGCATTTTAGAAAACAATTTAATTTTTATTATCTATATGGAACCTATTTTGTTAATACAAAACAGTGGAATTCCGAACCAGTGATAGATTCACTCGAATATTCAAAAGCACTTTTCAAAGCCAACTTGAATAAAAATATTTGGATAATTTGGTTTTATTTATATTATTCCATATTTCGAGACTGTTTGATTAGTTGACTGCCTTTTAGTTAGTATTTGTACTAAAAAGCAAAGAACATGTTAAGGAAAACTGAAAATAATTATTTGTCGACCTAAAAATTAAATTTACTCATGTCATTTTATTACAATATTTTACTTTCGTACCTTACGATGGCAAAATGTCTTTATTATAGATTCCTTTAAAATGCTGCACTATATATTTATATAATAGTACTAGCTGTGCTACTAGTAGGTAAGGGTCTTAGATACACAACTAGGTAAAAAAACTGCCTCGTTATTATTCCGCGTGTTACAAAAAAGATGAATAAACTAGAATTTAATAAATATACGATATAACAATTCCATCTTTTTGTCGCTATTTGTTTAGTAATTTCGTAATAACCCCAGAACTGGATTGGGCGTCGTTCGCTCCCAGAGTAGAGTTCAACGCGCGCGAGGGTCGCCTGTGCCTTGTTTACCTTCCATAGCTGCCTGCAATATTTAATTAATAAACCGACACCGACGACTAGCACCTGACTAAAAGTAGGTCACTTTATAGTCTTATTTAAATCAATGGATAACATACAAATCATTTTAATATATTTTGAATTATGAAGGAATTAGAAGTTTAATTCGCTGTAATCCACCAAAGTAGTCAAAGCTATCTGGTACAGCGTGTAGCTTGTGTTAGTCACCGTTCCGTAGACTAGCAATTCGCACCGGCACAAAACCACATCACACAAATCTTCAAAATTATTCTCAACGTGCGTTTCATTCCGACACCGGAGCATCTTCAGGAGATTATAATCGTGCATTGTCGAGTTTAAACTCTAGTAGACCAGTTAGATTCACTCAACGATTCAAAAGCACTTGTAAAAGTTTATTTAAATAAAAAACATTTGATTTGATTGATACACTACTTAACCATAATGCTTATGGTATTAATTAAATATTAATATTCATTCAATATTCATTCAGGAATACAAATAGATTGATTAATTATCGAAAAACACAAGCTGTATACAATTACCTCTACAGCTAAAAGAGGTTAAAATATATGTCTAATTTCCATACATGCCTTCTAATGCCAGGGTCATTACGGTAAGTGTGTTAGTGGCTCAGGCATTGTCAGGACAATTACCACTACAATAGACTACTGTACCACGAATACATAATACATATACAAACATGCGGGCTTGAGCTTTTGCCCTGTCACTTCTCAACCTTTTGGAGCTTATCCATACTAATATTATAAATGGGCAAGTGAGCCTGCTTATTTATTACATTATAACGGCCTCTCTATTCAATCTATTATTATTACACACTTTGCTAGAGAATAAAGTTATATCTTATAGACAGACATTTTAAGCCGGAAAAAAGATATGCCACGGTATTTTTAAAAACCTAAATCCACGCGGACGACGTCGCGGGATTTAGGTTAAAAAAGGTGTAGCACAAGCAGAGACAACAAGCAAGATATGACAAGTACAGATATGTAGTCTCTGCTTGTCAGCTACGCGTTCACAGCAGAAGCAGCAACACCATGACTTGACTTTTCAAATAATTAGGAGCCTTTCCGCAATTATTTTTTTGAATTACCTTTAAAATTATAAAGAGTGTCTCCAAGTTTCAATACGACAATAAAGTTGATAATAAAACTGTTCTTTAGGTACGGCAAGCATCGATCGATGTGCAAGCTATCACTTTGACTTATCTTTGTATAAAACTTGTTTTTAGTTAGTCGAATAGTGAAGGTTTTTGAAGTTGATTTATAAAATCAAAAAATTTGTGGATAAAGGATTGCATGATAATTTTTGCTTAACTTTAATCCACCACCACCACTACAGCCCATTAACGTCCCACTGCTGGGCACAGGCCTCCACACTCATAGGAGAGAGGGAATTAGAGCTTAGACTCACCACGCTGCGCTAATGCGGGTTGGTAGGCTTTAACGACTATTGTCATGATAGTGATGTCACCGTAAGATTGTAAAAACCGTTAGATTATAATCTAACTCGCGAAATTATAAACTGTCGAAAGATTACAATTTATCGCATTACTTTCCGGTAGATTGTAACCTGATAGGTATTTAAACCCGATAAAACCTTTTTTTTTTTTTTTTTTTTTTTTTTTTTTTTTTTTTTTTTTATCGCTGGGAAATGCGTTTAGGCATCCCTCTCGGAAGCAGGCAGTGTGAAACTGCGGTGCTTCCGAGAGGGTATGTGGGACTCACTGGCACTCCAGAATACCCACTAAAACCCAGCGGCGCTCCTGCGCATCGCCTTAAGGCTGGGTTACGGGAACACGCAATCATCCGCGACCCAGCCAGCGACGTCCGCCCAAGCGGACCCTCCTGCGGGGGGCATGCTGCCCCGACTCCCCCTCATGTTCCTCCGCGACTGAGGCTCAACGGGCGACAACGACGACGACGACGACGAAAACGACGACGACGACGACGGTCTGGCCGCCCGGAGCTCCCGTCAGGGTGGGAGGCGCCGGTCTTGCGCGCGCCTCCTGCGCCCGGCCCTTCGGCGGCGGAGAGGGTCTGCGTCGGCAGCTGCCT
The DNA here is from genome assembly GCA_964035005.1 of Erebia palarica. Lineage (NCBI taxonomy): Eukaryota > Metazoa > Arthropoda > Insecta > Lepidoptera > Nymphalidae > Erebia > Erebia palarica. The sequence goes on along the minus strand of OZ035983.1, from coordinate 40,116,753 downwards.
CACGCAGCCGTTCCGCCGCCTCCTTCTGGGACATCACCTCCTCGCAGAAGGAGGCGACGGCGTCCCAGGATTCTTCGCTGCCCACCATGGCTCGGACGACGGCGGGCAGCGAGAGGTCCGGCCCCACCACTGCCGCGAGTGCGGCGCGCTGGGGCGCCCACTCGGCGCACGACTCCAGCGTGTGCTGCGCCGTGTCCTCCACGTGGCCGCACTCGTGGCACACCTCGCTGGGCTCCCGTCTCGCCACGCCGCACAGGTATCTCCCGAAGCAGCCTTGCCCCGAGAGAACCTGCACGAGGCGGAAGGAGAGGGCCCCGTGCGTCCGGCCGGTCCAGAGCTCCAGGACGGGCCGGATCGCCTCGATCGTCCGCCTGCCGGCAGTCGGCGCCAGAAGTCGGTCCCGCCAATGAGCGGCGAGATCGGCCTCCGCCAGCCGCCGCCAGGCGCGAAACCCGATAAAACCTAACCTAACCTAACCTACTTGATTGTTTATGTCGAACCCTAACCTAACCTACAAGAAAGAAACAAGAAACCGTAAATAAAATGAATATTTCAAAAATTGAAACTCATAACATTGAACAGTTTACAATCTTTCGACAGTTTAGAATTTCGCGAGTTATATTATAATCTAACGGTTTTTACAATCTTACGGTGACAGTGATAATAGCCGGGACCGACGGCTTAACGTGCTCTCCGAGGTACGGGGGTGAAACACCGGGCTAGGACTGAGAATTTCTAATCAGAAAAACCCGATACTTAACTTTAATATCTACACGTATTTCAGTAAGTCTACAAATAGCGGATTTCCCCTAAAGAGCATTTATTGTTCTGTTATTTAATTAAGGATTGCAATAACTGTATAATTACACTTTCTGAATGTAAACATATAGAAAGAAAAGGTGACTGACTGACTGATCTATCAACACACAGCTAAAAAAAAAAACACTGGACGGGCTGATATTTGATTTATCGTTTATGACGTAGGCATCCGCTAACAAAGGATTTTTTTAAATTCAACCTATGTGGTAAAAAGTGAGCAAAGTCCCAAATTTATTTAAATTACAAATACAAAAACAAATATAGACTTTTACAAGTACTTATGAATAGTCGAATGATTCTACCACATTGGTCAACATCCATGGCTGTTGATGACTCTACTGTAAGTTTTGAATAATATTGCCTCAGGAAAATCTAACAAGGAACATTTTGTTACATAACATTTTCATATAACGTATTTGATAAGCTTGTAGTCTAAGTAACCCGAAATATTTAGATTAATACGAAGGCAAACTTAAAAAATTAACGCAAGTGAGTATAATTAAAAAAACTCTATGCATTTCTGGGAATAGGGGGCAGCGCGGGCGGCATCCGACTTGCTTATAAATAATGCCCATTGTCTCAGTGGTAATTATGCTTTATTAGAACGGAAAAAGTGAGGCGCTTGACCTCATTGAAGAGTCTCATTGATCATTGCCTTGAGTCAGCTAGAAGCTTACAATGTTGATACAGCTTTTGGCTAGATTCGCCAATTACCAATGGAAACTGCAAAGCATGAAACCATGGTGCCAGCTTCTACCTGATATGCTCAAAACTATAATATGGGGCTTTCCAAGGGACGAATAAACAAATTAAACGCAGGCAACGCATTGGCGGTTCCTCTGATATTGTAATTAATGTTCATGAACGGTGGTGATCACTTTATTTATGGTGATCCGACTGCTCGTTACTGGCTATATAAATTAGAAAAAGAGAATAGTTTTTTTGCTCTTACAGCGAAAATACACTAGGACAAAAAAGCCCACGTCACTCACTTTTATTTAGATCGAGCATACAAGCGCGACAGGACAAAACGCCTAACAACTATATTGGGACTGTAACAATACATTGATAAAGGTTTTACGTAATAGAGCTACTGTATAGCGATTAATCCAAGTGAAGGTTACAGACAAACAGACACACTAAAGCCTTGGATAGTTCCATACTTCCATACTTTTATAATCCATACTAATATTATAAATGAAAAAGTGTGTCTGCTATGCTTTCATGGCCCAGCTTGTACATCCACACATAACTAGCGTGGTGGACATGAACCCTTCTCATTTTGAGAGGAGATCCGAGCTCATTTTAGACTGGTGATGGGAAGATGATGATAACGATAACCTAAAATATTACACTCTTGATAAAATTTACGCCTACCCATAGGATTTCCATAGCTTAGTAACTTACAGTATACTCGTAAATGTAAGCTTCTAAGCTTATACTATAAAAAAAAAGTTATCGGTGTAAACAACCTTACGTCATTCAAGCCCACACCAAAAATATGTACCCGTCTGTCCACTCGTAGCGATAATATATGCAAATGTGACCGCTATTCTGCTATCATTCTACAAAAAAGCTAGTTTGAAACCAACCTTGTTTCCCTAGTAATAAGAAACTTCTAAACATAAAGGCTTAATTCAAAATGACCACTGAAAAATGAGCTGTTTTACCATGTAATACAAGTACTTTCTTCTCCCATACTGTTCCGGTTAGATGAAAAGTCAGCCTAAAATGGACTTCTTCGTATGGTGATAAAGGCTTGTGGTAAATTCAGTGGAGGTAGTAGTCGGTGGTAGGTATACTAGAGAATGACTTCCAATATAAATGTTTGTACTTTGTCCATAACCGGTATCATAAATGCTAATTCTATTGGAAGCAAATTCCGTTTTACGCTGCTCCAATACTGAAGAAAAGCAGATGCAGAGCTTACCTGTAATAACCATTTTAAAAAGAATAAAGTTGCATTCAAATCCGTTCAGTAGTTTCAGCGAGATGTTGCAACAGACAGCTAAAATACAAATGTTTTGGACTATGTATCGATAACAAAGCTTCTTCCATGATTAGTATGTAATTATATTCATAATTTGTTTACTTAATTAAATACTTCTGTTACTCTACAGAGAGACATGTTCGCTAAGCTAATAATCTCTTAAAATAAATATTAAATATTCAAAGTACAGAAATTACTCAGTTACAGTTTAATTATAAGCATAAATAGATAGATATAAATTGACTTAAAAGTATATTTTTTCTTGTAAAATATGTAAAAACTATCTACATAGAACGCGTAGAACCAAACGTAGAGTCTGCTGTTTTTTTTTACGGTCGCGAATAATAAATTAAACGATGAATTAATTAAAATAAATAACTAAGTATGAGGTACATAATGGGGTTTCCCTATCGGCTAGAAAGTTGACTTTGGCAGGCAAGGTTTAATGACACCGAATCAATACCTCCAACTGGAACAGACTATTGTCATATCAGTATACAAGATTACATTGAAAGCCAGATATAGTGATTCTTATTATTATGTGTACAACAATATTATATTGGGTGACTGGATGATCTCCACTCCTTTGTCCCTTTGGGTTTAGATTTTTTGGTAATTTCCCGCGGGACTCTTTATTTTTCGAAGATAAAAGGATGCCATTTCACTAGTATTTAATTATGTATATATGTCACCGTAAGATTGTAAAAACCGTTAGATACTTGATTATTTATGTCGAACCCTAACCTACATGAAAGAGACAAGAAAACGTAAATAAAATGAATATTTCAAAAATTGACACTCAGAACATTGAACAGTTTACAATCTTTTGACAGTTTAGAATTTCGCGAGTTAGATTATAATCTAACGGTTTTTACAATCTTACGGTGACATATACATGCAAAGAATCTCTAAGTAGGCCCATTGCTTATTTGCGGCGTGATTGCTTTTTTATACGACTGCCTGAAAAACGGAGTATATTGTTTTCAGGGTTCGTGGATGTATATATGTATGTATGAATGTATGTATGTATGTATGTATGTATGTGAGTTTGTATATTCCACCATAACTTCTATTCGCCTCAACCGATTTTGATAAATGAGGTGTCGTTAGAATCCCTAGCTTATTCCAGGTGACAGAGGCTAGTAAAATTCCAAAAAAAAAGATGGGGTGATCATGGTCCCGTATTAAAGACTAAAGTTGAAAAAAAAATCGAAAATAAGATTAACTATACAATCATCATCTAGAAATTGATGAGCAGATTCCAAAAATATATAACACTATAGTTCAATATCCAGTGATTCACAAAAGAAATATAATTTAATAAAAATTGTGAATAAGATTCTAATTTAACTAGATTAATTTAGATGTTTAACTTTTTAGTTCGTTTTTTGGCAGGGCAGTCGTGTTTTTATTTTTTTTTAAATATGACTTGTTTGTATGGGCATTGTGAGAATGTGGTAAGTTATACAGGTATACTATACCTATATAAAGAAAACTTTTTTATGTGAAGTACAAAGTGTTTACCTCAATGTGTAAATGAAAATTTAATAGTAATATTCATGTCTAGTTTCTGGTTTCACTGTTTATGACTAGTCAAGGGAAACATGCGGGCGGAACAGTTTAAAGTACCTAGTCTGCCAACCTATCATAATATTTGCTTCAAACAAGAAAAACATCGTGGGTGAATCTGTATGCCCTAAAGTTTTCCGAAAACTGTGTGAGAAGTTTGCTAATTCGTGCTAATAATGGTCAACCAATATAGTCATCACTCATCACTACAGCCCATTAACGTCCCACTGCTGGGCACAGGCCTCCACTCTCATGGGAGAGAGGGAATTAGAGCTTAGACCCACCACGCTGCTCCAATGCGGGTTGGCGGGCTTTTACGACTATTATCATGTTCGTGATAATAACCGGGACCGACGGCTTAACGTGCTCTCCGAGGCACGGGGGTGGAACACCGCCAACTTCCTAACTCCGGGCTAGTACTGGGAATTTCTAATCCGAAAAACCCAATACTTAATTATGGCCCGACCCGGGACTCGAACCCGGGACCTCGTCGGCCGCAGTCAAACATGCTAACCACTAGACCAACGAGGCAGGACCAATATAGTAGGAGATCCCATACCTACGAAATTTATACCCTCATCTGTTATTTATTTGTGATTGAAAATAAATGATAGATAACATACTCATTGAGATATCGTGAATAGGTTGCCTAATTAAATTGCGTACGGATAAGATCTATATCTATATCAAGACACGCGGAAGCGTGTCCAGCCAAAGTTCAAAAAAACTGGCGAGCAGCACCGTGTGTAATATTACACGAACCATTTGGAGCCACTTTTGACCCCCTCATAACTCAAAAACTATTTCACATAAACATGTCAAATTTGGCGCATATATTGAGACCCGTGAGATACATATGTGCTCCAAATTTCATAAGCACACCTCAAATGGTTATTTAGATATAAACGTACAAAAATCGTCATTTTTATGATCAAAGGTGATCAATGAAATGAAAATACAAGATCAAAACTCTGACACGAGGCATGCTACCATTGCATAAAGCCGTATTATTTTAATATTGTTGACGTTTATATTGTAGTGTTATAATCATTATTTTAAGGACGTCAAAGTACGTGACATTCAACCGTTAGTTTGAAACAATACTGCTTTAAGCGGTGGTAGTAACTCCTTAACTATTGAAAATGACACATAATTATTATTTTAATGTAAATAATAATGAATAATAATATAGTTGCATTAAAACCTTACCTTCGTATTCATACATTTTGTGCAACGAAACGTCATTGACAGAAAAGAAGAAGAAACGTATTTGAAGTCGTCAGTTCAAGCTGTCAGTCATTGTGATTTGTATTCATTGTTTATAGTGGTTTTAGTGATATCGACTGTTTACCGTGCTTGTTTTCAATGTTTCACAAAAAACTTTTGATTTTGAACTTTTGCAATCAAAATTGATGAGATGTAGAAATGTGCTGTAGAGGTAGTCTGACCATAGATGTAATCTGTCAATGTCAGTGTAACTCTAGGTACACTATATATTTTTCTTGAGAATTCTCGTCTTTAATTATCTTGTACAATGAGTCGTACAATAGAATTACTGGTGGGTGACACACTGACCTTACACCAAATAATAAGTACCTACTAATGTAAAACGTAAACTAAACTAATAGAAAAGTCCTATTACAGTGTAAAGGATTATTTGAATGATAGCAAGGCATGGGTATGAATTGTTACAACGGCTGATTATGTAATGTTATATTATAAGTACATATATATAATTTCAAATATTTGTGAGATGGTGATAATAAAAAAATGCGGAGTTTATTGCGGGCTCTTCTCAGACCAGGGCACGTTTGGAACCCTCGTAGCTTTAGTTTTAAGATATCGTAGTTAATTATCACCATCACGTCTTATGCTCTGTAAGCATGACGTTCAGAAGGTGTACTTTGTAGGTACATATTTTGAATAAATATGTTTTGAGTTTGAGATTGAGTTCAATAATTTCTGTACAAAAAGTAATGATATCCCATCAAAAACATAAATGTAAAATGAGAGCCAAGTTCAAAATTGTGATATATATATGCCTTGGTTGTTGACTTCAGCGACAAAAGAAGTGAGATCTAAATGGGTGCCAAGTTCAATGGTCAGTCCTGCAATTTATATATCCCATTAAAAACATAAATGTGAAATGAGAGCCAAATTCAAAATTGTGATATATATGCCTTGGTTGTTGACTTCAGCGACAAAAGAAGTGAGATCTAAATGGGTGCCAAGTTCAATGGTCAGTCCTGAAATTTATTTATAACAACATATAATATTTTATAACAACTTAAAATATCATTTCTTCTTATAACTTAGTATAAAATGTTGAAGACTAAGGCTTTGGCTTGGCTAGTTTCCATATACGAATTATTATTAAGTAGGTACCTAAAAGTACAGTTTCTACCAGCAAGCCAAATTTTCGGAAGAATAAAATAAGAACTTACAGCTTTACAACTTGTGAACGCTATAATTCGTATATGAAAACTAGCCAAGCCAAAGCCTTAGTCTTCAACATTTTATACTAAGTTATAAGAAGAAATGATATTTTAAGTTGTTATAAAATATTATATGTTGTTATAAATAAATTTCAGGACTGACCATTGAACTTGGCACCCATTTAGATCTCACTTCTTTTGTCGCTGAAGTCAACAACCAAGGCATATATATCACAATTTTGAATTTGGCTCTCATTTCACATTTATGTTTTTGATGGGATATATAAATTGCAGGACTGACCATTGAACTTGGCACCCATTTAGATCTCACTTCTTTTGTCGCTGAAGTCAACAACCAAGGCATATATATCACAATTTTGAACTTGGCTCTCATTTTACATTTATGTTTTTGATGGGATATATATCTAACGGACAGCTTAAACCGTTCTTCTAAAATTTCAAGTTTCTTGAATTTTTGACAGTAGGTTTCTTTTGTGACGTAGGCGCTCACTAAGGAAGGATTTTTCAAAATTCCACCCCATACGGGGGTGAAAGTTTGTATGAAAGTCCGTCATTTCTCAAGTTATATCCATGAAACTTGGTATACGAGCTACCTGTATAGTATGTTATCTATCATTTATTTCTTATCACAAATAAATAACAGATGAGGGTATAAATTTCTTATATCGGATCTGAGATCAATAATGTTCAACCACAAATCAAACCATCATTCCGACTCGGAACTCGTGCTTAGTAGTGAGCCGGCGATAAGTATTAATGATGATGATGGTGATTAACTGATTACGTCATCTATCATGCGCGTATAACGGACATGGATGATGCAGCCACTCCCGGCCTGATGTGTGGTAGAACGGTGATGTAGGAACAAGGCGGTGAAGTTTTTGGGCGTTTCTCGTAAATAAAGCATGACTGTAGAGTGCTTCACGTTTTAATATTATAGACAAATATAATTAGAACAATGAGTTCCCAGCGGTAGGATGCACAACCGGACAGAGGAAGTACTCGCGCGAATATTCCCATGACCTCTACTTTGCATGGGAGTCTATTATAATGTTTTTTGCTACTTTACTTATGTATAATTTATTCTATTTCAGTATTTTTTGTAGGTTTTGTGTCAGGTTCTGTTTAGTAAATATTATGATAGTTAACGTTTGATAGTTGAACGTATGACGTTTGAACGTATGATAGTTCTCATTCTAGTATTCTTTCTGATTCGATCTTTTGATGACATGTTTTCTTAATATCGTAAGTATAGGATAAGGTCATAATCTCACGTTATAATTTAGGTTAAGTGTTCAATTTTAATAATGAACTCTTGACAACAAAAACTTCATGAAATTGTGTTTGTTTAAGTATGAATGTGAGAAATATTTTTTAACCTTAGTTTTGCGTATTAAAACCTAGATTCTTTGTTTGCATTCTCATGACTTTTTTCCATCTCTTTTGTATCTAAATTAAGCGAATATAATACGGCCAAGGTGGACATTATTTTACATACAATACTGCAACTTTCATTTCGTTGTCTACTATTAGACTAAAAATATTAGACACATTTAATTTTATCATTAGAAAGCAGTTACTACGTTATGAGTAGATACAACATAAGTGGTTAACAAACTGCTTAAGGTCGTGTCTCGTTCCGGATATCTATTGCATTTTAAAGGATAAGATAAAATGTTGAAAACGATTAAGTTTACGTAAATTAATGTAGTAAATTAAATGTAGTAATTAAGCTAATCTACGGTTTTCTAACAATGTCCATAGCAAACTTGATCTTAGAATTCATATAGTACCAACACCATACGCCTCAATGGGTCGGCATCAGGGTACGGTACTGTTATGTGCGGTTCCACCAGCACAGTCAGGTTATACTGCGCCTTATGCCGCCGCGATAGGGTGGTCGGAATCAAGATTAATGTAACAGTGAGACGAGTCTCTCCAGGTGATCCATACACGGACGCTGTTCCCACGCTCTGACCAGTCCGACGGCTATTTGCAATACTATCCTGATTCTTTGGCTTATTTATGGGTAGACTAGCTGACGCCCGCGACTTTGTCCGCGTGGATTAAATTGTTTTTAATTATATGGGATAGAAAGTAGCCTGTGTTATTGACTATTGCAGACTATAATCAATCTCTGTGCAAAGTTCATCTAGGTCCATTCAGCCGTAATTGCGTGATTGAGTAACAAACATCTATTTGAGATTTTTTGGTTCCCGCGGGAACTCTTTAATTTTCCGGGATAAAAAGTAGCCTATGTGTTATTCCAGACTATAATCTATCTCTGTATCAAAGTTCATCCAGATCCGTTCAGCCGTTCTGGCGTGATTGAGTAACAAACATTCATTTGAGGTTTTTTTGGTCCCCGCGGGACTTCTTAAATTTTTCGGGATAAAAAGAAGCCTACGTGTTATTTCAGTCTACGATCTATCTTTGTGCCAAATTTCATCAAATTAATCCGTTCAACCGTTCAGGTGTGATTGAGCGTCACTCGTTCGTGTGGCATAAATTTTTTTTCAATTCCCACAGCACTTCATTATTTTCCGGGATGAAAAGTAGCCCATGCCACTGTCCAGATCCTCAACTATACCCATGCAAAAAATTACGTTAATCTGTTGCGGCGTGATTGGAGGACTAACTATCTATTACACGTCCTTGGGGATAAAATTTACAAAAAAAATGTGAATTAGGTATTTCTCCACTTCAAACCAAAATTCCAAAAAACCCAACCAAGTTACCAAAAAATACCTAGTTTAATGGCTCTTACTTAAAAAATTAATGACAAACTTTCTTACAAACTTTCAACCCCTATTTTACCCTTTTGGGAGTTGAATTTTGAAGAACTGTGAGACACGTACTTCTTTATTTTTTACCGAAAGTCAGAACACTAAGCTTCCTTGATATAACTTGAGCAATATTTTGAGAAATGAAGGACTTTCATATACAAACTTACAACCCCTATTTTACCCTTTTGCGGGTTGAATTTTGAAAAATTGTGATACATGTATTTCTTCATTTTTAACTCGCAGTTTATATACCAAGTTTCATGGCTATAACTTGAGAAATGAAGGACTTTCATTAAAAACTTTTAACCCCTATTTTACCCATTTGGGGGTTGAATTTTGAAAAACTATGACACACGTACTTCTTTATTTTTTACCAAAAGCCAAAATACTAAGCTTCGTTGATATAACTTGAGCAATAACCGGTGAAATGAAGGCCTTACATACCAACTTTCATTCCCTATTTTACCCCTTTAAGGACGGACTTTCATACAAACTTTCACCCCCTATTTCACCCCCTTAGGGGTGAAATTTTGAAAAATCCATCCTTAGTGAGCGCCTACGTCACAAAAGGAACCTACTTAAAATTTCAAATTAATAACCCCAGCGGTTTAGGCTGTGCGTTGATCCCTTAACGATTTTTTATATATATTAGATTAGATTAGAATATTAGAATTAGGTTAGATTTGTAAAGAGTTAATGTTATAGCGAGCTCCGATCTCCACAGTTTCCAGCAAGGCTAACACAAAGTGTAAACAAACATCTGGGGTGTTCACTTGCAGATTTCGCGTAGAAATACTTTATAGAGATGTTATTACAGATGTGGAGTTTTAATTTAAAAAATACACCTACCGACTACTCTTCTGCAATATATCTAAGTGCATGACCTGAATGGGTACTACAATATTTTATTAATATATACTAATAATATTAATGCGAAAGTAAGAAGTCCTGTCTACTTCTGTCTATTCCCCTTGAAGCATACAACCAGACCTAGTCCACCTACCTACATAGATAGGTTACATCCCGGGAAGGATATAGATACTTTTTTATCCCGGAAAATCAAGTTTGAGTTTGCATTCGCAAGTAAAAAGTCCATGCTGATGAAGTTGCGGGCTTTGTCTAGCTCTATTTGATTGATCAGTATAGATATGAAAGGAGGAATTCTAGACATCACATTTTATAGTTTGTGCTATATATTTTGTAGCCTGTATTTAATCTAGGGATGCAATTCAAAGCCATGGGTTATACTAGCCATATTCGCTATAGAGAAGTATGAGCTATGCACGACGGGCGCGGAATGAGGCAGAGAATGCGATGGGCAGTGGCGCCAGTTTTTATGACTAGTGTTTGCGCCCCGGTGCTCACCGTGACCAGACCTTAGTAAATTAACGACGTGTCGCTTCTTCGAGGTTTAATCTTTCCTTGTAGAAACCGGGTTGTACCGGATTGAGGGACCGCAAGTTATAAGCTTGCATTTACAGTGTGTAGGGTGTTGAAGTGACAGTTCAAATCTTATTATAAGTTCCACCGACTTATCTGACCCGGTGGCCAAAATTGGAACTAGTTTTTGTACCTGCTTAGTATTTGTTTTTATTTTATTCTTGATATAAGTTAGCGACGTTTTCACCGGCTCAGATTAGTTTGTGAGACTCTAATTATACCAACATAGCTCATTCCATCACCCTCTGTGCAGCTTGCAGCTGATGTACCGCTCTTTTTGGAAGGGTCCTCGTCTTTGCGATAGTGTCAATTATGTCAAAAACTCAAAACTTTCCGCTTCAAGTATATTGGAATATATATCTCCTTTCAGAACGTTGGGCAGTCGATTTAAATTCATTTACATAAGGTACCTACTCTTTTTCTTGCCTTTCTTGGTCAGCGTTATAGTTTTTCTAAGGTAGACAAGTATTCGAAGACACGTTTTACCAAACAGCCATGGACTGTAATGTGGGCTATGAAAGATTTGTAGTTTTGATATTTTTATAGGATGCACAACAAAGACCGGACGGACGAACTTAGGGGAAACCTTCAAATATTACGAAAAGCAGGCAATTGCACGAGCTAGTGACTGTGCCAGTGAGATCGCAGATTAGATTATATGCCTCTTAGGTATTATAATTTTTACACACAAAGAGTAGATATCGTTTAATAAGGAAGGAAAATAAGGAAGTTATTTACTTTTCAGAGAGTCACAAGAACGGCCGATACCCTTCCAGCAGTAGAGTCCTCAGAGCTTTAGGTGAGTACCTACTGAGTACTGTTGTGTATACCTACTTAAATAAGTCTTTAGATAATAATATGTTACGTGTGGGTAGTTGAACAATTGCACAATAAAGTCATTCAATATGGAGCAGCTGATCGTTTTACTACATGGTGATACGCCATCTCAGAAAGGGTCAATTAAAATGAAATCATCGGTTACAATTACAAAATCAAACTGTTTATTCTGACATTTATTAGCTGGTATTTTACAAGTTTCTCTCGATAATCAATATTTATGGAATTCGTATGAATTTACAATGTGGTATCACTTTTATAATCTTTCTAATAGTTAAGCATAACAATAATATCTCTTTAATCGAATAAATCTCAGTTTTATAAATATACAATAGTATCACGCACCCTTTTACCGTAGGCCTCGTTCTAAACTGAATTCAACAAAATGGCGGCAACCGACTAGTAACTAACCATAGATTATACCACGGATATTACGCATAAAGCAATAATGTGGTATAGATTAATTATGTCGTGTTACAGTCGGCCATCCTCCATGAACGAGTCCCTTCGTTCCTATTCACTAACCAAATCAAGCTTATTCAGAGTAATTATGAGTTAGCAAAAACAATTAAAGTTTACAATCAATTAAACAAAATAATAAGCCTAAATTACGCTTATATTACATATTCATATGTTACTTAATTAGTGAAATGAAATGAAAATCCTTAAAATCCATGTAATCGAAACTAATATCAACATCACTTACAGTATCTATAGCCATGTGGTGTCAAAGTTACTGCCTTCGCTTTGGCACCATCAATAGCTACATGCTTAGAGCCACTCATGGGCGGCGAATTCATACGCCAATCCTGCCCGACTCGAAACATTCTCACTCAACCTAACTACAGCCGTACAGAGTCCTGGCTACTGCCTTCACCAGAACACCAACGGCTGCGATGCTCTAAGCCACTCCTGGGCGGCGAGTTCATTACGCCAATCATGCCCGGCTTAGAACACCCTCCCTCGATCTAACTATAGCCGTACAGAGTCCAGGTTACTGCCTTCACCGGAACCCCATAGACAGCTGCGATGCTCTAAGCCACTCATGGGCGGCGAGTTCATTACGCCAATCCTGCCCGACTTAGAACACCATTCCTCAACCTACTCTGTAGCCGTACAGAGTTCAGGTTACTTTATTCACCTTCATTACCCTATACCCAGCTACCATGTTTTAAATCATTTCATCACACCAATTTTACAAGGCATTGTTTAAAGTAAATCATCACAGGTTACAATTCAATCAAAAGAATGCCAAAAACTGAGCTGTTTTTGCGTCTGAATCATTTATTTATAAAATATTCTATCCTGACTAATAACTTCACATTAATCAATTTAAATCAAAAGCGAATGGAGTTGTGGTTTAAAGATTGGCTTAAAATATATATATTTTTTTGTTGTGAAATATGCAGAAGTGCCACATTAAAACATTTTGATCTATGGACAGGGATGTTCCGATACCATTGAAATTTCGATACCTACCCTACTACCAAAAATTAGTAGTACACAAATCGTTTGGTGATTCTTTTCATATTATAATAATGTAATTTTAAGGAGTACTTTCGAAACAAAGCTATAGATTAAAGTTATCGTTCTTGGCTGTGGTAAAAACAAATACAAATCAAAAAAAAAATATCAATTTACAGGTCGTGTCCTGCTCGCACGAAACTCTTAGATTTGTCATTGAGCAGGGCCTCCCAAAAAAATCTTCTTACTATATGTTTGTCTATCCTTTTAGTTTATATTAAAGTTTGAGAAGGAACGAGATAGCACTTTATTTGTAAGAAAGAACATCACGGACGATGCGTTGCCAAACATCCATGACCGGCAACAGGCGAATCATTTACTGATAAAGCCGGTAAACGGCAGATCTACGAAATACGGTGAGATATGGCGACATGATAAATATCGATAACTACTCATCTAAATACTATCATCATTTAATATTATTACTTATCACTTAAGCATTGATATCGTGATGCTGTAACGATTCGATTTCTTAAAGCAATCGATTTTATTTAAAAGAAAGCTTGAATCGATATATTACATTGACATTATAATTTCATCACCTTGTACTATTCTATAGACATAACCAGGCGGCGCCCAAATATTTTTTTAATTGAATTAAAATAAACCATTAATTTAAGGATTACAGTAAATCTATTTATCATTTGATAACACCAATCAGGCAGATCATAGAAACCATCCATCGCCAAAGATGTATGGTGCAGGACAATCGAGAGAGCCCGCGATGCAACTCCATGGTCATTTTGGAAAGAAAACTCGTAATGCCAATTGCAGAAAAGTATGCGAGCCACGAAAAGTTGGAGCCAAAGGCACGTCACTTCACTATTGTAAAAATCTGCATCTATATAATATATTACATTGTTTTGTCGTTGGTTGACCGTCACCAACTATGAAACTTCATAGGCGTGCTTATATATTGTCGAAAGTTAGAAGGAGAATATAAAAAATATAAATAAATAATCTACGGCTATTGAATTTTATTTTTATACAAACTATTAAACGATTTCAATAGAAGTTACATAGACCCAATTCTACAAACAGTATAGTGTTCGGTTCTTACTAGTTATCACACTTCTCTCAGGTGTGCGTGCCGAATCGTTTCACACAAGTGTACGGTCCACAATCCAACCGTACAATTTGCTCTATCAGCGTTAACCTACACGTAAATTCACAACCAAACAGTGCGCATAATACCATCGCGACCATCACGCGTGCCACTCATTCATATCATCCGTCATAACTATTAAAATAATATTTATCATTTAGCGGTCCTAGACCGAACAAATACATTTATAATAATTAACATTACTAAGTCAACCGAGGATTATTCCACTCAAAGTAAACAAAAAAAAACACTTTTACAACTGAATGATGATTATAATAAACAATCAGAGACAATTAATATTCAAGTAGTAACTTCTTCTCTTGGTTTATGGCTTTGAGTAGTGCCAAGCCAGCACAATGCACTTCGCCAGTGTCGAAGTGCAATTATGTTTGAAAATAAACAAACTGAATCACCTGTTCGTTTTTTTTTTAAAGAATTTTTTTGAATAATGGGGTAATAAAATTATGTGTCCGGTATCCTAATGACTAGCTATAATTTAACATTTGCATGTCTTCATTATGGTAAAACATGGTTGGCATCTTATTATCATTATAACCCGAAAAATGTTTCTATATAGATACAGAATGCTAATTGAGTGGGTAGCGCTTGCTGGAAGGATTGTATCTAGCCCTAATTGAAGCCCCTACGCAGCCTAGAACCCATTATTAGTTCTGAAGTAGTCTAAAATTGATATACTTAGTCTTTTTTTTCTCTTGAATACAGTAAATACTTTTTCTTGAATGTTACCTAAATCATAGATTGCACCTAAATGATATATACATCGCCCAGACTTTCACTGTGATTGGCTAAGAATGAAATAATTATCCAAACCATTCATTTAAATTTACTATAAGAAATTAATCTTTACGTGTTTCGGAACGCTACCAGTCTATGAATATAATATTTTATGATAAAGTATACCTAACAATTGCCAAACTTAATCTCAAAGTACCTATAACTTAAAAGTCAGATTACTCTAAACTCCCATCGAATATCTTAATTATTTTTTTTGAAAAATTATTATCCAGTGATTGGATACATTTCTAATGTTTTACGGTTAATTTCGGTGACGCAAGAATAGCCCAAGTCTCATACAAAAATGGTCATGATCAATACATTTAATAGATTAGTCTTACCTAATATCTATTCAAGATTCCTTCACTAGTTAAGAAATTATACATTAAATATAATGTTTATAAAATAACAATATAACAATAGGAGCTTATACCTAAAACATAAAATATAAAATTTATACTTCACTGCCCTGGCCCTGTCTGTCGGACCAGTGTGAGCTACGTCGCAATTTCATCCCTGGGTCGCAGTCACTCATGTGTCTGAAACTTTCAATAATGTGTTTTTATACGTACTAACAAGCATTTAATTATAGAAGGGAAAGATATGCCTTTAAGTCGACAAACACAAAAATTATAACATCAGTTTGAATCAGAATGTTTAACTATTTTACAAAAGAAAAAAACTATGTTCGAAAATCAAACTATAAATGTGGGGCGTTGGTAACGAAACAATTAGATTACAATTGTTAAGCAATCCCACTTCTGAGATCTCACGCCATCTCAGAAAGGGTCAATTAAAATGAAATCATCGGTTACAATTACAAAATCAAACTGTTTATTCTGACATTTATTAGCTGGTATTTTACAAGTTTCTCTCGATAATCAATATTTATGGAATTCGTATGAATTTACAATGTGGTATCACTTTTATAATCTTTCTAATAGTTAAGCATAACAATAATATCTCTTTTATAAATATACAATAGTATCACGCACCCTTTTACCGTAGGCCTCGTTCTAAACTGAATTCAACAAAATGGCGGCAACCGACTAGTAACTAACCATAGATTATACCACGGATATTACGCATAAAGCAATAATGTGGTATAGATTAATTATGTCGTGTTACAATGGTGACAGCGGTGCTCAGCAAATTTTTATAATTTGTGTGATTCAAATGAATTTTAGTACAAGTACCTATTGACTAACTTTGTTGTACAGTTTTCTCGATATATTACAATCAGATCACCCGTATACGGCTGCAGGATTGGCCAAGATCAGCAAGACCCGTTACTACCTTAGCTATAATAATATTATATGCATGCTTAGGTACTGAAAATGCGACCCAAGTTCGTCATCGGCTGCGTCAAATAGACGTGAGCAAACGTCGACTAGGACTAGAAAACTGACAGCCTATTTTCTTATTATGGTTTGTCTATGTAATATTTTTTTAGAATTTGGCAGATGCCATTTGCATAGCTTACATCTGTCAAAATCTGGTCTGTCTCACTCTAGCCCTTCGCTAATGCTACACGCCTGTCTTCTGTCAAAATTATCAGCCTAAATTAAACATAAAAACCTACTAACCTGTGCTGCTAGAAATAATAACTGTGAATAATACTGTGTGTGTGTGTGTAAATAAAAACTGTGTGTGCTGTGTGTCAAAATAATTACTGTTGTTGCAGGTAAATCCGAGCAGCAAGCAGGCTGCGCGTACGAGGGGCGATGGTACGCGGCCGGCTCGCCCGTGCGCACGCGCGAGGCGTGTCTGTGGTGCGTGTGCGCACGCGGCGCGTTGACGTGTCGGCGCCGCACGTGCGCGCCGCTGCCCGAGCCGCCGCCCAGGTGCCACGTGCTGCATCGCAAGGGAGACTGCTGTCCCGAACTACGATGCCCTGGTTAGTAAAAGTCATATAAATAAACTCCGCATGCCAACAGCAAAGACTACACATTTTGGTAATAGCGCCTTTGTTATGACTTGCATTGTATATGTCACCGTAAGATTGTAAAAACCGTTAGATTATAATCTAACGGTTCTTACAATCTTACGGTGACTTATATAACAAACTCCCAGAATGAATTGTTAATAATAGGTCTTTACCTATGAAATTGCTGTTTTGTAAGGCACATAAAGTCGTTTTTTTTTAAATATTAGTACATTATTACAAAGGCTGGGAAATAAGCAATTGCAGGTCGAGTATGAGTTTGAAGGCCGAGCCGTCGGCGAGGACTTCACTAATACGAGACAGGCAATTGTCATTTCCGCCGAGGCATATATAGTGCTTTTCTCAAAAGAATGCAGGGAAATAAAACATACTTTTTATGTTATACATTAAATTTGTCGCTAAATATATATCATCTGGAGCTTTAATTCAAAATTGCGTTATGTTTTCACCAGTAAAAATTTTCGATTTCTTGCTTTTGAATCCGGTCGATTGTCGTTTAAAAAAGTAGTTATGTTCCCATAATTTTTCAAGTTAATGCCGTTTTTAACATGAACTGTACATTTCAGCATGGAATAAATTGCCCATTGGCTTTTTAGTTTTAGCAATCTCATTAAAATACGCCAAAAACACTGTTTCGGAGAAAATGTTCACTTTTTTCTCGTTTTTCCAACTCATAAAATTTTCATATACTTTCATGTATTTTTCTTTTGACTTCGCTGGAAGCAGGTTTTCCATTGCCAATTTGGCTTCTGATCTTAAATCTGGTGGAGTACAATCATTCTCCATTTCACTCTCTGAACCGTTGGGACTCATTTTACTTATTATTAAATTTATATTTATTAAGTATGTAAATAACAAATCAAGACGAATTTTCAGCTTTGCTGCCAATTTTTTTTTATCATCTGCGCCGACAGGCAAACGCATTTATGGCTATACAGCCACCAATTTGTACTAAGCAAAGAAACTATGGTATGCCAAGAATGACAAAAGAGATCCGATCAAAGAGTATTTAATAACCCCAGCACGCCGTTTCATACAACATTGCAGGAGCGTTGTAATGTTTCAAATTCAAAAAACGCTCCTGCAATGGGTTTGATTTTCTTTGTCCGAAAATTGGATACTTCGCGTGTTCTTTTTTCGAAAATAATGACAATATTTCCATGCATGTTTGAGAAAAATATATTTATTAAATCAAAGTATGTACTATTACTATCTATGTACTTTTGCCATCTCATAGGTAGTTCATTGATCCCTTTACTAAAACAACCATTCGGACGGGAATCAATAAAATCTTTGAAGGCGCTTTGGACTGCCCCATCGGAGTTGAATTTTTTTCCCTTGCAAGAAGTTATCCAAATTTCGAAAAAAATGGTAATCTGTTGGAGCAAAGTCCGGGGAGTACGGTGGATGTCTTAGACATTCCGATTGAAGCTCCTCCAATTTGGTAGCCGTCTGTTGTGCAGTGTGTGGTCTAGCGTTGTCCTGAAGCAGCAGTGGCCTAGAGCGATTGACGAGCCTCGGTTGTTTAGCAGCTAGCTTTTCCATCATGGTTTGCAGTTGCTGACATTAGACATCCGCCGTAATCGTCTGGCCAGATTTAAGAAAGCTGTAGTGAGCGACACCGGCACTAGTCCACCAAACGCTCACAAGTAATTTTTTTTGAGTCAATTTTCGCTTGGGGCAGGATTTGGCTGGTTCGCCAGGGTTCACTCATTGCGATTAGCGTTTCCGAATATCGTACAGGATCCACTTTTCATCACAGGTAATAATTCGATTTAAAATCCCTTCATTATTGTGCCGGTTGAGTAATGTTACGCAGCAGTCGACGCGCGTTTGTCGGTTTGCTGCACTCAATTCATGCGGTACCCACCTTTCAAGCTTTTCCACCTTCCCAATTTACTTCCAGTGGATTAAAACAGTTTTATCACTAACACCGCAACCTGCAGCTAGCTCGGACGTGGTTTGCGATGGATCCGCTTCCACAATAGCCTTCAATTCTTCATTATCAACTTTGGTCTCCGGCCGTCCACGGGGCTTGTCCTGCAGATCGAAATTTCCAAAACGAAAACGTATGAATCAAAAACGCACTGTGTTTTCTTTTGCGACACCGCCGCCATACACATCATTAATCCTTCGAGCCGTTTCTGCAGCACTGGTGCCACGATGGAACTCGTACTCGTAAATAAGACTCGTACTCGATATTTCAAGTTTTCCATTTTGTAAACTGAGTGACGCAAAGAAAAAATCAAAAGAGGAAAAAACAAATGAATAGGGGTTTTAGGGGGGTCAAAACACAAAAGCATGACTAAATAGCTGTATAAATTTGAAATTGAAATTCCTAACCAAAGAAGAGATATTTGAGATCAAAGTGGCTAGTACGACAAAACGGCAATTTTATATGTAAGGACCTAATATTAAAAACTATATAAATTTAAGCGTTCACTACAAGAATTTTTAATGGACAAAGCATTTTACACCATACAAGAGTACGCAAACCACGATAAAATGATAATATTTAGAGACTAAGCACCAAATTTAAAAATTTGCTTGACAAAGAAAAAACGTTTAAATTCTTAATGCTTAATTTAAATTAACTTAACTTTCATATTATTTGTTTCGGCTCAATATCCGGAATCCATCTTGAGTCAAGCACCAGTCTTTCTGCCGAAAAGTCAGCGTTTCCTCTTCCCTCTCCGATAGTGGCGCCACCTATTTGGTACTTACGAGATTTGTTCAAGCACCGGGTGTCCGTTCGTCATTATAGTGTCGTCAGGGCCTTTGCACTTAGAACATTTTTCTGTTGTATGGGGATGTTAGTTCCACAACTCCCTAAAGGATGGCGCTCATGGCGCTTATCTTGTACTGAAAGTATGTATACTTAAAAGTCTGTGATCAGGGTCTGTAAT
The DNA here is from genome assembly GCA_964035005.1 of Erebia palarica. Taxonomy (NCBI): domain Eukaryota; kingdom Metazoa; phylum Arthropoda; class Insecta; order Lepidoptera; family Nymphalidae; genus Erebia; species Erebia palarica. Next base: position 40,096,581 of record OZ035983.1, on the reverse strand, counting down.
GGCGCTGAACTAAGTGTTCGTTCAGAAGCTTATGTTTTAGATAAATTAATGATTTTGCCATTTATATAAACACAAAGCTATAATAATATATAAAACTTTTTTTTGAGTAGAATATGAGTTATCTTGGATAATTTATAAAGATTTATCTGTTATAAATTAAGTTTAGTGGAATGAGTTAGAAGTTTAATGAAACATTTGTGTTTTAATTTCCAAACGTGGATAGCCGCCATTTTAAAGTTTGAAATTCGACATTGACAGTGACGTTCTGGTGACGTTTTCTAGCATGCCGGATGCCGGGTGGACAAAATTATTATTGTTTTGATAAATTCGTTACAATGCGAAACTATATTAATAGAGTGTGTATTAAGTGTGTACGATATGAAAAACATGAAACTGTGGAATAATTGTACTACTTTATGTATATTTTTTGTAATTGAGAATATAAGAGAAAATAATCAACATGCGTTTCATTTACTAACATCTGAACATCTTTACAGTTTGTGTTTATTGTATAATAATTATTTATCTTAATCATTACAAGGTCACATAATTCTATAGTTGCAGAATTAGGTGATCTTGTAATAATTAAGATAAATTATTATGCAATACGCTTTGTATTAAATAGTACTATAGCATTGTGCTATGGATAAATATATACATATTTAAGTTGGACAACTTCCCGATAGATGTCGCTGTACATGGAAAGTCGAGTAGCAACTCTATACCAGTATATATAATGTACTCTGTGAGTGTCGTTTTTCACGCCGTTCATTAGTCAGTTATATTTTTATTACGAAAATAATTTTATAACTACCCTAAAGTTAAATATAAAATTATAGAAATTTAAGTAATTATTAATAATACCTCTCCGAAAATGGAGGACAAAAGTGTTTCTGAGGAAGTAAATACTCGAAAACGTGTACGTTCTCCACCACCAAGCTCAAGCAGCGATTCTACGAGTGGAAGTCCAAAGAGGAACAGCAGGACAAGGAACGATTCGCAAACCGTGAGTTATGCATATTTCGAATACTTGTCCCAACAAGTTGCATTTTTAATGAATCTTATAACAAAAGATAGGGAGAGTGCGAACTCGAATTTAAATAAAGTAAATGCAACAGTAGATTCAAATAACTTACGTCGCCCTGAGGCCGAGATAAAAAATAACCAACTCAATATTGTATCCCAAGTTGGTACAACAGATAAGGATCCTATTTACGTTAAAGCGGACGAGAGTCATCTTGAAAAATTCACAGAATTACAACACTTTAACCGTGATGATTGGTACGCTATTCGATTTTCGGATGCACAAAAGAAATATCTAGCTACCCCCGGATTCGTAGAACTTAAAGTTAACGACGAATTAAAAAGATTTGAAGCTGCGTCATTAAAAGAAGATTCTCGTTCGTATTTACCAAAGCGTTCTTTTGCTGCTTTGTCCAATGATTTACTTTGTCAAAAAGACGAATTACAAAAAACCTTACAGACTATAGTCGATTGGGCTAGTGATTCCAAAGAGTCCTTGACTCAATTCCTTGTTTGACAAGATTCAAACATTATTCTCAAAGAGTCTGAATATAGTAAAGTGACAGATGATTTATTACAATTACTATGTGGCAGGCGAGCTGATTTCATTAATTTGCGCCGAGAAGCGCTATTACGACAGATTACTGAGGATTTTCATCGTGATGTTTTGCATAAGATCCCTCCAAGTTCACAATGCTTATTTAATGATGAGTCAATCCAGAACTATTTTCAAAAAATAGGGGGGGGGCAGATAAATTAGCTTCATCATTTCGTCCAGTGCCTGATACTCGCAACAATAATACATTTTACCTAAATCAAAAACCGTCGACTAGTAGACAGTCAGATTCCAAATTTTTTCGACGAGATACCTCAACCAAAAAAGAAAAGAAAACTTCTTTCCAATCAAGTCCAACACGAACTAGACGTAACATCAATCGCAATAAACAAAAGGGAAAGAAATCTCATTCGCAGTCAACCTCTAGGAATAAGCGTCGCGCATGACTGTCGGACATTTCAAGGCGGTGGCGATTTCAAAGTATGTGGAGCAATCTAGGTGCACCAGAGAAAATAATCAAATTGTTGAATGGTGTACGAATTCCTTTTCGGCTTTTCAATCACTTCCGTGTACCAGACTTCCTTCAGGACCAAGACTGGATGGTGAAGCTGGATCTGAGCCAAGCGTATTTTCACGTGCCAATAGCTCGACAGCATCGCAGATTCCTGAGAATCAACTACCACCAAAATATGCACAAGCAGCAACTGCTTCAGATTGCCTACATAAACAAAGAAGGCGGTACGAAATCAGTGAAAATGCTTCGGCAAACACGTCAACTTCTGTCAATACTGGACGAATTGAATATTCACATAATGGCTCAGTACTTTCCGGGCAGATACAATGCGGAGGTGGACGCCATGTCACGTCACAAAGCATGCCCCGAGTGGCATCTGAAATCAGCAGCAACAGCGGTCATATTTCAAATGTGGGGCACACCAGAGATAGACCTCTTTGCGTCGAAGACAGCTCATGTGGTACCGAGATACGTTTCAATAGATATGCGGGACCAGCAGGCTCAGCACCACAACGCATTTTGTCACAAGTGGAACTACAGGCTCGCGTGGGTGTTTCCCCCGCCGAACCTAATTCCCAGAGTCCTCAGCCACTTGAACCAATCCAGTGGGAGATACATACTCATTGCTCCGAAATAGAAAAAAGTGTTCTGGCAAGCGGATGTTCAAAACAGAGCCCTAGAGCCCCCATATACGATCCCAGATCTAGCTCACACTCTGTTAGACACGAGAACAGGCACTCACTCGCCAGAGATTCAAGACCTATTATTATTATATTATTATTATTATTAGGCTATTAGAAGCCTGGCTTCGGGTGGCAAGAGTTGTTGAAAGATTGGACTGATCAGGAACAAGAACTATTAATGTCGAGCTGGCGAGGCTCTACAATCAAGACTTACAAGCCAGTGTGGATTCGATGGAAGAAGGGGTGTGATTCCCATTCAATTGATTATAAGTGTCCTAACGCTGACCAAGTAGCACGCTATCTGTCTCATCTTCACAAAGACATCTGTCTTGCCTATAGAACTATCCTAGTTCATAAATCGGTAATATCAACTTTCACTCATTTGACAAGTAACATCGATTTATCATCGAATTTTTTCTTTATAAAAAGGATACTAAAAGCTATTTCCGTGGCAGATAAGAAACCTGCAAAACCACCTATTTGGAATCCAAAACTTTTATTGCAATATATGAATTCATATAATCCTGACGAAAACAATCTTTATCAGGTGTACATACGGCAACGCTATTGCTATTAGCTTCAGGTCGTAGAGTTCATGACCTCACCTTGTTGAATGTAGACAGACATAGTTTAATTGATGAAGGCACTAGTATAGCTCTATGGCCGGCATTTGGCTCTAAGACAGATAACGCCAATAGAAGACAGTCTGGATGGAGGCTTAGAACTCATCCCGATAAGAATTTAAATATGGTTTTCTGGATAAGGCAATTACTTAACTTAAGTCAAAGTCGTAGAAAGAATTTTACTAATTTGTTTTTAACAGTTAGAAACGAAGTTAAGCTCGCATCCAGAACTATAATAGGGGGTTGGGTTAAATCTCTCTTAAAAGATGCAGGTATTGAATCTACTCCGGGTTCGGTTCGATCAGCAGTAGCCTCGCTTAATTTTGTAGAAAATTTGCCAATTGATCAAATTGTAGCAACTGGTAATTGGAAGACGATTCATACTTTTCAAAATTATTATCATAGAGAATTGTTAGATCATAATTTACAAAATATTGCTGAATCAGTGTCATTATCAAATTACTTTGACCCCGTTGATTAACATGCTTTCTGATTATATAAAAAATGTTAATCTAATCGACTGATTAGAATTTTTTTAAAGTTTTGTTATTAATTTTTTTAATTGTACTTATTTTATTAATTTGGCTGTTCAATATATGTTTCCTAATTTTGATTCAAAGTGATTAGTTTTATTCATATAATTTTCATATTGTGTTGAACATAATATATCTACTATGTAATATTTATAACACATTATAGCGTTACCTTCTCAGCACCAGGTGATAACAAACACATCACTCAAGATGGATTCCGGATATTGAACCGAAACAAATAATAGAGAGTTTTAACTACCAATAAAATTTACCTATTATTTTTTCCATCAATATCCGGAATCCAGGTAAGGCCTACCTGGTGCATCATGAGTTCTATAATGACGAACGGACACGGAACGGTGCTTGAACAAATCTCGTAAGTACCAAATAGGTGGCGCCACTATCGGAGAGGGAAGAGGAAACGCTGACTTTTCGGCAGAAAGACTGGTGCTTGACTCAAGATGGATTCCGGATATTGATGGAAAAAATAATAGGTAAGTTTTATTGGTAGTTAAAACTCTCTATTTTTTGCACGCCAGGCTTGGCAGAATATGTTGAACAGTTTTGATTTTAACACCTAGATATGTAATAATGTGTTGCATGTACCATGTTCTTGCAAAATAAAAATGATTATGTTTATAATTATGAGTAAAACGTGCCCTCTAGCGTCTAATGACGCTTTCTCTTCGTTTTTCAAAAATCCCGACAGAACTCTTTGATTTTCCGGGATAAGAACCCTATTTCCTTCCCTAGGATACAATCTATCTTTCTACAAAATTCCGTAAAATCGGGTAAACAGGTGGATCGTGAAAGTGTAATGTATAATTTATATATGTTGAGTGTAGTCGTTAATAATAGTTGATGAATCAATCAGTTTATAGTTCAACGCCATCGCAGTTTTACTTAAATATCACAAGTAAAACAAACACAAATATTTTTTACCGAGCGAAGCGAAGGTTTTTGAGTCTGCTTGAGTGAATTTGCACTTGTCCGTCCTAGAGTTGTCAAAAAAAATGTACCGTCTGTCAGAGCCTTATAACTTCTTAATTACTGAACGTAATTACTTCAAGTTTAAATATAATATGTAAACCGATGGCCTCCAGCCGAATATGGCTTAAAAAGTTATAAAAATCCTTATTTCAGGAAGCGAAAAGCGACTCATAGAAGCGAATGCAAAGTAAAATATTTTTTATAGCGTTACATAAGGTTGCGGTATATCATTTTAAAGATAATTAAGAATAGTCTATAATTTTTTTTTTAATTTTTCCGTAAAATTGACGAAATGGAGGGCTTTTAAAGTGGAGATTTTCTAACGTCCAAAGTTGACCTCAGAACTCCCAATTTTCTGAAAGGCTGAGCCTGAAACTTGGTCAATTATTTGAAGTTTATACTGTACTTGAACAACAAATACTACAATTAGATAAATATTATAAGGAAACGAAATTATTAAATTTTTGATGAGCTTCAGTATTTTTAACAGAACTTCACAATGATGTCAATTGCTTTGTAAAAGTTTATTTGTTTGTGCATACAAATAATAGACGTTAACATCATCTTACGTGAAATAAAAAAAATACCGCGAGGTCTCAGTTCGGGGCGAACCACTAGTTTACAAGTAATAAAGTGAAAGCGTAGCAGACAGCCAGACAGACAAATACTTCAGCATTTATAATATTAGCATGGAAGATTACAAAATTCGTGGTTGTCTTACTGGAGTTTCTATGTTATTCCAAAAAACAGAGCAGCCGGATGAAGGTGTGCTGACGGACAAAACGTCCGCGTTTTTCACTTTTATATGGAGCGTGCACATTAGGCCACGGGTCAAAACGTCGTTTTCTTCCGAAATGTGTATTTTTGCCCTTCCACATTTCAGCATCATTTCAGCCGAAAACTTGACAAGTTCCTACAGACATGCCAGGATAAATTCCAAGTATCTTAACTTAATTTCCTACACATTATTATTATTATTATTAAACAACTTTATTGCATACAAAAGAACAGTTACAAAGGACATATAATAAAAGTACAGACAAAAGGTGACCTTATCACTAAAGTGATCTCTGCCAGGCAACCTACACTAATGAATCAATTAGTACTGTAAGACGGGAAATTGCTTAATTATTGTTTAAATGCATACATAAACATATACATTCAAATAGGTACACACTAATAATATATACCGAAATATGATATACTTACTAATAAAATATATAAATATGCAATATATATACATAAACATTATATTATGATACATATTATACATTTTCCTCTTCCAATCATTAAATTGCTTTTATCTCGTCTACAGCCTGTTAAACTGTATTTTCAGATGACGTTATTCATCAGCAGGAGGCATCAGCTAGACTAGACGACACGGATATCGAGAAACCGACATCAATGGGCTACGGTACGTGTCTTCATGGTTATCATCATTAGTTCAACCCATTACCGGCTTACTGAGCACGAGTCTCTTCTCGAATTGAGCAGGGTTAGGTTAGTCTACCTCGCTGGCTATGTGTGGATCGGTAAACTTCACACACCTTTGAGAATATTATAAAGAACTCTCGGGCGTATAGGTTTTCTCCCGATGTGTTCCTTCAACGTATAAGCAGGTTTTTATTTTTCAGGCCCTTTGCTTTGGGATCTTCTCAGAACCCTCGTAGCTTTGGTTTTAAGATACCGTAGTTAAATAATTTATCATCATCACGTCTTATACATTGTATACTCGACGTTCATTAAACGTACTGTGTAAGTGTCAACTTTGAATACATATATTTTGACTTTCACTTTATTTTTTTTAATCCTTTACAAGTTAGCCCTTGACTGCGATCTCACCTGATGGAAAGTGATGATAGAGTCTAAGATGGTAGCGGGCTAACCTGTTAGGGGCATGGTAGTTATATTAAACCCATACCCCTATTTGGTTTCTACACGGCATCGTACCGGAACGCGCAATCGCTTGGCGGCACGTCTTTGCCGCTAGGGTGGTAACTAGCCACGGCCGAAGCCTCCCACCAGAAATAAATTTTGATTTACTTATGCCACTACAAGGTCTCGACTGCAATCGCCTGGTGGTATTTTAGATTGCCACCTCCCAAATAGAAACCCACCCACCTGAATAGGAAGCCTGCTCCAGGCGTCTAAACCCGACTATGCTATATTTTTTTGTATCTTCATAGTACCTGTCGACCCTGACTAAACAGCGGCCTCAAAGTGATATGAATGGTGAGTGTTTCCAGCGTGCGTGGAGGGCGGCACGGTGTACGCGGCGGGGTCGGCCATGGCGTCCGCCACGGCTTGCGAACAGTGCTTCTGCCTGGGCGGTGCGCGCCGCTGCGTGCGCCCGCGCTGTCTACCCCCGCCGCCCGGCTGTGTCGCGCGCCCCGCTCCCGGCGCCTGCTGCCCGCAGCGGTACCATTGCGACCACGTCACCACGCCGCTACACGAAAACAACTCACACGGTAACACCTCATCACTTATGTTTTACTAGCTGATACCCGCGACTTTGTCCGCGTGGATTGGGGTTTTTAAAACTTAAATTTTCGGGAACTCTTTAATTTTTGGGGATAAAAAGTAGCCTATGTGCTATTCCATTCTAGACCATAATGCCTATGCCAAATTTCATCCAGATCAGTTCAGCCGTTCTGACGTCATTGAGTAACAAACATCCGCAAAATTTCATCCAGATCCATTCAGCCGTTCTAGTGTGATTGAGTAACAAACATCCATCCATCCATCCATAATATCCTTAACTTTCGCCTAAGGACTGAAACAGTAACCGAAATAAGGGGTTTAAACACTGTTTTTTGAAACTGTTTTATAACAGAAACACTTATAACGGAAACAGAAACGATACTGTAACCCAATCAATCTGTAACCGTTTATTTGTGTTAATAAGTGTTTTTATGTGTAACCCTAATAGATACATGCCCTAACAATCTGCACGGTGTGACAACGCGTTCTTCTCTCTTCATTAGACTTTACACACACTGACACAACATGGCCATGTTTTTGGTAAAACAATTGCAACCATCGGTTTTTTCGGGCCTTGGGTTCAAATTTGAATACGCGCCAACAGTAAATTTGGCAACGTCGCTATTTCGGTTACACTTTTTAAACACTTTTAACCCCTTTATTACATTATATTGTACAGATTCATGTCGCTATTTCGGTAACACTTTAAAACACTTTTAAACCCATTATTTCTGGTACAGATTCATTTCTGTTATAGAAATTTAAGTGTTTCGGATTTACTAGAATTAAAAACACATTCAAAAGGGTACAGCTTCGATTCTGTTATACTTTCATTCTGTAACACATAAATTTCTGTAACCTTTATGAATCTGTTGTTTCGTATTTTTATAACATTAGTAATTTAAATGAGTATGAGATAAACTCGAGACGATACGAGAAAAAAAATTGATTATCATAATAACATTATGATAATCAATTTTTTTGTAATACAAGTACTTAATAAAATCAAGACACGCGGAAGCGTGTCCAGCCAAAGTTCAAAAAAACTGGCGAGCAGCACCGTGTGTAATATTACACGAACCATTTGGAGCCACTTTTGACCCCCTCATAACTCAAAAACTATTTCACATAAACATGTCAAATTTGGCGCATATATTGAGACCCGTGAGATACATATGTGCTCCAAATTTCATAAGCACACCTCAAATGGTTATTTAGATATAAACGTACAAAAATCGTCATTTTTATGATCAAAGGTATAGATCAAAACTCTGACACGAGGCATGCTACCATTGCATAAAGCCGTATTATTTTAATATTGTTGACGTTTATGTTGTAGTGTTATAATCATTATTTTAAGGACGTCAAAGTACGTGACATTCAACCGTTAGTTTGAAACAATACTGCTTTAAGCGGTGGTAGTAACTCCTTAACTATTGAAAATGACACATAATTATTATTTTAATGTAAATAATAATGAATAATAATATAGTTGCATTAAAACCTTACCTTCGTATTCATACATTTTGTGCAACGAAACGTCATTGACAGAAAAGAAGAAGAAACGTATTTGAAGTCGTCAGTTCAAGCTGTCAGTCATTGTGATTTGTATTCATTGTTTATAGTGGTTTTAGTGATATCGACTGTTTACCGTGCTTGTTTTCAATGTTTCACGAAAAACTTTTGATTTTGAACTTTTGCAATCAAAATTGATGAGATGTAGAAATGTGCTGTAGAGGTAGTCTGACCATAGATGTAATCTGTCAATGTCAGTGTAACTCTAGGTACACTATATATTTTTCTTGAGAATTCTCGTCTTTAATTATCTTGTACAATGAGTCGTACAATAGAATTACTGGTGGGTGACACACTGACCTTACACCAAATAATAAGTACCTACTAATGTAAAACGTAAACTAAACTAATAGAAAAGTCCTATTACAGTGTAAAGGATTATTTGAATGATAGCAAGGCATGGGTATGAATTGTTACAACGGCTGATTATGTAATGTTATATTATAAGTACATATATATAATTTCAAATATTTGTGAGATGGTGATAATAAAAAAAAAGCGGAGTTTATTGCGGGCTCTTCTCAGACCAGGGCACGTTTAGAACCCTCGTAGCTTTAGTTTTAAGATATCGTAGTTAATTATCACTATCACGTCTTATGTTCTGTAAGCATGACGTTCAGAAGGTGTACTTTGTAGGTACATATTTTGAATAAATATGTTTTGAGTTTGAGATTGAGTTCAATAATTTCTGTACAAAAAGTAATGATATCCCATCAAAAACATAAATGTAAAATGAGAGCCAAGTTCAAAATTGTGATATATATGCCTTGGTTGTTGACTTCAGCGACAAAAGAAGTGAGATCTAAATGGGTGCCAAGTTCAATGGTCAGTCCTGCAATTTATATATCCCATCAAAAACATAAATGTGAAATGAGAGCCAAATTCAAAATTGTGATATATATGCCTTGGTTGTTGACTTCAGCGACAAAAGAAGTGAGATCTAAATGGGTGCCAAGTTCAATGGTCAGTCCTGAAATTTATTTATAACAACATATAATATTTTATAACAACTTAAAATATCATTTCTTCTTATAACTTAGTATAAAATGTTGAAGACTAAGGCTTTGGCTTGGCTAGTTTCCATATACGAATTATTATTAAGTAGGTACCTAAAAGTACAGTTTCTACCAGCAAGCCAAATTTTCGGAAGAATAAAATAAGAACTTACAGCTTTACAACTTGTGAACGCTATAATTCGTATATGAAAACTAGCCAAGTCAAAGCCTTAATCTTCAACATTTTATACTAAGTTATAAGAAGAAATGATATTTTAAGTTGTTATAAAATATTATATGTTGTTATAAATAAATTTCAGGACTGACCATTGAACTTGGCACCCATTTAGATCTCACTTCTTTTGTCGCTGAAGTCAACAACCAAGGCATATATATCACAATTTTGAATTTGGCTCTCATTTCACATTTATGTTTTTGATGGGATACATAAATTGCAGGACTGACCATTGAACTTGGCACCCATTTAGATCTCACTTCTTTTGTCGCTGAAGTCAACAACCAAGGCATATATATCACAATTTTGAACTTGGCTCTCATTTTACATTTATGTTTTTGATGGGATTTATATTTACTAAACCATTTAGGACAACTTGTGTCAAAACTCTATTACTCTTTTGCTGGATCTTCTCTGTATAACGCTAATACTGTTTATGTATTAGAGTTTCGACTTATCATAGCAGCCACATAATGGCTTTTATTGCAAGTTGTGTGATAAGCGCTGGGTTGGGATTTTTCGTAAGACACGATTATTTTTGTATGGCACGATACGGATGATTGTGGATTACGGAAATTATATCGTCTTATTGACGACTGAAATCACCTAAGGTTTTCTATTATTGGTCATAAGCATAGATTGACATTGCATATGATACTCGAGAACGTGATGTCTGTTCAAAAATTAGTTGGTCAAAGTTTCTAAAAGAAAGTCGGCTCATATGCCGTGGGAAATAGGTCAATTTATTTTTTATGGAAAATTAACTTAGGCAAATTTTCTTAAAATTTCAGACTGTGTTACTCCGGAAGGTTCTTGGGCGATGGAAGGAGAGCGGGTAAAAGCAGCAGAAAGTGGCTTAAAGTGCGTACAATGTTTCTGTCTTCGCGGCTCAATACGTTGTCAACATCTGACCTGTGCTCCATCGTTACAAGGGTGCGCCCCATTGGTACAACCGGGACAGTGCTGCCCTCATCAGTACCAATGTGACCGACATAGTAATGGTATGTTGGTATATATATATATATATATATATATATAGCATTAAAGTATCGTTGGATCTTACAGACAAATGGCTAGATGAATCGAAATAATGGTGGAAAATTGAATTTATAAAATACAATCAGTTCATTCAATGCCGTCTGTAAAGACAAAATATTTTTGAGTAAAAGAGGTAGTTGAATTCTTGTCTTTAAATTTGCAGGTACAAAATCAAGTTTACATCCTCAACGCCAAAACATATTGGTGTCTTTGAAAGATGAAGATCGATCGTTCCACACATCAAAATCAACGAAACGTGAGACAACTGTCAAAGAACAGACTACTGTGACTGATAAAAGTACAGTAGCTGTTTCTGTTACCAAAAATGATATAACTACTACAGCTAAGGTGAAAAGGGAAACTGAAATGCCAAATATTACTAGTTCAAGCATAGGAACTGAGAAAAGTGAGACCAGTACTCCGAAGATTGCACAAACCACTCAAAAATTAAACGAAGTAACACAAACACTAGCGACTGACACCACAACATTGGATGAATCTTCAGAGGAATTTCCTACAGAGCAGCCTTCAGGCTTAGTTAAAGTGATAATTAATGGGACAATAAATTGCACTACGGAACTATCTTCCACATCATTACTCTTGAACGTATCAGATACAAATGATACAATGTGGATTGATAGTCAGATTCAACCACGGATACCCATAATTAATATCGAAAGCCACACATTTCCGCCAAATGATATAATAACTGAGGGAAGTCATAAAGAGGGATTTGATGACAATGAAACGTTTATCATAAATGTTACAAGCTCTTTAAGAACGAATACAAGTCACTTAACCACAACGACGATAAAACCTTCACCTGTCGTTCCGAAAACTGCCCCACCTGCACTTCTTGGAAAAGTGAATATTTCTAAAACAAAGAAAGATGAATATGATTATGATTATACAGAACCAACGCTACCTCCATCACTGCCGAACTTAAAGTAAATGTGCATCCTTATATTATAAATGACAATGTGTATTTGTTGATTAAGCCTTCAATCATGCTGCAATAGAGCATAGCTAAAGACCTGGAGAAAGACAAAGGTTTCTTTTTATTTGAGTTCCTCAGAGATTTTAAAACCCAAATCCACGCGAACGTAATTGCAGCAATCTAGTTTTAATATTTATATTTCGTTGAATTATTTCTTGAGCGCATTATAAAAATAATTTTTAATTTCAGAATTATACCTTTTGTAGCAGCTGACGCAGTTTTGGAAGACGACGTATCATCAAAAGAAAGTCTTGATTATTCTATACTTGATAGAGAAGATAAATTCCCAGTTTATTATCCAAATAAAGAGACAAAAGATACAATTTATGCAACGCGTAAAGTAGACGTTTATAATCCCACGCAATATCCTATATTTATATCTAAGAAAGTTGAACCGCAATATTCTAGTTTCACACAAGAAGTCGATGATGTGAAAGTACCATATCCAAGCATAACTAATGAAATGCCAGCTCCTGTTCAGGAATACACAGTTACTGCTTCACTAGGAAATTCAGCTAAGATAAACTATAAAGGTGAAAATCCGCTACCTTCTACAAATACCCAATTTGAAGTAGAGCCACCAGCTGTTAATATGTTTTCGCCACCAATAAAAACCGAAGGTTGGTTGTTATTATTGAAAAAATAATTAAAATATGGCTGTTTATAATTCACGTAATAATTTTTTTTAATATTTCAGGTGGTTTTGTACCGAAGGGCCCTGGGATTGTAGATGATTATTATTCTGTGTATCATCCAAGCACAATGCCAACAAATAGTATGCCTCATTTAACGACATCAATGCAGTTGGAGCCAAAGGGTATTACGATAGTAGCATTATATTATAGTCATTTCTCTATGTATAATATATAGCAATTCTCATAATTTCTCAAATAAGTAATCAATGATGAAATTTCAGATGAATGTGTCTCTGGCGATGGGGGACACATCTCTGAAGGAGAATCAGTTTCTCTCTCCTGCTCAATATGTACTTGTGCATGGGGAGAGCTGCACTGCTCTCCGCGACCATGCAACTCGCCGCCAGGATGCAGGAGAGGGGCCGCAAGTATCAGCACAACTGATTTATGCTGTGGGGACCTAATCTGTGATAAACGTAAGTATAGGATTTAAAATTATTTTATTACAAGATGATGCCCGCGACTTCGTCCGCGTGGACTAAGTTGCTTCGATTCCCACGGGAACTTTCCCAGTATACAACTTTGAACCTATCCCTGTACCATTAAAATTGGGTAAACAGATGGATCGTGAGAGCGTAGGCAGACAGACAGACAGACGGACAGACAAACATACACACTTTTACATTCATAATATTAGTACGGATTTGCTTTTAAAACAAAACTTTAAATATTGAATAATCATTATTTAAATCATATTTTCAGTGAAAAATAAAACATCCATGCCTTTGATGACAACGGAAGATATTGCGAATAATTTGAATGAAACAGAAACAACAAGCAAATACGTAAAAGTATCATTTACTTACCCAGATAGTACAACAACACCACGCGTCTATACAAATATTGATAAATTAAAAGATATGAGCATAGAAACGAATATTTCAGAATCGAATGAAAGATTTGAAGACACGATACCAATAACATCAGTCACGTCCAGCACCACTGAAAAATCAATTTCATATACAACTTCTACTGAAGCTCTTAATAGAGTTGCGGAAAATAGTAACCATTCCCTAGATTACGACGAGGAAGACGATGTAGATGATGATGATGAAGGATTTTCCTTAGGTAGTGTTCTTAAGCTCTTGCTTAGTGAAACATACGACACTACAACTGCAGCACCGAAGAACAAGATAACGACAGTAATTACAAGCAAGACACCTACAATAACGTCTACATCTTTTCCTACAACTAAAAGAAAGCAATTTACTTCATCTGAAAGTGGTTTCGTTCCTGTGACTCATCGTTCTCCTTACATACCACCGAAAAGGTTATATCCACAAAACACCATAAACAGAATTGACCACCTTGTGCTCGGAGAATCAAATGCCATAAGAAAATCGACTTTAAAACCAACGTTTAAGCCTGTTACAAAATCAACAACCAGAAAAGTGGTAACTAGTACTAAAACCACTCCGCAACCGATTACTTCAAGGACTGTAGAGATTTCAAGTAAAGAAGGTTTTGGAGGGCATCCTGTAGAGGTGCGTCCTCCTGCGCCCAATTTCATACCTGGGCTAGGATTAGGATTGCCCAAACTCGCCGGTTGCAATATTTATGGTCGAATGTATCGAGTGGGTAGAATTATAGCCGAATTGTCGTCCCCCTGCCAAGAATGCAAATGTACCGAATTCGGTGTTCAGTGTCGATCGCTAACCTGCTGAAAGGTCTGATGGTGATATTGTAGAACATCTTTCTACGATAAGTGATATTTTTTGTAAAAACTAAAGGCATACACAATTAAAAAGAAATAGTGAGGATATTCAACAAATTGGTAAGATTGATCTGAAAATTGTTTACATTCAAATTTTGTTGAGTTGACTTTTGTACAGTGTGTGTGAGTTTGTATGTACTTATAGATTGTAGTTATAGATAGAACTTTAAGAGTAAGTTTTATATTAATAAGTATATTTAAATTATGTTAAATTATCTGAAACTACAATAAACAGCCGTCGCGCGTTGGTTTTGATCTCAAATAGTAATACTTTGCAATAGCTTACTATCATACAATATACCTTTTAACCAATAAAATGATATAGCTTGCTAGAACAGTATAATAAGTGAATTAATGTAGAATCTTATTTGGGAAAAAATAAACAATTCACTGATAAAATTTATTTTTTCTTCATCCGGTGAACTCATGAACTTACTTACTTGAAATTAATGAAAGAAAGATTTAGTAAGTACAAAAATGACTTTTATTAACAACAGATCACAATAATGTTGCCAACAGATTAACATTATTTATACCGAATAGTATGATTGTTCATATAAAAGTGAAAGATATCAACATCAAAACTTCAACGTAAACTGAAATTTGTAAAATTTTGAATAAGGTCATTTTAATCACATATTCCTTAGACTACGAACACTTCCGAAGGTTTCATTTGAATCCTTAAATGACAATGGGTAACATTTAAATTTGTTCTAAAGCTTTTATAAAAGCTTATCTCAACGAATTATTTATATTACATAAAATAGTGCTATTGATATGCAATACAAAATATAAATTAATTATTATCCTAATATACACTGCTTAGAGAAACTCCCAACCATTTGGAAAATATCAATTGGACTAGATTATGATTTATGAATCTCTTTGGCTGTCTGTGACTTAAGTTTTTTATGTGATTACATCATGACTACAAATGTTCTTTGTTTTATACCTAGTAGTAAAGATTTTTCTTTTAATCAAATAAGAATACATACAAATGATTCAAATATATCAGGATCTGTAACATCAATGGGAAAATCAGCAATTCGTAGACATTCTTTATTAAAATAGCTTTTTTTATTCGTAAAATGAGTGTATACGAAAGAATTAAATATGAATATCATCACATAGAGTACTTTTTGAAATAGTTAATTATAACAGTAGAATGTTTTGATACAAAACGATTGAAACTTAATAATTTCGTAGAAATTAAAAACAAAAAGTGATTTTAAAATAAAGGTAGATAACTTTATATGCAATAAGTAACAACATAATAATTATATATTACAGCAAAAATCTTCCCTGATTTTAATATTTCATGTTTTAAGGGGAGTTTTTTTAACTAAATCATCCATTGCATTAGAGTTATCCACCATTTTAGAATTATAAATGTTAAAACATCACATACCACACATCGATTGCTTAAAATTATTCTTATGTCTATTAAAATCACTTTGGTTAGTTTGTCATCTATTATAATGCACTGTATTATACATAAAAGGTTGTTACTATTATAATGCTTAGATAATTTCATTACACTTTTTGGAAGACCTGTGCCTATCATTGTTTTTACTTCACTTTTAACTAACTTGCTCATCATTTTGGAAATTTCTTTTCACATCAGTGATGAGATAGCCCTAAAATTAATTAATGTTCATAAGCTCATTTTTTTTTGTTCTTGTTCTGTAGTTTACAAACAGGTAAATTAATACATAGTAGACTTTCATTTTCATTTATTAGATCTCGTATTTTCTTCTCTATCCCTCGCAAAATCTTAAAATTATTATTGAGTATACGAATATTATTATTGTTGTTAGTAATAATATAAGACACCAGATGAATTGACGCTTAATTTTTTATTCTTAGCTAGATTTGGTTTTATCGAATCTATCTATTTCGAATGGCATCACATTTAAATTAAATTCGAACTATCACAATATCTCTCTTGGCATTAAGTACCAATTCGTCGTCATTCGTTGGTACCAACGTCGAGTTTATCGGGTCTCCCGTTACGGAGGTCTCCATTCCCTCGCAAAGTCAAAATCAATGGATCCTAAACTTCATTATCTTTTCTTGTCAAGTCAGGTGGTCAACCTCGTACCAATACACGTAGTGGGCGACGACAGCGAACACGCCTGTCACCAGCAGGAGGATGGATGCTATTCTACATACTGTTATGCTTCGCTTATGCGAATTCTCTCCTGGAACAAAGAACAATCGTTATTAACATTGAGTAAGGTTTAACTTCGTCACAAACTATAATTTCGGTCTTTAAAAGTAGGACTCTCTAGAGTAGATGTAGTAGTAAAGGAGGAGTGAGAGATAAATATCTTAAAAAATTGTGTGCAAATATAGATTTTGTTGGATTCGGAAACTTTCAATTGATTTTCATGAAATTTGGTACAGAGATAGATTATATTGTGGAATAACACATAGGCTGCTTTTTATCCTGGAAAATTAATGAGTTCGACGTTCGTTCGAGAGACAAAGTCGCAGGCATCAGCTAGTTTATCATAAAGTTTGCATATGTGACAGTTTGTTAAACCTTATTGCGCTCTGTTATCTTCAAAGCTCAAATAAACCCCAATTTACACAGATAACGCTGCAGGAAAAGATAGGTATAATAGTCCGTGTCATGATAAAAGTCTCCTACAGGTGGCGCTAGTAGTAGTATGTTAATGCAATTAGTGTATGTAAAATAGTATATATTATATAGTTATTTATGCAACAGTTGTGTAATAAGGGGTATTAAAACACAAATGTGGGTTTATCACACGACGCAAAGCGGAGTGTGATAATAGTATCATATGAGTGTTTTAATGCCTAAATATCAACAGTTGCATACAAGACTTTATCTACTCCCATGCTATGAATCCTCTATAACAGATTCTGAAATAGCTTACTGCTAACATTAAAACATCCAGTCCTAGTAACCTAATATCATCCATTACTGAGTATATACAAATAAACTAAGTATTAATGAAAGAATTATTTATTGTAGGAATTAACATTTTGTATAGTGCAATTATTAAAATTCACTTGATGTTCTTTAATGTTAAAACATCCTGATCCCGATTTACTCGGTGGAATATTTATATTCACCACTTCACTATTTTTATTTTCTATGGAATTCGAAATTACATTCGACACTTGGATTTTGTTGGTTAAAAAGTCATTAATATAGCCCTTTGCAACAGACGTAGACTTCCATCCGCCGTGCCGTTTTAAACTTGTTATGTCTCCTCCGGCATCTACTAATATTGTGGCAGATGTTCTGCGAAAGGAATGTCCTATATACAACTCAGGATTAGGAAGTTGTAAATAGTTAGCAATTGTTTTACCCAAACTGCTAAAAACTTAAATCGCTCATTTTTTTGTTAACGAAACAATAAAAAAAAGAAGAAAAATGGCGGGGAAAATTCTAACCTACTTTTTTTTTACAGCGCGCGGCTTTCTGGCAGTGAAACGCGCGTGTATGACAATGTTCTTTTTTGAAATTCGCATAGATGTTCTTTTTTTGTAATTCATACAGATACCACGCATCGAGCAGATGTGGCTGGCTGTTGAGTAAACCCTTTGCGCAGAGGGGATCGAAAAAAAAAACAAAGGAGTGTTGTTATGAAATTCAGTACAATATTAGATCACCCGTTTGGATGGTGTTATGGTTATTAGGACATTGGGTGTTTTAATGCTGGCAATAAGCTAACCGTTTCAGAACCTGTTATAGAGGATTTTATAGCATGGGAGTAGATAAAATGTATTACCCTACAAGCCGATGCCCGCGACTTCGTACGTGTGGATCGAGGTTTTGTGGTTCCCGCGGGAACTCTTTAATTTACCGGGATAAAAAGTAGCCTATGTGATATTCCAGACTATAATCTATCTCTGTGCCAAATTTCAGCCAGATCAGTCTAAGCAAACATCCATACATCCATCCAAACTTTCGCATTTATAATAATATTACTTACTCTATTTAGTCCTAGGTGAGCGACAGAGGCGACGCCACAATAGAAAACTGACGTATAGCTACGCGACAAGGTCAGTCATTTCCGTCTGACAACGGGTTAGTTCCACGAATGTCTCTGGATTTGTTCCGTGACGCGAACTTTAAAATAAATATTGTTGTGAGCCGGGTACCTGTGAAAACGAGGAAGGCAAGCGGTACGCCCACGGCGGCGCCGAGCGCGTGCGCAGCCCACGCCACGTGGTCGTACGACATCCGCGGCTCGGGCGCGCGCATCAGCGCCCAGCAGCCCTCCGACAAGCCCAGCACCACCACGCTCAGCGGCCGGAACCACCACAGTGGGATGTGCCCGAACCTGTGGATGCAACATCAATGTCATACTTAGCTAACGTATCCAAAGCTAAACTAAGTCTTATCATTTCAATCGATAGGGATGATGACAACTCAATCAAATCAGCAACTCTTTATCAAACTTAAAAACGCTCTACTATTAAGGAAGTTGTATGAAATTTGCAATTGTGACGTCATCAAATTTAAATACACTTTTTTCTTTAATCTATATTATAAAATGGTAATCTAACTTAGGATGTGAATTTTAGATCTTTTTGAAGACCCTCTATTTAATAATCAGTTAGAAACAATTTATTTTTGATATAGACATCATCCCGGCTCACTATAGAGAACGAGTCTGCACTCAGAATGAGAAGGGTCGAGCAATAGTCCACCACGCCGGCCAAGTGCGGATTGGCAGACTTATCTTTGAGAGCAAACTGTCGGTCATGCAGATTTCTTCACGATGTTTTCCGTTACCGTTGACGCGAGTTAAAGTTTACGTTACTAAGTTTTGACGACCTTCGTGGCGCAGTGTTGTCTTAACGTGCGGAGGAGGTCCCGGGTTCGATCCCCGGCGGGGTCAATTTGGGAGTTTATAATTTCTGAATTTTCCCTGGTCTGGCCTGGTGGGAGGCTTCGGCCGTGGCTAGTTACCACCCTACCGGTAAAGACGTGCCGCCAAGCGATTTAGCGTTCCCGTACGATGCCGTGTATAAACCGAATAGGGGCATGGGTTTAATATAACTGCCATGGTTAGCCCGCTCCCATCTTAGACTGCATCATAAATTACCATCAGGTGAGATCGTAGTCAAGGCTAACTTGTAGTGGTTAAAAAAAATAAAAGTTAAGTCATGTACCTAAGGCATACGTTGGGCAGATGCGCAGTCAACAGCGCATAGACCGCGGCGGAGGCGCCCACCACGCGCACACGCGGCTGTAGGACTCCCGCGCCCAGCGCGCCGGCCGCCACGCCGCCGGTCCACACCAGCGCCACGCGCGACCAGCCCTGCTCGCGCTCCAGCCGCCAGCCGACCTGGAGTGACCACGGACATTCTAAATTTTATTTTCATTTTGTTTATTGATATACCAACAAATATTGCACAAACAATTAATAATCTTAAAATAATACAATAATGCAATACTTAATTATAGGCATATACAGCATTAAATATTATCCGGTCAATATACATTTTTTTGTACAAAAACTAAGTTACCTTACCTACAGCTAGTAGATTCACATTATTAAAACAAAGCTAAGGAATGAATAATAATATTAAACATATAATTAAATAAATTAGGAACAATAAAATTAAATTAAGTAATTACAATTAAATTAGTTCTTATTATGCAATACAGATAATTTAAAGATTGATTGAATTAAATTAAAAACATTTCATCCATAAAGTTACCGTTATAGTTAATTTATTAAGGGCTAATTGTTCAATTGTCAGTTAAAGTTTATCGGAGGGATAAATTTGACGCTTTGACGGATTTTCAATACAATACCTGTCAAAACGTCAAATTTATTCCTCCGTTATACTTTAGCTGACGATTGAAAAATTATCCCTACATCGAATAAAGTTTCTTCTTAAAGCTAGATAAAGTGTCGTGAAAAATATCAATGTCAAGGTGGGTCAAATTGTTATAATAATTAATAAATCGACTAATTGGGGAGTATTTGCCAAGATTACTTTTGGAAAAGCTTGGTATAAAGGTGTTTTTTAGGAGAAATCTGGGAGGACGGTGAGGGACATGTATGTTAATCTGGTTCAACAAGTCGGGAGAGCCTAATGTGCAGTGAACAATTTTAAACAATGCTGTTAGATCAGCCACAAACCTTCGTTTTTCAAGGGGTTGGATTTTAAAATGTTTTAGACGCGTTTCGTATTCAGCGCTATATGGGCAGGATTTGTCCTAAATAAACCTTAAGAGCAATTACAATAGCACAGGAACATTGAAGAATAGGGAAAGTTGTGCATCACACGCAGTCACTAAAAATATTGACCCTGCCATGCATTTACATACTAGAATCAGCTACATTTGTAAGGAAACAACCGCAGGCTACCGATTAGAGGTACGTGTCTAATGGTGTCAGCTTTGCTTTTTAATTTGAATTCAATGTTTAGAAAAGGTAAAAGATAATTAATTAATTTATTGACGAAGGTTTAAAGGTTTAATTAAATTTATATTTGACTCATTCGATGTATTTCACTCGGTTCGTTCTTTGGTGGGGACGCCGTATTGGAATAATTTGCATAAATACTAGTAATTTGACACTTGGAAGTTAGTCTGTTACCGACAGACTCAGCGATTATTGAATACTTTTGTGTTTAGATCGCAATTTGATTATAAGCTTAACGATGGTAATCGTGGTCGGATCAAATGAATATTTTCTTAAAGTTTAATCAAGTTTTTACGTTAAATCTCTCGTGAAATCGCTACATGTTGTGACCATTCGCTCGTGCCTGTTTTAAATATGTTAATACTAACATATTTAAAAGCAATTTAATTATGGCCCAGTTCTGGAATTATCCTTACAAATAGTACCCCGCTACCATCTTAGACTGCATCATCCCCCACCACCAGGGCTCTCACTTGAGATCTCACGGGCTATCTTGTCTTCGTCATCTCGACCTATAGACGTCCACTGTTGAAGGTTTCCTGTATGGATCTCCACAGAACTAGGTCTTGGGCTAACTTGTAGTGGAAAGAAAAAAAGGGTAAAAGTGTAACTTACAGCTAGTGCCACGATAGCGTTGAGCGCGAGGTGAGCGGCGCCCGCGTGCACCAGACCATACGTGAGCAGCCTCCAGGGCTCCTGCCACCACGCGCTGGGCGCCCACTCCAGCTTGGCGCGCCACTCCTCAGACCCGCACAAGTGCACGATTACCTGGAAAATTATATGTTTAACCTTCACTCTCATACTGGCTAACCCTGCTGCAGAGGCAGCCAAAATGCTTTTTGATTTTAAATTAAGATAAGCAGTAGAAGTAATGTATAATTAAGTATAAGTTCCTCACAGGGAATTGTGGGGCTGGCGTTATTTGTTATATAAAGAAAAGCTTCCAAATAAATCACATTACAAAAAAAAAACTTCATTCTCCAGTAAGTCCCTCGTGACGTGACCGATCGCCGGCTTTCATAGTGCGTCAGACATTTAAACCTTCAGATAAAGCTTGGAGAGTTATATCAATCCATTAGCAGCCAGTGTACCTAATTGTAATCCTAGCACCGCTTTTAACATACTATTTGACAATAATCACCAGATAAGCTATTCCAATAAAAATCTATTAATCATTTATCAATGATGGGCACTATTATAAAATCATAATATCACTTACAATGAGAAACAACATGGATATGATGAAGTAAGGAGGCCTTAGAACGTCTTTCAGCTTTTCTTTCCTCTTTTGGAATTTCGTTTTTGTTTGCGTTTTTATTCCGGCCTTGGTTGACGAGCATTTTGGTTTCTTGATACCCCAAACTCCTAAGGTGAGACCGGCTTGGAGGCGACATGAGGATTTCTGAAGAGGCTTGCTTCCGAGGAGCCGTCGGTTCTCCCCGGGACTGTTTGTTCTGCTATCGCTTCCGAGTCCCAACTCCTCGTTTTCGGCCCAGGCCTGCGCTGGAGGCGGCTCTGCTGGCAGGATCCGTCTGCCCTGGTGTACTGGTACTTCTTGGTAATCTCCGTTTAGCCGCTCCACCTGATTACGAAAAGATAAAAATTTTTTAGACTTTATCAACGAGATTTCATATTTTGTTGTACCTATTCTTCGTTTACAACCTTACCCGCTGCCAAGGGTCACTAGTAGAGATCTCTTACAGAGTGTTTCCTTGTCCACTATGTTTCTGTTTATCTACGTATTGAATAACTTTATGATATTAAATAAATTTAAAAAAAATTACGTGCTGAATATCTGGAAACATTTCAAATCTATTTGAAGTTGTTTTTCGGGTTTTTAGAATATCATTATATCGACATTTTTTTTTAGGTAAACTACCTTTAACTTAATAATCACTTTTTTTTAATAATTTGTACTGGATTTACGCCTTAGGAATGGTTTTAGGAATCCTGGTTGTACAAACCTGTTCGCAATCCTCCGCATCCGGAGCCATTGTTTGCCGCGCACGATACACTGGTCATCTTCTAGAAGAGATCAGGAGAGCTTCACGCCATACCTCCAGCAAATCCTGACGACAAATGATACCTCTCGTCAGATCCCGACAAATATATACCGTGCTAAAGGAAAATCTAATAATTAATTATATTTAATATCTTAATTAGGGATTCCCTTTAATGCGCCCGGAAATTAGTTAATAATAAACTATTGTGGTTTACGTTTAAAAGGACACAGATTTGTTGTATTGAGTACTATGGCCATATGACTTGTTATCATACTGGTTTTGTGAAGGATTATGTATTTTACCCTTTACTAGTTTTATCAATGTGTTTCAGGAATTATGTCGAGAACACCTGATGATTTTGATGCCGGAATTCCTAGACTTAAATTGTTTTGGCAAAGCTATTTTTTTAAGCAACAAGACTGAAAACGTCACAATTCTTCCATACTAATATTATTAATGCGAAAGTGTTCCTGTCTGTCTACTATGTTTTCACGGCCGATATGTTTACAGATTTTGGTGAAGAGCTGTAGCATCCCGCAAAAGGTTACTTTTATCCCAGAAATTCAGACAGTTCAGACAATATAAAAAAATACTTCTACGCGGACGAAGTCACGGACATGGTCTAGATTCTAGAAGGTAATAAATAAAAATTTAACTTAAGTGTGCCACTAAGTACTGCTAGGTCTGTAGGGCACAGCTGAAATCTTGCTGGTGATTATACTCAAACTCTGTTGGCGTTAGCCCGCACTTCTGCTCAGTACATTGAAATAGAATGAGTAAACTAAAATTCTACACCAATTTATTAAGTAACCCTCCCAGGGTTTCACCGTTACATTAAACGAATATTTATGGAAATTCAAACGGACTTAATTATCAAGGGTCAATTTCATCTACCTACGATTGTTTTTAAATGGTTTTCCTTCTAATGCTAATTTCAAATGAATAACTATCCAAAAACAATCCAGTGTCCTCTTTTATAGACATTAAGGCACTGCTAATACTTATTTTATCATGCATAATATATTAATATTAAATGTCTTTGTTTCAATTTATTTGATAGGTGAGAAGTAAATTGAACACCAGAAGGAAAAAGTGACCGAAATGAAGAAAAAATTAACTGATTTCGAAAGAACCCTAAAAGAACTTGAAAATACTATGTATTTTAAAACAAACTTACGTAAAGACGTAATTGCACTTAGCTGTTTATAAGTATCTAATCAATTTTTTTACCTACTTACTAACTTAATTTTACTTCACAGGTAATTTACTGATTTATATGCCAGACAGATGATTGGATTTATGTGAGCTTAATTACTAGGATATCTGAATGTTTACTTAGTTAAGTACGTGATTTAATATCTTACAAAAACAATAAAGCATAGGCTAGTAACTGGTAGTAGGTAGGTAACTAAATGACAAAATATGACTGTATTGCCTAATTAAAATAACCCTGTATGCATATCTCTGTAAATATTGGTTTTTCCACCATAACAATATCCTCGTCAAATAATTAATTTTAATGCTTATTATTGATGCCCCATTTTATACTTAACTATTGAACATATACTTAAAGCGGGCATCAGCTAGCTGTAATAATTAGCGACAAAACATTGTGAGTTTGTGATCATGATAAATGTTATGGGTGGTTACTGGATAAGTGTTATAAAACGAACTAGATAAGTACCTAAAAAGTATAGTTGAGAGTTTTACTCGTATATCAAGCTATCATAATATACATTTTAAATATTATTTAATTATTTTAACAAAAAACCTGTTGAAAATTTAATAATCTCAGGCTATAACTGTCATTCGTTTATCATTAGATAGTGTCTAATCATTGTCAAATCATAACATAGATATAAAAATAGTAGTGTAGCTTATTAATGTCAAGTTAAAAATAGTTTTTATATCTAGAATGCGTTCACGACCTACTGTTTATTTGCTGTAAAAATTATCGCTATACGTGTCAAGTTTTTAAACTATTTCAGATAAAAAATTACTTAGTTCCTGTTGTAACGGTATGAAAACAGATTGGCATGCGCAGCAGGTGGCAGTGCACCAAAATGCACTGCTAAATAAAACATCATTATCCAAATCGGTCCAGCATTGACAGTTAGGCATCCCGTAAGAACACGTACTAAATATCGGTCAATCTATGCTTAGGACTTCTACTTGAGAACTTGTTCTTAGCCGATGTCAGCTTATTATTACGGGCCTCAGAGTCCTTTAATATTACCTAAAACTGAAACTGGACGATTTCTGAATATTAAATATTACATTAATTTTTTGAAAAATTTCAGACCTTTGATATGGAAGAAACGGGTTTTAATACAATATTTACTTAAAGCTTATACACTGGATGCACTTAATAAATAAGATTTTTTATCCCGACCCCGGCCTGGTTCAATCTTTACGTGGTCCGTGTTCATTCAATAATATAATCAAGTATTGTATATATCTAACAAAGCTTAAACCAATTGATCTAAAAGCTACCGGGAATACCTAGCAGAACATCCTAAGCTCCTAGAGTCCTAGATTATAAACTTATTCATAGACCAGCTGGCAAGTCTAAATATAGCGTAGATATTATTGAATTACAAGGTTACGGCCTATACAAATCACGTTCGCTGAACTGACCACCATCTCTCTGAATAAAACACCCTGAATATGTCTAACTTCCTAGGTAGGTCTGTGCGTCTGTCTGTTATAGCCAAGCGATCAGATATGCATGAGGAAGGATCAGCGATTACACAGCATTTATGAATATGTATGCCTGATTAATAGTTATTGTTTTGATGTGGCCAGTTGATTTTGCTTGGATTATTGTTTAGATAATTATTTGTTTAATTGCTTGATCCATCCATGACGTCCTTAACATCTAATGGTAAACAACCAAATAGGGATAACTTTTATTCTCTTCCACATAACGAGACCACCAAGGAATTGTGACTTTAACGACCTCCCAGGCGCAGTGGTAAGCACTGTTGTCTTTAAAATGGGAGCTGTCCCGTGTTCGATATCCAGCAGCATCAATTCGGGATTTATGATTTCTGAATTTTCTCTGGTTTGGTCGGCCGTGGATTACCAAAACGTGCCGTGAAGTGATTTAGCGTTCCGTTGATGATATCCGCCAATAGGCTAGGTAGAATAACAGTTACTTTGTGAGCGGGAAACGACGAGTAGTCGAGGGCTTTAGTTAGTTTTATTCTTAACTGAACGCTCTTGTCTGGCGCTAATAAGCTATTAACTGAACAAGGCGCTAAGCTCAGCAAATCGTTATTATAAGACCACCCACCGAGATGAATCACGTATTACGGTTGGAAGAGTTTATCGAGTAAGTAGGTATTAATAAATATGTGTATTAATACCTACTTACTCGATAGTATTAAAAGTTTTACGATTTTGGTTTCCGTTCAACTTAAGATTTTATTTTATCTATTTTTTTACCATTGAAAATGGTTATCAGATGAAAATCGTCTGAGACGTATTTTTGGCCATAGCTCCGAGGATTTGGGGAGGATCGAGATGGGAATAGTAGTTGAGGACGAGACACATGTGAGCGTTTGAATTTTGAAAATCAGCTGGTAATTTTTTTGGAATTTTGAAAAATTTATAATGTCGTGTTTTTTTGGGGGGTGTTTGTTTACTAAATGGTAAATATTTCAGAAAAAAAAACCGACAAGAAAAAATTTAAAAAAATGGTCCTAGGGTATTAGTTTAGGTACAAAATGGCGATTTTTTTTTTGAAAATCGGTTAGTAATTGTGACCTGTAGGTGGTCCTGGTGGTTGAAATGGTAGAAAAACGTGTATTTCCGTTTATAGAAAGTGATGTAGCTTCTATGATTATTGACCGATCGTCATGGTAATGTTGTTAAAAGATGCGGATGCAGGCGAGAAGTGCATTCGAGATAGAATTTTGAAAATCGGTTAATAAATTTTCGAAAATTTTTGAAGAGATTTAATTTTTTTTATGAATCAACAAAAGCTGGAGTGATTATTGACCGATCACGTATTTCCGTTAGCGTATTCAGTAGAAGGCAGCATTGCCTCGAACCTTGCACGGGTTTGATGTGCTAACTCTTCATTCAAACTCGTGTTATTGATAAGAAACTCGTCCTCCAATCGCGCACGGGTTTGCAACCGAAATTTTCTTTCGGATTCAGATTGAGGTTTTTGGTTTTTGGACATTATTATTATCTTGATACAAGGGAAATAGTTTTCTCTATCGCAGACGAACAAGACATTTATCGTCCTGGGGGGTTACTGCCACTGTTTAAAGCACTATTATTTTGATATTGTTTCACCAAAACCTACCATGACGTGCTTATTTGCTAAGCTTATTAAAAAATTGTTTCCTAAGCAATTTTGTGACGTCATTAAGCAAATCATTCACTCAATTCGTACCATGAAGTGTTTTTTGAGAGCATTATTGTTTTACGTAGGATTTACGTCAAATTTAGCAATCATAAAAAAGTTACTTTCTTGCGACGGATCAATAACGGATTGACTTTATAAACAAATAAATAGGAAATTGTGAGGTTTTCCAAGTGAATATTCTACTGAGTGAGTTATTCTAGTGAGTTATTTAATTTTCCAAACGGTATTAAATTGAAAAATCAGGTACGGCTGGGTGAAGGGGAGTATGCTTGGGGTATTCCTACATGCTCAAATCAGAAATGAGGAGCCTCCAGATACCAAATTTAATACCAATTTCGAAGAACCGACGGATGTTTGGGTCGCAAGGTGCTTGAATATCGGCCTCACAATGGAAAGCGCCCCAATAGGTGGACAGACGATCTCAAGTGTGTAGCTGGGAGCCACTGGAAGCAAGCGGCACAACACCGTGCCCTGTGGAGATCCATGCAGGAGACAGCAGTCCAGCAGTGGACGTTTCTCGGCTGAGACGACGACGACGAATACGAAAGGTTTGTGATGACTGCGATCTCGCCTGATGATTAGCGATGATGCAGTCTGAGATAGTAGGGGTACAACAGTTATTAGTAACTAGCTCATGCCCGCGACTTCGTCCGCGTGGATGGTTTTTTGGTTCTCGCAGGAACTCTTTAATTTACCCGGATAAAAAGTAGCCTTTGTGTTATGCCAGACTATAATCTATCTGTTTCAAATTTCATCAAGATCCGTTCAGCCGTTCTGGCGCGATTGAGTAACAAACATCCAGCCATCCATCCATCTAAACTTTCGCATTTATAATTTTAGTATAAGAGTATTGAAGAATTAAAATCATTCAAATGGCAAAGTAATATATGTAAAAATAGATATATTTATTATATAACAGTTATCTTTAAATTCACAATAATTAATTCAGTCATATTTGGCATAATAACATAAACTGATTTAAACTATAATTTAAAATTTCAGGTGACTAAGGATATCCATAGAAAAAAAGCAATGATTCCAATATTGGATGCAGCACTAGACTAGCTTGAGGCACATTATACGAATTTGCATGTTTGCACTCGAAATATGCCCTTATTCAACAACTCTGGGCAAGACGGCAGCATTTATTGTTCTGGAAATAAACATAATACTCAATTCAATTTCAAAACAAACATTTAGGTATTATAGATTGTTTAATTCATATCTAACTTGTTTCCATATAAATAAAAGTAAGAAAATCAAAAAAGCTTATTATTTTTTATCATTATTAATACTGTTGAAGGTAATGTAAATGATAAAAGCACTTGGGTTTGACTTGCTCCAGCTATGCTTAGTTTTGCAGTTACTAAATTAAAATTTATGATTTTTTCAAAAGAGCAATCGCCGAGATTCTTGCTGGCTCTTAGAAGAAATCGCATAACAAGCCAGTGTTAGATTCAATAAATGATTCAAAAGCTCTTGTAAAAGTTTATCTCAATAAAAACATTTGTATTTTGAACATTATATTATTGTTTAGTTTTCTTCGACATCTGCTGCAAAACAAAACAAACCACTTGAAATGCACTGCATAAGTGCACTGCTGCATCACAAATCCTGTTCGATCATTGCGCGTAGCTCCACAATATTAGGCATGATGACAGTATCCAAGAATCAATGAAATTATGAATTTATGTAATGAAATAGGATTCATGGATTATAAAAAACTTATTTATTTTTCTATTTCGAGTGAGATTGTTATTTATTTTGATAAAATAAAACTATAAAATTCAGCAATCCGCCATATTGTATAAAACACCACTGAAGCGAATGACGTCACAATTTATTTCGAGCTTTGACAATCGGCAAACAATCTCTATAAGTACAGGTGTTTTAAATGTTTATCAAGTATTTTTGTATGTTTTTTTGTTTCCATAAGATCATTTCCATAATCTAGCTTTGTTTTACCGAATCCAAAATCAAGAAATTAAAAATCGTTAGCCACGGATCAAGGATTTACCAAAGCTACTAGCTCTAATTTGCCCAGGATTGATTTGTTGATGTTGGTTGAGTATCTTGCATCAAACAAAGACTCTTGTTTAGCAGAATTGCGCAACGTCAAAACTTCCATGTAAGTACAATAATAACATAATAATATATAGGTCCTAAACCCGTAAAATCTGCTATTTTATATATTAAGCACTTCTTGGTACTTAGTTATTAGAGGTTATGTTAATTAAATGTTGTTTTTAAAACTATACCGTATAACTTAATATGAGCGGTGATTGCCTAGTAAATATGACGTCTGCCTCCTATTCGGTGCGTCTGGGGTTCGATTCTTCGCACGCATCTAACTTTTTGCAGTTATTTGTGCTGTGAGCAAAACATCATCACTACATAGTATAAAACAAAGTCGCTTCCCGCTGTCTGTCCCTATGTATGCTTAGATCTTTAAAAATACGCATCGGATTTTGATGCGGTTTTTTTAATAGATAGAATGATTCAAGAGGAAGATTTATATGGACTTTTTATCCCGGAAAATTAAGGAGTTCCTGCGGGAATGTCGCGGGCATCAGCTAGTATTAGAATAAAGCAAAAACTTACGTCAAGTGATCTTCGCAGAAATAAATAGCAGAATTTAGATAAATATTTATCACACTGGGGGACCGCACACCACTTACACACTTTAGAATTAATATTATTCACACAAAATATCTAAATTGTTGTACGAAGACTTATTGTTTACTGCACACAGTACATTAGAGTATATTGGGAAAAACAGTAGTGACGTCACAAACGACGCCATGACACCCGCGAGCGTTTTGGCGTGATTTTTAAAATTTAAATTTCAAATGTTTTTGTTAATTATTGCACTTTATAAAGGCATAATAACTTTGTACAGTTATAATATTTAATAAAAAATGTATCAACACTGTTATTTTATGCATGAAATGAAACGTGATGCAGACGAGATAGCGCTAAAAAAATGTATATAGCTACATCTCGCTTACTCTGAAAGCAAGGAATAGACAATTTTATAGTATCATTCGTTCTGTCCATCATGTAGGCAAGAGTAGAACCATAATACTTTTGTGCGGTCATGGTAGCTTTCTCAGTAAGATTACTTACACATTGAAACAAGATGTTCCTGTATTATAATGGTTTTCTAAATGTTGATAGTAACCGCCCTGTTTACGCGAACATAAGGCCAAGGCTACTCTCATTATTATCTAAATTATTAGTTACAATAATTTGGTCAAACATTCAAATTATTAATCACTGCCCATATTATTAAAACTACCCATCTATACTAATATTATAAATACGAAAGTTTGGATGGATTGATGGATGTTTGTTACTCAGTCATAACAGAAAGGCTGAACGGATCTGGATGAAATTTTGCAAGGAGATAGATTATTTATAGGCTGGAATAGCACATAAGCTACTTTTTACCCCGGAAGATTAAAGCGTTCCCGCGGACCCAAGCAAAAAACCTCAACCCACACGGACGAAGTCGCTGGCATCAGCTAGTAATTTAATAAATGTGAAAATAGGTTTGTTTGTTGGTTTGTTCTTCAATTGCGCCACAACAGAGCAGTGGATTGACTATTTTTTGCATGAACACAAATAATGACCTGGAGAA
This sequence comes from Erebia palarica, assembly GCA_964035005.1. Lineage (NCBI taxonomy): Eukaryota > Metazoa > Arthropoda > Insecta > Lepidoptera > Nymphalidae > Erebia > Erebia palarica. The sequence continues at coordinate 40,065,489 of OZ035983.1, read as the reverse complement.
TAATATGCTGCGTTTCCTCCCGGAAATCACAGTTTGATAAAATATTAATCCGCGCGGACATATTTGCTAATAACTAAAAGTAGGTACTTTTATCTTATCAGGCTCGTAACTGGTGCATTTCATATAATACAATGAACTTCGAAGTGAATTAATTTAATTTCATATCATTACCGAGAAGCGGCGCGGTTTGGTTTTGTTTTCATTATTTAAACAGGTTAGCTACCGCGGTTTTGTCTGCGGTAAATAGGAATTTATAATACCTACGTATTAATAATATAATAATGATACGTATAATAACTTGTTTTGTAGTAAATTAACAACATTTACAAAATGACTTAATTAAGTAGAAACTATGTTCAGAACGGTTTTTTTTGGGCGGAATTTGGATGTCTGATCAAAAAAAGTATTTATCCTACGTATAAATAAAAGTATGCCTCGGTTTTTGTCTAACCAGTTTTCAGGCCAGTCATAAAGTGCGTAAATTGCGGATTTGGGCCTGGTCTATCGGATTAAAAAATATATGATACTTTAGCCTTACTGCTTAAATTATTAAAAGAATCTGGTATTTTTTATTTTAAACTTTGTCATATTTTGTTTGACAGTAGAATCCTCAAGTTTCTGCTATCTAACAAAATATGAACATATTGAGGAAAAAGTGTATGAAAATAAGAATACCCATAGATTAAAGTCTATATACCTAATTTTTCAGTAGGTACCTATATAACTAGAGTTCGCGACAAACGATATCACTGAATCCTCGCACTTCATCCGTTCCTACCCTCGAATAGTATTAATTATTATTTGCAAACAGGAAAAAACATAAAAACATATCATACAATAACCGAATTCATGTCATTTACATGTAATATGTTGAATTCCTTGAAATATAATTGGGTTAGTGTTTACGAATTAAATCATTATAAAGGGCTTAAAACAGATGACGCAAATCAATAGGAGTATAAAAAAGAGGTACCTACGTACTTAATAATCAAGTCAGTAGTCAAATCAAATAAGGCCAGACCAGAGCTAATTCAGAAACTATAAAGTCCTGATTTTTGAGTCCTGCCGGGGATCTGAAATGGAACTTCTCATCTATAAGATCACAGCGCTCACCACTGCGCTAGAGGGTCGTCAAACATCAATTATAGTGTAGACTTTAAATAGCATATGCATAATCACGCCAGAACGGCTGAACGGATCTGGATGAAATTTGGCACAGAGATAAACTGTAGTCTGGAATAATATATAGGTCTGGAATAATATATTTCATACCGGAAAATTCCCCGCGGGAATTAAAAACATCAATCCATGTGGACGAAGTCGCGGGCATCAGCTAGTATATTTTAACTGTTTATCAGCGCTCTACGCCATGAAGATACCACAATCACGCCCTCCGCAGAGTTCAAATATCCCTCTCTCAAGGTGAATGCCACTTAAATATAAACTACATTGACTCCCTGAGCGAATAGTCGTTTATTGGGCTATTGATAATATTTACGGCGTGTTTTCAATTTGTTATAGAAAAAGATTTTTCTTTTATTATTTATTTAGGGCTAAAGCACGCTACAGACTGTGTGTTGCCCACAACACCAACGCCCGCATAGTACCAGTACTGTTATGTATTCTGTGGTAGTATGGGAAATACGTTTCTTCTTCTGGTCGCAGTACTCTGTGCAGCTACATAAGATAAAAGTACGTGCGTGCCGCGTGCCGCGTTTAGTCCGCCTGACAGTGATAACATATTGTAAGTACGTAGACAGCAACGTAGTGTGTTTTCGCCCGTAAAAAGCGTATTCGACCCTTAAGGAAAGATCCAGTAAAATAATTTATTATCCATTATCTCTAAAATTCATTGAAATGTTACACAGAGGTAGTTGCTTTAAGAATAAAAGAGAAATTGCTTTGCTCGCGCAACAGGAAACACATATCAATCGTTGGTTGTATCGAATACGAATCTTTAGGCGCAGCGGTGAGCGCTGTGGCCTAACAGTGGGAGGTATCGGGTTCGATTCCCAGCACGGTTAATTTGGGAATTTATAATTTCTGAATTTTCCATGCTCTGGTGTATAGAAAGGGTTCGGCTGTGGCTAATTACCATCCTACCAACAAAGACCGACAAGCGATTTAGTGTTCCGATACGATGAAGTGTATAAACATTTAGTTGTATGGTACCTGGCTAGTACTAAAGCAACTAGCTTGGAACAATCTCTAGTCGACAGTCACTGTCAATAGGCTGCGAAGTATAAAAGCCTCGACTCGCTACTACATTAGTATAGCACGAGTAGAAAGAGACGTATTGTTTGCTACGATGGCTCTCAATTAGGGCTGATACTTGCGTATTTCTAAAGTGTCATTAAAATGTTATATTAATAGAAGTCAGCAAAAGCAAGAGTTGAAAAATCGAATTGATCGAGTTGAAGTGAGGACAAAATCAGAAAAAAATCTACCGTTTTCGAAATAATGACTGTCATAGTTTTAAGTATTCCTTACTATGTTTCGTTGACATGCTAGTTACTGAAAAGTGAAAGTATCGGGTGAATGAGAGAGGTGACACAAAGAAAGAGATCAACTGAACTTGATCAGTTTATTTTGAAACTTGCACTTAGTTTTTGAACTTATTTAATCTCCACTACACTAGATAAATCAATCGATATTTGATTGATTGAATCGAACATCAAGAATCATCATAACATTTTATATTTGCATAAAAATATAGCCTGGGTAGTAACTTGCGTGGTTTTACAAATGAGGTAGTCATATTACTTTAATTTTGTAGGTAAGAGATGTTTCAAAATATCTCAGAATTAAATGAATACAGTTAATATTGTACAGACCGTTGGCTTGAATACAGGCTTTTTTGTAAAGGCAGGACAAAGGCATCCAGTGGACAAAAATGTTCTGTAAATAAGTACGGTTTCGTATTTTGTCCTGGAGTACAATAAGAAAAAATATTTTTCATTAATTCTAAACTACAATGGTTATTTGTGCAGAATTAAAAGTTAATGTACAAGTACAAAATAGAGCTATCATAGAGACGTTGACAACCCTAGCCCATTGTCCTAGGCTTGTATAAAACTTAAATATCTGTGCAGCCTTTTGTCGCTGTAATCACGGAGTAAGGGTGGAGTCGGTGACCTGACGATTCAACGTATTATTAAGGAACTCAAGGTTGGATTTAAGTTTTATATACGTTCGGATCATCTTCAAGAGGTCAATCGAGATTAACATAAACTTTGCAGCTCTGGTTAGGTATGCAATTCAGGAATTATATTATACAGCGTGGCCCAAATAGTGATGTCCCAATAAAAATTTAGATTCCTCGTACCTAGGTCTATCAGAAGGTATTTTCAGAGATTTTTGGTAGTTTTCGAGTCATAATTTTTTAAAGTTTTTTCGTGAGATTTCAGAGGGAGTGAATGTTAAATTTTTTTCTTTTTATTTAGTATTTTTTTCCGATCATTTTTTTGTGAACATGCTTGTTATGAAGTGTGCTACTTTGCATAAAATAATTATCATCATACTTTTAACCCAAGTCGGAAAATTTTTGGTCGAAATTGTTTACGTTCAACAGAAGTAGAGACGAATTTTCAAATTAAGATTTAAAATACTTAAACCTGTCTAAGTCACTTCCGACTAATTTCAAAAACTTTTTGGGTTCCCAAGCTTCTTTAATTGTTAAAAAATTTGGTACTTTAGGGCATTATTGTGAGAAATCGGACTTCAAATGTGGTAAGGCGGTAATTTCTGAACTTAAAATTTGATTCTTAAAATTGAGTTTTGCTTATTTTTGTCAATTGCAGTAGGAAATTTTTGTATTCAAGTATTTTCTACAAAAATAACCGATATTTTTCCACTAAGTGATATCAAGGTTACGTAAAAGTTATTTGGATTTTTTAAGTTTTTTACAGTCAGTAGGCCAAAAAACCGAATTGATTGATTGATTGATTCATATACTTTCATGTATTTTTCTTTAAAAATACATGAAAGTATATGAAAATTTTATGAGTTGGAAAAACGAGAAAAAAGTGAACATTTTCTCCGAAACAGTATTTTTGGCGTATTTTAATGAGATTAATAAAACTAAAAAGCCATCTACATTATGGGCAATTTATTCCATGCTGAAATGTACAGTTCATGTTAAAAACGGCATTAACTTAAAAAATTATGGGAACTTAACTACTTTTCTTAAACGACAATCTATATGTTTTATTTCCCTGCATTCTTTTGAGAAAAGCACTATATATGCCTCGGCGGAAATGACAATTGCCTGTCTCGTATTAGTGAAGTCCTCGCCTACGGCTCGGCCTTGAAACTCATACTCGACCTGCAATTGCCTATTTCCCAGCCTTTGCAATAATGTACTATTAAATTTTCAGTTCAATGTCTGTAGTATAGGCTTTGATACAAGCTGCAATTCAAGAGTACTTGCAGGCTCTGTCTCAATCAAGGGCTGGAGTCTCTGACCTATCGATCGAAGCCTCCATTGTGTAGGTTGTTACGGCGGGCGGTCCTCGAGAGGTCATCGAGACTGCAGTAATGAGGATTACATATTTTTACAGATAACAGCAACATGCATAAAAATTACTAGCAGGGATCGTTAATTTGTTTGTTATTATATGTGTGTGGTACTCCTTATTACAATGACCATTTTTTATTAAAAGCATAACTAGATGGTAATCGCGACTTCGTCCGCCTAAATTTAGGAATGTATTAAACATCGAAATAGACTATAGGTACAAAAATTCTACATCAATGGTGTTAAATCTCTGTGGATGAAACTAAGAAGTTTTTACATTGCTAAAGTTTAAAGTAATAATCAACTTTGCATACAAAAAAAGTTACCATTTTTTCAACATATTTTGATGAAATTTTAACGTAGAAACAAAGAAACTCAATCAACGCGGACGAAGTCGAGGGTATCATCTAGTTACTATAATAAAGAAACAATCTAAGTTTAATGGTTTTTAGTTTTTTACCTTGCGTAAGAAAAGGTACTTAGTTGCGTGTATATGCTAAAAACAGATTAAAAGCGCGTCAAGCTCATATCGATCGCGGTTGTTAACAAAACAGCTGCACCCAGTACCCACCAGTCTGTCGGTGGAGGTGGAGAGCGGCGTCTTTACGTCCTAATGAGATTTGCGTGGAGGTTCACAAACAAAGCCTGCTCTTTGCATGCGGAACCATAATGTTGCATTCATTATAGTCGTATACTTCCTTTGATTCACACCCCAAAGTTTTGCATTTAATATTTATTTTTAAAAAGCATTGCAATTTTTGTAGTTATGAAGCTCTTCTTTGGGGCTTCAGTGCATACATTGTGTATCATACTAATATTATAAATGTAAAAGTGTGTTTGTTCGTAGGTTTGTCTTTCAATCACGCCGCAACAGAACAACGGATCCACATGTAACCCCGGGGAAGGACATAGGATTTTTATCCTGGAAAATTAAAGTGTTACCGCTGGAATCAAAAATCTTAATTCACGCGGACGAAGTCGCGGGCATCATCTATCAAGTATTATATTTGTTTAACCAACATTTATTTTATTTTATTTAAACCTACATAATTTAATATTTTACTTTTTTTAAAGGGTAACTGGCGACTTTCTTGTCGGTTCTTCTCAGTAGAATTTTTTTCCGAACCGGTGGTAGAGTCAAAACATGACGTGACATAAGAGACACTTGTATGTCCTACATGGAATAAATAAATTGAGTATTGAACTATTGAGTATATGTGCTGACTGCTGAGCGAGAGGTCAATACTCGGTAACACAATTTACTACCTAATCTATAATACTTGCTGTGCGTTGATCGGTTGATAGCTTGCTGTGGTAAAGCGGGCACCTTACACCCCCATCACACCCCCCACAGTGGGTAAAACGTTTTAACCCTACCTTATTACCCCCCCTCGGGGTATCAATACTTCAATTGTACTGAGTATACTTTTATTAACAAACGTGTAGATCACACGTTTGTTGCAATAACGCATTCGATTGTGCAGTGTGCTATCCCCAAGACGGTAACTGGAGAGTGACAAAATTTGCCCTTTTTTCCGTGCCCCGGAGAGCACGTTAAGCTTTCGGTCGCGGTTTATACTTATCTTTCCGGGATAAAACACCTTTTCCCGGAAAGCCAAATTTCATCAAAATTGGTAGAAAAGATGGGCCCTGAAAGCAGACGGACAGTCACAACTTCGCATTTATAATATCAGCGTGGATAATCGAAAGTCAAGCGTCGAAATCCAGATGTATGAGTAAGGATTTGGAAGCCTTACCAAATTTTATAATTCCTAGAAAAATACCTGCCATACATAAATAATGCAAAGGGATCACAATTCTCAAAAATGACGAATATGATGCAACTTTTACTAGGCTTCAAATGACCTGAGTACCCAATGACTCATATCGTTGTTGAGTGCATTAACCAAGTACATATATAATACAATCTAGGCTGGGATTAAGGACGACATTAAACTAAATTATTGATTGATCTTATTATTTCACATAAAGCCGAATTGAAGACTATCCTAAATATGTTAATGACGATATTCAATTGTGACCAAGTTGTTATGATCCATCTGGCTTTATAAAAATTATGTTATCCATATTAATATTATAAATGTGTCTGTCTGTCCGTCTGTCTGTCTACTACGCTTTTCCGGCCCATCTTCTCAACCGATTTTAATAAAATTTGGTATAGAGATAGGTTGTATCCCGGGCAAAGACTCTTTTTTCATCCTGGAACTTTAAGTCACGCGAATGAAGTCGCATGTATCATCTAGTTTACAAATAAATATTAATGTTTGTGAATACAAATTCCCACTATGAGATAACAAGTCTAACTCAAGTAATATCCCACCTAAGTACAAAATACAAATGGTAAAACCACATAATTATAAATAGTTTTACTATAATAATAAATTACATACCTTATTACTACAATATTAGTGTCCCACACAAATAAAATATAGATAAGCCCACTCGTTAAATTGACAATAGTCATAGTCATAGTTCACGAAAATGGTAACTATTTGGTTCAAAGGAAAACGCCAGACTATGTATAGAGCTTTGCCCCACTTATTAAATTTCGTTTACAAGCATGCCGTATGTAAGATTTAATAGATTTTTTATTACTGATAACTATACATATATTTTGGAGCCTCTAACACTTGCGGTTTTTTTTTAAAACTAAGTGTAAGTTGCAATATTATTTTAGGTTATATGCATTTTTAATTGTGAAATAAGTAAAAAAATGCTGTGTATCGTTATAATGCTCTTGCCAAGAGATATTATGGCTTCAAAATGAAGTAGGATACTCAAATGCCTGCGTAGCTTGAGGTCTACCTGAAGTAATATGTTACCTAGTTAATAAGCTTGTGCTATCTTCTCTAACGATAGAATGGTTGACTAATTGGAAATAAAACAACTGTTAGTAATCATTGATTTATTAATCTTCATATTAAATATGTAATCAGTCGCTACATTATCAAGAAATACTGCCGTGGTGCATCAATATAATTTTGATGGTAAGCCCAACATGGCAACAACATGTCTTAGGATCCTGTTTGTACACTCCAGTGACAATTTATGCACCTCAACGTCGTTACCCAAATCGCAAACAATGGTCATCCATGGAAAATAGCGTAAAGTCGGCGAGATCGTATCAATATTATAGAAGTTCTAGCAAGTTTTTGGTGAAACATTCAAAACAAGCACGGTTATCAGTCGACTTCACTGAAACCACGATATAAACAATGATCACGAATCACAATGACATTGACATCTTCAAATACGTTTGTCAATGACGTTTCATTGCACAAAATGCGTGAATGGAAGGTAAGGTTTTAATGCAACTATTTTATTAGTCATTGTTAATTACATTAAAATAATAATAATGTGTCATTTTCAATAATTAACAACACAAAATAACGAATTTAAACAAAGATCTGTAGTATGATTTATGTAACTACATTTAAAAACTTAACAACTGTAGTTTTATTTAGTCGTGTATGCTTAGAATGTAAAGCAAATTGCCGCAAGAGAAATAGGAAGTGAACGAGGGGACTTGAATTACTTTTTTATTACATTTTTAAATCCGCAACTTGTTTATCAATAATTATTAAATCATACGTGGTCATAAATCCCTAAGATAATTTTAAAAAGTTTACATTTTGTGTAAATTATGAAAATTGGTGGGGCAAAATCTGGCATTCTCTTTTCAAACTCAATATACTCAATATCATTTATTACTGTAGGTACACTTATTGATGTTAAAAATTACTTACTTATAAAACATGATGGTGATAATTGGTTACAGTATCTTAAAACTAAAGCTACGAGGGTTCCAAACGCGCCCTGGTATGAGAAGAGCCCACAACAAACTCAGCGGGTTTTTTTTCTTTTTATTATCACCATCTCACAAATCATCTTAACTAAGGAACTATCAGAGCCATAGAGCAAATCATTGCCAAGCTTCCTTGTCGTTTAAGTAATCCTTTACATGGTAATAAGATTTTTCAATGAGTTTACGTTTTACATTAACTTTGAACTTATTTAGAGACATCTTTAACATGTCTTCTGGGAGCTTATTGTAGAAGCGGACACTGTTTCCAACAAATGAATTGCTAGTTTTACTAAGCCTAGAAGCAGGCATTACAAGTTTATTTTTATTTCTAGTATTGACATTATGACAATCACTTTTCTTCTTGAATTTATCAATGTGTTTATGCACGTATACTAAATTTTCAAATATATATTGGTTGTGCACTGTCATAATATTGATTTCTTTAAATTTATCTCTTAGTGACTGTCTTGGTCCCATATTATATATGGCTAGAACAGCCCTCTTCTGCAGCACAAAAACAGAATTAATATCTGCAGAATTACCCCATAATAATATACCATATGACATAATGCTGTGACCAAAATAAACTAATCTCGCCGTTTCTATATCCGTCAACTGGCGAATCTTTTTAACCACGTATGCAGCAGAACTAAGTCTTTTCGATAAGTCATTTATGTGATGGCCCCATTGGAGTTTAGCATCTAACGTTATACCGAGAAAAACAGCGGTATCCACTAAATCTAATTCCTCATGATCAAGTTGTACAGTGGTTTTTACCTGTTTGACATTAGGTAATGTAAATTAGACACATTGTCTTTCTTCCTTAGAGGAGTAGGTTATTAGCTTCAAACCACTGTACCACTTTAGTGAGAGAATTGTTTACTTCGTCAAGAGTTGTTTCGTAACGATTTATTTTAAACAAAAGAGATGTATCATCAGCAAACAATACTATCCCATGATTATCCTTGGCAAGATAAGGAAGATCGTTAATGTAAATGAGGAATAGAAAAGGCCCTAAAATTGAACCTTGTGGAACCCCCATTTTTACAATCGATCCGGGAGACCGCTTTCCATTGACGTCTACTTTTTGTAACCTATTATTTAAATAGGAATTCATCATATACAGTGCTACACCCCTAATTCCATAATGGTGCAGTTTTCTGACTAATGTTTCGTGATCAACACAATCAAAAGCCTTGGATAAATCACAGAAAACGCCAAGTGCATCACGTGACTCCTCCCAGGCTTCGAATATATTTTGAATTAACTCAACACCAGCATCGATTGTTGAGCGACCCCGTGTAAATCCAAACTGTTTACTATGTAATAAGTCATCATTACAAAAATGATTAAGCAATTGAGTTAATATTAATTAACTATGTATTTATTTTATATTATGAACACAATATAGGGTCGAAACCACTGAGCACTATCGGATTGAACGAGACGAGTCACCTTCAGTCATGCAAAGAAACAGTTAGGGTGGAATACGCTTTTATGACTAAAATTAAAAATTGGGGAAAATACATTCCGCCGCCGAAACCTAACCTAACTAGTAAAAAAAATCTAAACGTTAAATCTTTAATCTCTAACAAGATTGTTCTATTTTTGATGTGATAGCAGTAGGTAATTAGTCCGAGTTTTTTTTATTTAATTTAATTTGGGTTTAGGTATTGAGGGTCAAATCAAAATAAATTAAACCTTTTTGACTTTCTAGACTCAAGACTATTTTACTGTAAGGTAGGTAGGATCTTAAACAAGGTCTTTACCCACTTGTCAACGATTTATATTTACGGGAGCTAACATCTCAGGTACAACCTGGCAACTTAAGATTTGTGCCACAGTGAGACACTAAAATAATATGTGCAGAACTTGAGGAAAACCAGTGATTTGTCTGCTCTCTGTCACGTGTGATCACATGCGGCTACAATGTTGTATTCGTATGATAGGTTCACTTATGCACTATCATACATTAGATGCTTTGGGAATGGTAAAAATAGGTTAATATTTATTTCTCTTATGATTACAACCACCCGAGAGAAGAGGATAGAAAGCTTACTATTTTACTATTAGCCTAATAACAACTGAATATATATTTTTGGTTAATAATTTCCTTACATGTCCGGCAATGATATTAATAATTACAAATTTCAGCACGAAAATAAAACTTAACAATGAACTTTTTGATAAGTTAAATTGTAGGTATTCACCTCTTAAATTAAACTTTTAATAGTGTTTACAAATCCATTAATTAAAATTATATGCCTAATGTTATGAGCAACTTATTGTTATCAGTTTAAAAACATATATGATAAAATTGAACAGTGTGATAAGCCGACCAGAATTTATATAATAATGTATAAAAATCAGTATAAAATAACTACATCCAGTTGCATACATCAACGAATGACCCTCAGGTGAATGGCAATTTGATTGAATATATCATTTTTAATCCATTAGCATATAAATACTTAAAAGTAAAAAACTTTGTTAAGACAGTTACATACCTTACATACCGTGGAAATTTATTAAAATTGATAGGCAGACTACCAATTTTAATAAATTTCGTAGGAACTACATTTTCGTATAGTTATCATCTTCATCACTCAGATCATCAATCGAGCCCACTATAACTGAGCACAGGTCTTGTCTTAGAATGCCGAGGGCTTAGGCTGCAGTCCACCACGCTTGCTGAGTAAGTGCAATTGAGAACATTTATGGAGATTTTCTCACATTTTTTCATCGTCAAAGCATGAAAATATTTTTTAATTGTAATTTGTTTTCAACATCTGTTAAAAACCCAAGTTCGCAATAAATATCTACATCTGTATTGAATTGAACTGGGTACATAAGGTACCTAATCCTCAAATTAGTATACATTTCAAAGACCGCGGTTGTAAAACGGTATGATCCGGAGCTTTTACGGTTGACTACCTGTTTCGGTACTTACAGAAAGTACGTAAAAAGGGAGTTTTGAAAGCCTTTGATTAGTTCTTTTGTACCATTTCTACCTAACCCTCTCTTGTTTACTGAGTAGGTAAACTTTATAATTATCTTCACTATAAAATTTAATGATTATCTCTATCTGTATTGTTTAGAGCTTCGTAAACACTGCAACTATTCATAATTATGTTATGTCTAGAAGATAGATAGGTTCTACAAAAAAAAAAACCTCCTGTCGGTGAGTTTATAGTTGTTATACTCATTATTAGCTTCTCGTGAACCATATTATGATAACGTCTATAGTATGTATAGTATTTCCCGCCCGATTCAGATTATTCAATAATATTCAAAATTCTAATCTTTTTTATTCAAGTAAACATTGACAAATGCTTTTCAATCGTCGAGTGAATCTACCACTGGTTCAGAATAATTTCCTTCCTACCGAGAAGAAGATATTCAATATTCAAATGTTTTTTTTAATTCATATCAATTTTTACAAGTGTTTTTGGATCGTCAAATGAATCTACCAGTAGCATAGAATAGATAATAGTATCCACTAGTTCTGAATTCTTAAAATCCTGAGGTAACTCTTTATTTTCCGGTACAGTCAAAATCAAAAAGCTGCATTCATTTAAAATCAAAAAGTTACAGAGCGCACCTTTTTTAATGTTATTAATATAAGTATAAGCACTGAAAAGGTTGGTAAGGTTCCACAGGCCACGTCATCGCGGCTCCTAAGTACGCACTCTCCGCAGTGTGAACATTTTCATACAGTTTCTACTATTAACAATTATTTGAGTTATCGAACGACCTCAATTTACATAGAACTTGTCAAACAAAGAATGTGGACTTATTTTAGTAACGCCATCTTGTCTGAAAAGTGGGACAGCGCTATGGCGGGGACAAGGACAGGCTTATACATGTGAGGGGCATGCCCTACAAGTCGGACGCCCAACTTTTTTCTATTAAAGGGCCCATTTAGTACTTACATATTATATCGATAGAGTTACCTGTATTAAAAACGCAATTTGCAGTAGCACAGCGTTATCTGCCCTAACCTTTATTAAAATCTAGTTCATAATAGGTACTTCAATGTGTTCAAGATACTTTAAATAATAAAGGTAACCTAATAACCTCTGTAATTAATAGCTATATTCGAAGTAAGGACTTTGCGGTTTAGGATAAACCACATCAAAAGGTGAAGGATGTATTAATACTCTATATACTGTATAGGCGAAGGATAAATAGATAGGAAAGCGTGATTACATACGTATCTACAAATTATTACTAAAAAAAGTAAACCCATCGTTTAAAGCCTTGGGTAAAGTTAAGCCAACGAAATAACGTTTTTATTAACGTTGTCTTATATTAAAGAACAATGTAATTAATTTAAATGTCTTAACTTTTTGTGATATTAGAGAAAACCGATGAGAGTATAAGCTTAGGCAGTTTTCCTAAGTCTTGGCTTTCTTCCATACTGACCTAAACATGTCCTTGAAAAAATAAAATACACTATAAAGAAAGAAAATCCAAGAAAAACTTACATTTAAAAACGTTAGCAGTCTATCAATTTTCACAGCCGGTTTGTTTCAGTATGTTTACAGTCTCTTACACTCAGGCCACGTGTACAATTCAGCTTAGTGGGCGGACAGAGACTTTGTAGCGTATCTCCGGCGCTTGTTTACATTACACTCAGATTAGAATATCGGGTATATTACTTAGTTAACAATAACAAACTTGCCGGTAACTGGTGTGGTTCGAAAGGACGCGTGTAGTCGTGGCGGCGTCCGCGCCAACACTGATAACAGCGAGAAAGACTGATAACGAACAGCTGATTGTTATAATTTTTTTGAATGGTTTCACGGTATCGGGTTTCAGATTGCACCGTAGCTATACTAATGAAATCTGCTATGTGGATTCCGCAGACTCTCCATGGGTCTTCTAAGTTGTACGAGATTCTTACCTATTAAAGGAATATTCATAAGTAGCTGATGCCCGCGACTTCATCCGCGTGGTTTAAGTTCATTTATTCCAAAGGGAACTCCTTAATTTTCCGGGATAAAAAGTAGCATATGTCACTCTCCAGGTCCTTAACTATACCCATGCCAAAAATCACGGACAAACCAACAAACAAACACACTTTCACATTTATAATATTAGTATGATGAAATGGGGCAGTAGTTGATATAATATATAGCCATAACGCCATCACGCTGGCCAAACTAGGCTTAAAACGAATATTAATCCGAAAAATTAGAGGCCTATGACCGGGATCAAAGATTGGGAACCCCGTGGGAGGCTGACATCTCAACCACTCTATGCTGTCACCACTATTCAGTGTTCACCATAAAATTCTGGCACATCGTAGGATTTAAAGCTATCCATTAAACAAAATTATTATTATTTTTTAAAATTCCCATGGGAACTCGCTTATTTTTCGAGATAATATATACCCTATGACACTCACAAATAATGAAGCTCTCCATTGATACCAGAATTTCCAAAATCGGTTCAGTAGAACCAGAGATTACCCCCTACAACGTCACAAACTCACAATTCACAAACTTTACCTCTTTATAATATGTATTAGTATAGACTACAATCTGTACAGAAAATTCGACGACCTCCCTGGCGCAGTGTTGAACGCTGTGGGAAGTCCCAGGTTCGATCATCGGCAGGGTCAATTTGGGAATTTATAATTTCTGAATTTTCTCTGGTTTGGCCTGGCGGGAGGCTTCGGCCGTGGCTAGTTACCACCCTACCGGCAAAGACGTGCCGCCAAACGATTAAACGTTCCGGTACGATGCCGTGTAGATACCGATTAGGGGTATAGGTTTAATATAGAATTTTAGTTACTCATTATATTTCAATGGCCATACCTTTAACAGGTGAGCCCGCTACCATATTTGACTGCATCATTACTAAGTATCAGGTGAGATCGTAGTCAAGGGCTATCTTGTAGTTGATAGAAAAAAACATTGACCTACTCACTCTTTACTTGTTAAAGTTGTAATTAAGGAGAGCATCGCTTTGCACGGCGCAGCTTTTAAAAATAATAAGCGACGTGCTTAGCATCGGATCGATATCTGTCGTCGGCGGTAGGGCTTAATCAAGGAAAGCGTGCTGTTGGCGAAGCTTACGAATGATATCATTTTTATACGACTGCCTGAAAAAAGGAGTATATTGTTTTCAGGGTTCATGTATGTATGTATGTATGTGAGTTTGTATATTCCACCATAACTTCTATACGCCTGAACTGATTTTGATAAATGAGGTATCGTTAGAATCCCTAGCTTATTTCGGTGAATAGGCTAGTAAATTTAAAGAAAAATTTATGGGGTGACCATGGTCCCGCATTAAAGACCAAAGTTGAAAAAAAAATAATTCGAAAATAAGATTTACTATCTAATCGTTATCTAGAAAATGATGAGTAGATTTCAAAAATATATAACACTATAGTTCAATATCCAGTGATTCATAAAAAAATATCATTTAATAAAACTGTGAATAAGATTCTAATTTAACTAGATTAATTTAGATTTTTAACTTTTTAGTTCGTTTTTTGGCAGGGCAGTCGTGCGTGTCCAGCCATAATTGAAGCCTATAGTTTTGTTCTTTATGAATTGATATTCAAATTAGAATTTTTCATAGATGTAGAATGAAAATTCAGTATTGCGTACAGAGGTTAATGACCTTTGATAGTAATATTTTTGTAAGATATTTGATGTGAAGGTAAAATTTAGCGTTTTGAGAGATTTATAATCTTTATAGTGTATTTACTTTATATACTATGAGTAATAATATAATGTTTATTTTATTTTTAGATTAATATTGTCATAAGTAAAATAGTATGTAACTATAGTATGTACTGTTATGTAAGTTTATTATATTGTAATAGTTAGTTGTAATAGTTAAGTAGTAGATTGTTATAATTTTTTTTTTAGAAATTTACACGTGCGCACCGCCCTGTCATCATGCAACCAATCTCCTATCTTAAAAAGGTTGCCTGGAAGAGATCACTCATAGTGATAAGGCCGCCTTTACACCGTAACAAGTTGTAAATTCTGTCACGAATTGTTTTACCTCTGTTCTGTTATTTGTTTGTGTGTAATAAAGTGTTTTTACTTTACTTACTTACTTTTTCTAGGACTGCAATGGAAATAGACAAGTTTTTATTCGAATAAGTAAAACTTTACAAGAAATTACAATCCAGAATCCTTTAGAATCGTGAAGTGCACGACTGTTTCGGAATTACATACAAAGTTTCTTGCTGGTTCAGTAGTACTACAGTTCTGGTAGTACCACAAATAAACTGAAATATCTACTTGTGCCCTTATATGTTGAGTTATTGAACTCTCATTGCCCTGGAAATGAGATGACAAAGTTCGAGTTTGACTCACGCGACCTTACACAAAGAAATTAATTTCAACATCCCAAAACAGTTGATATCAATAAATTGGAAATGATAAAATTGGACCGTGAGACAAAAAAGGTCCTTACTCTTGACTCACAATTATTCTGTTCCTTGTTTGTGATAATGTTAATACCGTTATAAATAATGTTTATTTTCTTTTTTATTATTTTCCATCTGTACTTCTAAAAAAGGTATCGAGCATAAAAGCCATACTAAGTAATAGGTATTTAAATGCGGAAGAGTTTCGAGTGTGTTCAAAGCATTCACAATTACAATAATTAATTACAATTAAGAAACTTTATAATTGTGCATTGTTGAGTCAACATCTCAGTATTCATAGGCAACGAATGGTTTGGAACTGGAAGATTTGCGATGTAGCGAGATGAGTATTGCTTGCTTTTACTACCTATTCTGTGCTTTTACTGAATGTTTGAAGCGGCAGGGCAGTCGGTAAATTTAATTCAAAGGTTGTATTTTTTCTTGCTAGACATATATTTTAATTATATATTGCAGATTAGATTTCTCCGTTTTAGCGGATAAAAGCGAATTAAAATTTTCGTTCCTGGAATAAACTAGTAGATCGTGCTCCTATCCAACTTATGAGTTAGTAAATTCAAAATTCAAGCACATATTAGTAGAAGGTGAAGCCACACCTCAAGATGTCTCAACCGTTCACACCTAAATCTAAATTTCAATGTTCTAGTAGAGAGAATCTTCAGTGGACCCAGAGAATATCTAGCAATAAGAGTCAACAGAATAATCCATACTGTCCATAATTCTAAACTAATATTATAAATGCGAAAGCGTGTCTGTCTATCTATCATTACATTATATTAATTTATTTATATTAATAATTTATCACCCTATCTTCGAAGCCGTACTGCCACTGTACTCTAGCTGTACGTCGATGATTCCATCTATTGTAATACAGCATCGCCTCCTGTAACCAGGTGTTCCGTATACCCAATCATTTTATCCTTTATCAGTTTCTGATAGTTAGATAGCACATCCCTTTGTAAAACAATCTTTGAACACATACATATTAAACTTAGAGTTTGCGTGTCTATATTTATTGGTTTCTATAGTTAGGTGATGTGATGTGGAGATAACACGGTAGACGCATCGCCGCCAAGTCGCCCAAGGGCGGCCGAGTAAGGGTCACCTAGTTAACGGGCAAACAAACAAACTTACAACTTGTTTGTATTGATCTCTGATAACTTTGTTCCTTGTATAGTTTTGCTTTGTTTGTAGGGGCAAAAGGATGACTTGGTTAACGGTATTGGCAAGTATTTTATTATATTCTATATCCGGCGTGTTTTTCTGCAGGCGAAGTAAATTACTAGAATATACTTTACGTGTAGGTTTACCAGCTCTAAGACCCAATAATTACAGCTAATTATTTTAGGGTAAACAAAAATGAACGAGGAGTTATGTTTGAGTAAGCTTTTAAACTTTACTTTTATTATACTAATAAAAGATAATCTCTCTTTTATACAGATAATATAATATAGATACAGTATCTGGATTCTGGAATGCAAAACAAAGGATTATAATACACCGTAAACATTTCCTAGACATTTGCATATTCAATGAAACTTGTAAATATACAATCTATGTCCAGTAACTTTACCACTGTAGAAGGAGAAATTAGGTTGTTATCTCATGATAATGGCACAGAATAGGTAATAATATGATAATAGGTAGGTACATAATGGTACGGTACGTACGTACGGTTTATGGTAACCAGATAACCTTCATCATCACATCATCATCACTACAGCCCATTAACGTCCCACTGCTGGGCACAGGCCTCGACTCTCATAGGAGAGAGGGAATAGAGCTTAGACCCACCACGCTGCTCCAATGCGGGTTGGCGGGCTTTAACGACTATTATCATGTTAGTGATAATAACCGGGACCGACGGCTTAACGTGCTCTCCGAGGCACGGGGGTGAAACACCGCCAACTTCCTAACTCCGGGCTAGTACTGGGAATTTCTAATCCGAAAAACCCGATACTTAATTATGGCCCGACCCGGGACTCGAACCCGGGACCTCGTCGGCCGCAGTCAAACGTGCTAACCACTAGACCAACCTTAAACTTGCCTTAACCTTAACCTTAACTTGCTTTAATTATTTGGCAGTATGACAACATAATCGTATTTTTTTCTCTACGATGGCAAATTACTAGTATACAATTGAAGCTTCTCACCAGACCAGAACGATTCAAAAAAGATCATTTCATAAGCTGATCCGACCAAAATCGGTTATTTTTGTTACCTCTAACTTTTCAGAGTCACGTAAAGCTCTTCAATATCCTGATATCGGTATCGGAATTCAACTGTGGTCGAAAACACTGTGGAGAAACTTGCTCGCCATAATTTTTCAAAAGTCTGCCAATCCGCATTTAGCCAGCTTAGTGGACTAAAAGTTTAACCCGTCCCATCCTAAAAGGAGACTCCGCGGAGAGGCCGCGATGGGTTGAGATGAGGTTGATGGGACGCTGTTCTGGGAGGTGGCCGTCTAATTATCGTTTTAAGTAGCTCTTACACATAGGTACACCGAATGTTGAGGGTAAACATGACACGTGACATCACAAAGTAGGGCTCTGCCTAATAAATAGGTCGGGGTCAGTGGCGTGCAGTGCGGGTCACTTGTTGCGTTTGGTGACGCGTGACGCGCTGACTCACCGCACACTTAACCTACACTTTTCTGCAAAGAAAACCGAAAGTTTTCTTTTTCAGTCTTATTCACGAAGTATATAGTCGTGAATCATTATAAAGACATTTGTCGGGCACAGTGCCCGACAAATTCATTCTCGTTCATTGAAAACTCTTTTAATTTCCAGCATAGAAGCACAAACAAGTAATTAGTTTACTTTGTAAGTAAGTACTTAGTATCTTTTCGTCCATAATAATAACTATGCTTGTGATACAAATGATAAGATTTAGTGGATTCTATTTAAGACTGTCCCTATAGTCAGATCGTATTTCATGGAACCTGAAAGATTAGTATTAAGTACATAATATTGGAAAATGTTTACTAAAGATAACAAATGAAAAAAAAAAGTTAAAAGTACTGTATTAAACCACCGAGACAGAGGTGAAATGCTTTTGAAATCATTATGCTTTTTTAAATAATACTAGCTGATGCCCGAGACCCCGTCCGCGTGGATTGAGATGTTTTAAGGGTATGAAAAATAGATAGTAGCCGATTCTCAGACCTACTGAATATGCATATAAAATTTCATAAAAATCGGTCAAGCAGTTTCGGAGGAGTATGGTAACTTACATTGAGTGGTAATCGAGCATCAATATAGTATAATAAGATAGTGCTTGGCTGAATTAAGACATACTTGGAAGTGGTGATACAGCCTAAGGTGGAGCGCGCTTGCCTAGAAGATGCCTATTCACTCTTGATTTGAAGGTACCCATAGTAAAAGAGGAGGGGAAAACGGAAGCCGGCATTCCATATCCTAGCGGTTCGAAATAATTATCGTGTAAGTACTTACACGCTATAACAGAATTACTAAAGTTAATTCTGTCATAGCGTGTACGTACACGATTACCAAAATAAAAGCCGTAGGTACAAGGTACCAAGCAAAAGCATTTCTGAAACTAAAACTATGGAGACGATTCAGATTTGTATGGGGCGTAAGCCAAGTCTTGTACAAGCAGAGAAATGAAGGAAAATAAAATACTAGACCAGTTTTTATTGGTCAAATCTACGAATTCGTCGTAATTTCAAAGGTAAAATTATTTAATCTTTCCAAGTTATTGAACACTAAACATGAGTGGGTAACAATGGCGGATTCAAATTTTTTGACGTCTTCAAAAGACAAACACGTTATTTTGACAGTGACTGTCAGAAATGACATTTGATACATTTCGCGCCTGCTGCCTTCTCTATGGCTGAAGGTTGCCATCTTGAAAACGTATCGAAAACTTGAAATACATTTTTATTTTTTGCTTGTTATTTACTTTACTGTTCTAAGTTATTATATTTATGATACAATCTATGTATTTTCCTCTTTTCATGGTAGAGTGTACAAGAGTAGGCCTAAATGTACCTTTTCCTTTCCCGCAAATCTCGTGACACGTGTTCCACCAGCCCCGTGCCCCGCAGCCCATGGCGTGCGCTGCCGTGCCATAATTTAGTACTCATGCTGATTCATTCATGATAATATTTTTATTTCGTAGGTTTCCCCTATGTGATATTTAAGTATATTATTTAAAATGATTACAATTTACGTGTTTTTATGCGATAAATTATAAAGATTAAAATCATGGTTGCTGATTCTATATCAAACTCGGCAACATAATCTTACCTAGATTATTATTATGGATTTATTTCCATTACTTTCTGTAATGGAAAGAAATCCATAATAATCTATTTATAAATAAAAATAATTTTCCGAATGTATGTAAGGGCATCATTTCAATTCTGATGGAAATTTTGTGTGCGTTGGACTGTCTGCTATGCTTTTACGGCCCATCTGTTCCGAGGTTGGTAACGAGATTCCGTGGAAGGACATGGGCTATTTATACTGGAAAATTTTAAAGTATTGTCGGAATTTTTCAAGAATTTTATTCCACATTAATTTGAAGCTAAATACGAGTACCTCTGTAGGTAATAATAATATGAGAAATAGATTTTTAGAACTTACAGCCCGCTCCAAACCGATGAGCGATAATTATTACTAGCTGACGCCCACGACTTCGTCCGCGTGGATTGAGGTTTTTTTGGTCCCCGCGGGAACTCTTAAATTTTGCAGGATAAAAAGTAGCCTATGTGTTATTCTAGACCATTTCATCCATACCCGTCTAGCCGTTCTGGCGTGATTGAATCATCCATCCATTCAAACTTTCACATTTGTAATATTAGTATAAGTGTAGATACCTACCAAAATGTTATGTAACTTTTGGCCTTTTGTATTACTAAAGATTCTCGAACGTAAATGTGCACGTAACTGCTGAACAAGGATGTTATAACATTATCATAAACATGCTGAATAAAAGCTTTTCAGAAATAGTTTTGGCACAACAGATATCAATGAATAGAGCAGTTGCGTGAATGGGAACTCGCAATAAATCTCGAGTGCAGTGCATTACGGTTGGCGCCTTATTTTAATACAATACCTTCAATACCGACTGTAGGTAAGATTTATGAGTATTTATCACAAGGATAATGGGATGTGTAGTGAGTTTTACTTAGTATATGTATGTAGTGTATGTATGTGTGCATTTATCATCATAAATTAATTAATAGATTTTTAAAGTTATTTAACAGGCCGAGCTCATCGAAAAGTGAAGAGATTATAACATCATTATGATAAATCATTGTAAGACTAGATGACGCCCGCGACTTCATCTGCGTGGATTCAGGTAAGTTAGTTTTATCGCGTAGGAACTCCTTGATTTTACAGGATAAAAAGTAGCCTATGTCAATCTATATAGGTCCTTATCCATCCAATGAAGGAAATCACGGCGGCAGCTTTATTGTCTGTTGCAGCGTAATTGAAGAACAAGATAACAAAAAAGAACACTTTCACATCTAAGTATACTTTATATAAGTAGGGTCCACAAAACATAGGATTAAAGTCTTTTTAATTATATTAAATTAGACTAACTATTCCAGCAAAACACGAAACAAAAATAATTTATTTTCCTAATTTTAAATCATAAAGCCAACTTACTCGAATTCCAATCCAGTAGGTACGCATACTATTACGCACACCATGACAAAACCGCTATCGCGAACACAAAGATCCCTCGTTAAATACCCTGTCCACTTCATTAATAACACATTCCATCAACCCCATCACAATAACACACTAATCACGTCTTATCCATGCGCTATAAATATACATTTTTGCTTCACTTTTCGGCTGCATGCACACTTCGATAACCCTCTTTTTTCTCCTATTATGGGGTTTTAACAAAACTATGCACAATAACTTGAAGATCTACTGAACGACAGTGTCTCCAGAGTTGGGAAAACGTTATAAATAGGTTTAATTCTGTTGTTTACAAATAAAATGTGCAGGGCGGGTGTAGGGCGGTGACAGGGCGGGCGGGACGCGTCGCGTGGGGTCGTCGGCCGCGCCGCGTTGCCATGGCGACCGGTTGCATACATCGATGCAATGCCTTTTGATCGGGACGCATATGCATGGATGCGTCCATCTCGTGATGGTTTGACATATAACTGGACATGACTATATTATTACTTTTCCAAAATAAATAATTATGCACTCCACCAGGCTATGAAGTACTTGCTATATCGTACTCATACCATACTTTTTGAATACCCAATTCTAATAAAAGCCAAAGAAAGAAAGAAAAACAGTTTATGTAGCAGTGGTGTCACAGACAAAACTCTAAAAAAATGTAACACTAAAGTGTGTCTATCTATGTGTATGTCTATCTATCTGTTCATTTGTCTGATCTTTTCACCGCTCTATTATGAAACTGGTCTTAGCGGAATCTGGTAGAGAATCGGAATCTTGCATTTTGAAGTTAGTCCACCACAATGTTCAAGTGCGGTTTGACAGTCTTCACACACTTTTGAGAACATTAAGAGAAATTCTAAGGCATGCAGATTTACTATTAAGTTTTCCGAAACTTTTTAACTCCGAAAAGCAATTGAACGGTTCAATATAATACTAAAATAAACTCGCCGGCATATTTAGCGGAACATAAAAAAAAGGTCCATAATTTAAAAAATATGGTTTTATTTTAAAATCTACTCACTACACTTCTTTTGTTATTTAAAGTTTCATTTGTTTTACTTAAAATGAGATCACATTAAGAACAGATTTTGCGAATAAAGGCTATTTGTGAAAAAAGGTACATTTTTGAACTTTTCATGTAACCGGGAAAAGTGAAATTTAATATTAAAATAACAATTAATTAAATTAGGAAAATGGTGATTAATATCGCGTATTTCCTCCACGTGCTCTTATTAAAGTTTCTACCCGTCTAGGCATACTGAGAATGATGTTATCGATGGTCTCCTGGGATAGTCTCCGCCATTCCTCAACTACGGCGATTCGCAGTTCTCCCACGTTGGCAGGAGCTGGAATTCTGGACTTAACTTTTCTTTTCAGCAAGTCCCAAACGTGCTCTATTGGGTTCATATCCGGTGATCTCGCCGACCACTCCATAACAGTGATATTCATATAATTAAGATAAGCTAGAGTTACCCGAGCGGTATGCGGCCGAGCATTATCCTGCATAAAAACAAAATCTTCACCGATATATGGGGCAAACGGTACGACATTTTCTTCTAAAACTTGTCTGATATAGCGGTCTGCAGTCAGACTCCCTCTGTCGATCACTACCAAGTCTGTGCGAACTCCCAAACAAATGCCCGCCCAAACCATTATTGATCCACCACCGTATGCAACTGTAGTTTCAAAATTTGTCTGAATGTATCGTTCTCCTTTGCGTCTGTATATTCTTTGCCTGCCGTCAATTTGATTTAAGAGAATTCTGCACTCATCACTACACAATACCTTACTCCATTGGTCCGCGTTCCAAAGTCGATGTTCCTGAGCAAAAGTTAACCTGTTTCTACGATGATTTACCTCGAGCCTTGGAGCCTTGGCGGGCACAAATGAACCCAAACCAGCTTCTTTGAGCCTTCTTCGTACCGTACGCTCACTTAAGGTTACACCCCGCACTGCTTCTAACTCATGTCGGGCTTGGACGGCCGTCAAACGGGGGTTCCTACGTACACGAAGCCGAATGAAACGATCATCCCTACTCGAAGTGCGTCTTTTTCTGCCTTGTCCTGCTCTTCTCACATAAGTACCGGTCTCCCTGAACCGTTAGATACTGCGATGGATCTTTGAAACTGGTCGACGAAGATCTCTATAATATATCAATCTGTAGGTTTGACCATTTATTCGCATTTTGAGTGCCCTGGCAATCTCCGTTGGGGCTAAGTCAGGCATAATTCAGTCATCAACTCCAGAAAGATACGCGATAAAAAAAAACTAACAAAAAACAGTATTTCAATGAAATTTTAAATCAAACTCAGAAGGAAGAAATACTCGAAGTTCGCTCCAGATAAGGTGTATTCGAATAAAATTAAAACAATTGCATAAAATGTGACTTTCAGTTGTTTTCTTAATTTGAAAATATTTCTTTTAAAATTAAATGACGTATAAACCAGCCAGCAACCTTATATGATACTGATATCAAACCTTTTTTTTATGTTCCACTAAATACACTAATATACACTAAATGCCGGCGAGTTTACTTAGGTTAAATTTTAAATTACTGATAAATTTATGTCACCAAATAATTCTACATCGACATTAATTCTCGTCACTTTCGAAAGGTCGCGCAATCAACCTGTGTTTTTATACTTAATTTCTTTGAAGTAACCGGCCTGCATCTCACACGTTGCCACCAGGCGTGCACCTGTGAAAAGTCGATCAAGGCTTAGCTGCTCCATTTTATTAAGTAAGTATTTGCAAACAATTTATTTAACTTTAAAGAGGGTCTCTGAAAATAGAAAATATGAGTTCCTGCCGGCTTGGAAGGATGGAATGGATGGAAGGGCCATTGCATTAAACTACAAATATGTATGTATGATATATAATAAATATGGCTGGTAATAATAATATTTTCCTAATTACAAATTGGCCAAACTACTAATATTACTAATATTATAAATGCGAAAAAGTGTGTATGTTTGTTGGTTTGCTGGTTTGCCCGTCAATCACGCCGCAACGGATCAAAGAATTGACATGATTTTTGGAGGACCTTTTTATGCCGGAAAATTAGGAATCTCCCACGGGAATCAAAAAAAATAAAAAAAATTGTTTAGGTACACTTTTTAGCAACACAACGGAAAACTTTTCAGGTGGGCTTTCATGAGAATGACGATAAAATAAATTTTCTATCATCAAGATGCTCAATGAGAGACATCATTAATTTGTAAGTGACAATAAGCTGCGAAAAACTATTTTTAAATTTCTTCTATTTGATTTCAATGCCATCTAGAAGATATTGCTTGTACAAAGTAGTAAAGGTAACGCTTCTGCATTCACATTCCAGAACAAAGTTTGCTTATTTGTTAACGTAGCACCAATGAATTCTGTAAGATGGCGCTATTTTGATTACTGACTACATTTGTTTCCGTACGGTCTCAGATTTTAACTCTATGGTTCGTCCGTACTCAGAAAATAAAGTTTTAATATTAATTATTAATTATTATTTTCTATTATTTCTAGGTTTTGTAGTTAGTTTAATGTCTAAACACTCAAAAAATCTACAAAATAAGGTATTGAAAACAAAGAAAAAAAATATTACGGTTGTCTGTAACGTCGGTTTACGGATGATAGTTTTACGTGATAACTAGAAGTTCTCGAAGAAGCTCGTGTGGCGGCGTCCCAGTAGCAGAACTATTCGAACTGCTAGCTCTGTCGTCACGCGAGAAGAGAGATAAATGTGTCACAAGCCAACGCTTCTGCCGAACGTGCCTCTCTATCGCTTGTTCGCGCTCTCACTTGCTCTCACTTCAAAAACACGTCAAAGAGTTTGAAATAATGACATCGAAAGTCGAAACCACGTTCACCTTGAGGTTTTGCTCCATCATGGACCATGGCATTCACCGGTTAACGCAGTTGCTATTTTCTGAGACTAGGGATTTAAACTATAGTACTCGCAGGAAGAGAACATTATCAATCAATAAGCATCATCAGGTGAGATTACAGTCAAGAGCTAACTATAACTATTATAGTAATGGAATAAAAAAATGTTCTAACCTGTATCCTTATCTCATAGAGTGCATTTTGCCGCATTTAAGAATCACAGGCGCAGCGTTTTCAGAAACAAATCCTTTTGTAGGAAAAAAAGTAAAAAAAGTAGATTCATTTGTTTATTTTTGGAAAGCTACCGGCATGATATTTTTACCTTGGGAAGATATATATCCTGGTTAGGTAAGCCCACTTCCTATTTTAAATCGTCACCTAGCACAACGTGAGACTTTTGTGTATGTCACCGTAAGATTGTAAAAACCGTTAGATCTAACTCGCGAAATTCTAAACTGTCGAATGATTGTAAACTGTTCAATGTTCTGAGTGTAAATTTTTGAAATATTCATTTTATTTACGTTTTCTTATCTCTTTCTTGTAGGTTAGGTTAGGGTTCGACATAAACAATCAAGTAGTGCCTTAGTGCATAAGTAATCACTTAGGTTTTATTGGGTTTAAATACCTATCAGATTACAATCTACCGGAAAATAATGCGTTAAATTCTAATCTTTCGACAGTTTAGAATTTCGCGAGTTAGATTATAATCTAACGGTTTTTACAATCTTACGGTGACATATACCTACGTTGCATTAGTTAGGCATTAGCTAAAAAAAACATGGTGAAGTAGTTATCACTTACCTATGACTTTTGCGATGTTTCTCACAGAAAAAAGCTTTGTAAATAGTAGGTACGTATCTGCCATGCCGTGAGACATTTTTCGAAACATTTTAGTCGATCATCGAGTCCACCTGCTAGCCCTTATCCCAAATAGTTGTAAATCCTGCACTAATCCGCGGAATGAGCCGTCACCTTACCCAAATCCCGCCGAGGTCAAGGAACCAGCGAAATAGGGCTACCAACTCATCAAATACAAAAGGGGAAATATAATTAAAACAAACTCATTTATGTTTTTAAAAATTTTACTTATTTATATAATACAGGTATTTTACTCAATTTGCCATGCCGCGGTCTCCACACTAGGACCTTTTCGCTGAAGCGTCCACCTGTCCTCCAAGACACGTGACCAGCCCAAGCTGCCATTTAAACGTGCTAGCCCTGGGAGTTTTAAAATCGTTCTTGTAGAATTATAAAAACCTGTCTGTAAATTTTTTATTTTTTTTTAAATTCATTATAGGCTTACGCTTGACCACAATCACACCTGATGCGAAGTGATGATGTGGCCTAAGATGGAACACGCCCGCCTAGAAGATGCCTATTCACTCTTGATTTAAAGATACCCGGATTATAATTGGTGGGAAACACAGTTTTTGGTAGAGTGTTCCAGACCCTAGCCATGCGAATAAGGAATGAAGACGCAAAGCGCTTCGTGCGTGTGGGTGGAACGTTGACGACATAGGGGTGGAAACTCGCACGCCGTCTTGCGGTACGATGGTAGAAAGGTGAAGGAGGTACAAGATCGAACAGCTCCTGAGCACACTCACCGAAATATATCCTATAGAATACCGATAGGCCAGCCACCTTACGGCGGTGATCCAAAGTTTGAAGTTTCGCCAGAATAGGTGAATCTTCGCCTATCAATCTCCTAGCCCGACGATCTACGGCATCAAGAGCCGCCAGCTGATACCTAGCAGAGCCATCATAAAGGTGACTGCAGTACTCCATGCACGACCGAACTTGGGCTTGGTATAGGGTAATCAGTTGGCGTGGCGTGAAGTACTGCTTGACCTTGTTAAGTATACCGAGTTTTTTGGCGGCTGTCCTGGCTTTCGCTTCGATAGACCTTCCGAATTGTCCAAAAATGTAATGAAAAAAATAAAATGCCAGGTAAAAGTACCACCTTCAGGCTGCAATCCGAGTATGTCAGTCAGTGTAATACCACAGAATAGGTAATAGTGATATTTATACGTTACTATTTTACCGTGTTATCGCTTGGAGGGTTACTGGAGGTAGTTGCCCTGCTGGTACCCAATGGGGAAGAAAGGAAAACGGGGACGACCGTTTAAAAGATGGCACGATCCAAGTAGCAGGGAGAGTGTGGACAAGATTACCTAGAGACCGGGCCAGATGGAAAGTATTGGAGGAGGCTTTTACCGCATCAGCGGTCCTTACATAAAATACATAGTTTGTCTCAATAACTGCAGCATTTCACTAAGCACTGAGGCGACTGTAGTGGTGGTATGGATGCTTCATGCTCGAAACCTAAACTGCATGTTTGGGTTTCGACTATGAAATGTAAATGCAAATTTTAGCTATCTAAGGAATAATAAAACGTTATTTTATTTAATTTTTTTATTTTACTGTGTGTCATATCCCTCTCACGGCTTTTGTACTGCTCACCAGTGTTCCTACGAGAACGACGAAAGCGCAACGTGATGCGTTTTGACTCCATAGAAAATTACAAACTTATACCGCACAGATAAGTTATTATGTGCGATACTGACGTCCCTAAAATAAGGATTATAATTCTAAAACACAAACGTCAACAGTATTCAAACAATACGGCTTAGTTTGCCCCCTGATTGTAATTTCAGGGCTGCAGTTTTGACTACTTTAAAAATCTTATGGTCTGTATAAAGAGTAAAGAGCTTTTACATATGTAACAGCCCTATAATGTTCCAAAGTATATCAGCCGACGATGGCTCGGTTCCAAATTTTTTAGTGACAGGCTCCTGTTCCGCCGCCATTCTGGATTCTGGTAATATTTCTTGTCATCTTATTTATTATTGTAATTGATTCATCAGCTCTAATACATTGCTACAGACACTGGAGAAATATGTTAGTGGAACAACTACAGCACATTTGGCGGGGTCAGTAACTGTCAGTCAATAATATCCGACTGGACAACCGGGCAGCTTGAGGGTATTGTCTCGAGACAGACAGTGTTGACTTAGTAAAAGTAAATGTGTCTTTAGCAGATAATAAATGTAAGTAGGTATACCTTAGCTTGTTCAAGAAAATAAAGTAAGAAACAAAAAGTTTTTGGTTTTAGTAAACCGTAAGATTATTGAGGTTTCTTATCAATTTCAATGGTACCCCTCCATACTTTAATTTAAACTGGAAATGAACACAAAACTGGTTATGAGCAAAACGTGGTCAAAAATAATTTAGGATATAAACTGCATTTTTCATATCTTGACTTGACTTTATCCCAAGTAACTATGTCTACTTATGCCAAAAATCAAAATGGTTCAGAGATGTATAGAATGTTTGAGGAGCTTACTTTTATAAACTTATCCGTAAAAATTGACTTTCCAAATCCGACTTAGAAAAGTCTCGTGTGCTCCACATACACAAATCCTCTTATCCTATGCTTTCTAACACACCATTTCCTTTCTTCGTAACGTATATCCACTGATCGAAATTGTATATTGCTTTCTCCTGATTTATGAATATGTTATACTTACTTACAGGAAACATTTACTTTGCCATAAATGGTTTGCATATTATAAACGAAATTTACCAAATCCAGTCGCATAACATCATCGTGAATATTGAATGTGTTGACATATATCTAGTTTTCACTACTAGTGATCGCTCGCAGTATTGCTCCTACAAGAATTTCAAAAATCCAACCTTAATCATTGTCTACACTAAGCCAACCTCTGCACAAAATTTATGCGTTTTAGATCCTAGGTTCTTTTTATTGTAAGAGAAGATGTTCATAGGGCTATTCGAACATAGGTCCAAATTACCTCAATGAATGAATTAAAGAAATTATAAGAGCACCCTAGAAAAGTCGTAACTTTTCTCTAGAGTTCAAATATTTTATTTGCAGTGATACGCGTTTCGAACAAGCAGCTGGTCCGTCGAGTTTGGTCTGATAAGACTTCGCTGCCGATTATTTGCCTACTTTATTCGCTAAGCTCGTACGGTCTTTGTTCTAAATCCAAATTGCACAACAAACTTCATTCAGTGATGTTAGCCACTGAACTTATCTCCATAATATATAGTCGCTTAAGTACAGAAAGCTATTTTAATTATAAAGATGCTCTACTCATCAACCTTGTTTATGCTATGCTCAAGCCTCTATGAAGCCATTAACTAGGTTTCCGCACCGTGCGATGCGCGCCGCCTACATCCGCTATCCTAACCTCGTTTCCAATAAATACATGATAGCGCCTGCACTAACGATGTGATTGCCATTTGCTGGGCGAGATCGGTAAGGAAACTATGCAACTGCCATCAGCTATATAATTAATGATATTATTTTATTACGATTAAGTCGTCGTCAGTGTCTGCATCTGAAATTCCACGGACGCGTACGATTCGGTAAATGCTTCGTCGTTTCTAATTCGAACTGTTCGTTCGTTTTTCTATTATTGGTATCTTCAAATCAAGAGTGAATAGGCATCTTCTAGGCAAACGCGCTCCACCTTAGGTTGCATCACTACTTTCAGCAAGTCTGATTGCAGTCAAACAAGTTCGAACAAATAAGTTTGACAAGGTGTGGAATACACTTCCGTGTTTCCTGCCTCGTACCTTTAACCGTGAGTGAATATGCATCATCTAGGCAAGCGCGGTCCAATTTCCAACCTGGACCTCATCATTGTTTTGCACTAAGCATGGTTGTCGTTATGCACAAGCCTGTTTTGCACATAAAAGAGTCCTCACAATGATGATCGTAGAGCACAAAGTAAGATTGTCAAAATTCAGATTTAACATTAACGTTAAAAACGGAGATATTCAAAAATCTTTAAATACCCACCGTATTCGTGCCGTAAATCTAAGCAAATCACTCACTTTTTTGCCAGTAGGATAGTAATTGACTATAACCTGTGCACTGACAGTGGAGTTAAGGCGCCTTGAGTAAGTTTACAACCTCCTTGGCGTGTCGGTCACCCATCCAGTTACTGACCTGCAACAACTTTGCTTAACCCGCTTATGTAGGACTGAATGATATAATGATGCGAGAGTAACATATTGAAATAGTAGATGTAACCTGTTATCAGAATATTATATGTCTAGTCGGCCATCTTGTTTATCTTATCTACTGTTTTAATTTGCACTAAGTACTTACGAGTTGCAGCTCATTAAAATCCTTAGTATCTAAGTAGTTTCTCGAGTTACATCATTAGGGGAAAATTGCTTTTGTTCAAAGGAAAGCTGCTTTTATAAGAAAATTAATTCAAAATTAGACAAGCGAGTGTTCCAGTCCTCAAAGTCCCATTCTTTTTACGCCACTTTAAGTCAACCCTTGTCAACATCTCGCCTGATGGTAAAGTGTTATATGGAGATAAAATGGCAGTTATATTAATTAAACCCATACCCCCAATCAGTCTCTACAAGCTTAATCGTTTGGCGATACGTCTTTGCCGGTAGTGTGGTAACTAGCCACGACCAAAACCAGACAAAACAAATACTGTCACCTTGTCACGTTAGTCACCTTGGCACCCTTTGGGTACGGAACCCTAAAAAAGGGCTTTAAGATTTTAAGATGCTTTAAAAATTCGGATTCAGATTCGGATATTCCAATTTTTCTTTCCCTAAAAACCTTATCCGGACTATGATCGAGAACATTTAAAAAAACAGCTTAATCGGTCCAGCCATTCTCAAGTGATGCAGAATATTATCTTTTTTATGTATACAGTAACCACAAAATACAAAGTCAAACTCATACCTTTTTATTCAAATAAACTTATTAAAAGTGCTTCGAGTCAATCTACCACTGCTTCGGAAAACCATTTCTACCGAGAAGAGCCAGCATGAAAACTCTTTTAAAAAAATCATTTACAAATACATCAATGTGTAGATACATACTCGTAAGTAACCGCAGTCGTAAGCATTGCTGGAGCGAGTCAGATCCAAGCCCTTTTATCTTCAACGGTATAATAAGTTTTTTTCAGGAGCATACTTTCAATGGATTTGTTTAATTTGTGTAAAGGCAAGTTTAAAGTAGATTGTGGAATTTTGTTGTAGAATAGATCGCACATGTTCCCATTAGTTGCTCCCTCATTGACGTAGGTCGGTGCTGGTTATTTGGTAACGTTGTATATATGTCACCGTAAGATTGTAAAAACCGTTAGATTATAATCTAACTCGCGAAATTCTAAACTGTCGAAAGATTACAATTTAACGCATTATCTTCCGGTAGATTGTAATCTGATAGGTATTTAAACCCGATAAAACCTAAGTGTCCGGCCTGCGGCCGGGCACTACTTGGTTATTTATGTCGAACCCTAACCTAACCTACAAGAAAGAGACAAGTAAACGTAAATAAAATGAATATTTCAAAAATTTACACTCAGAACATTGAACAGTTTACAATCTTTCGACAGTTTAGAATTTCGCGAGTTAGATTATAATCTAACGGTTTTTACAATCTTACGGTGACATATACAGCGCTTCCCTTGAAGAAACGAGAAAAGTATAAAATTACCCGCGCGCTTTTATACCGGCGCGCGGTTTCCTGTTTAAATAACATTAATATCATAAACACTAGTTGATGCGAAAATAAAATAAATACACGGTATTTGTATTAGTCGGTCGGATGGAATTTATTCATGCGCATGGATATCGAAAAAAAAACATGATCTTCATAAAACATAGACCTATTTTTCCGAGTATCGTCGTTACAGAGAAGGAATTTGTAGAACGTTTTGAAATCACTGATGTTTTATTGAGTTGGTTTAGCTATTTTAAATGTCTTTAAGATAATTAGTAGTTCTTTCCAAGTTAATTTAGTCAGAATTTAACTAGGTAGGAACCTGAATCACATTTTTCTTAGTAAATTCTGTGTCAAGCATTACTTAGATATAAATGCATGTCTATTTCGGTTTCGTATTAGCAAGTCATTACCATACATTTTCCATAGTAAATAGTTTAGCACCTAACTCAAAAATGTCAAGTGTGTCATTGTCAACTGCAGGATATTAGATTAACTAGATGATGCCCGCGACTTCTTCCGCGTGGATTTTTTGATTCCCGCGGAATCTCTTTAATTTTCCGGAATGAAAAGTAGCCTATGTCACTCTACAGGTCCTCCCGTGTAAAAATCACATCGATCCGTTGCTCTGTTGCAGCGTGATTGAGGGACAAACCAACAAACCATCAAAAAAACACACTTTTGCTGCATTTATAATATTAGTATGATGAGTTGATGACCGACATACAGACCTATAAGATTAAGAAGAGTTAGAATTTTAAACATAAATTATACTGTTAATTATTATGTAGGTAAACGTTTGGGTCACGTAAATATCGCTCACAATTTTGCCTGGTGGGAGGCTTCGGCCGTGGCTAGTTACCACCCTACCAGCAAAGACGTACCGCCAAGCGATTATGCGTTCCGGTACGATGCTGTGTAGAAACCGAATAGGGGTATGGGTTTAATATAACTGCCATGCCCCTAACAGGTTAGCCCGCTACCATCATCACTTACCATCAGGTGAGATCGCAGTCAAGGGCAAATTTGTAGTGGATAAAAAAAAACAAAAGTGTAAACGCTATAATCATTACCGACTTGTTCTGAATAAAAAGAGGCTAACGCGCTAGGTGCTAGAGGCTTTCCGGCGCAGTTTCCGTTCCGGATAACTAAATCACACATTTACGAGGCGTGAAGCTAGACTGAGCGCGGGCGGCCCTGCGGCCTTGCGGGCGCAAGGAGTTTTTGTTTGATTTGCTTATCATAATAGTGTGATCCTTTTTGGTTGATTGAATTTTTTTTTAATTTTTTTTCTTAGTTTTAATTGAGATAAAATTGCTTATCTGTATTTATAGATTTTATAAGTATTTAACAATTAATTTAGTACGGGTTGCAAGTATTTTTATGCTACTATAACAAGCCCTTCACTGCGAACTCACTTACCACTCCTAGTAGTCAGTCATGTTGTTGTAATGTTAAACTCATTCCGTAGGAGCCCTAATCAATTCTTATGCAGTATTGTACATTCACATTCATTTATTCATGGGTGGTCACTAGTCGCGGCCGAAGCCGCAGGTCTAGACCAGAAGCAATTTAAATTATGAAATCCCAAAATTGCCTCTACCGTGAATTGAACTTTTTTAAAGACTTATTTAGTAGGTATGCAGCGTAAGCCGCTACAACATCACCTGGTGGGTTCCGAAATCGAACTCATGACTTCCTAATAACCTTTAATACTGCGCCAGGGTGGTCGTCGCAACGAAGGTTCAACGTTTCTATAAGAACGGATTCAAATCGCTATATACTATGGGTATTCTTTCACTACAAAAACGGCATCTGGGTCTTATACGCATACCTACCTATACCTACCTAATAATTACAAGCTATTTTTATGTGAAGAAAAAACGTGCGTTTATTATATTTGGATAAAAAACAGAAGTCTCAAGTTCAAGCCAACATTAAACACATGTTACGATTTATTTACCGCCCGCCGTGGAAATAAAGACGTTAAAAATATTTGAATTAATAAACAAAGACGCTTAACTTGTTTCGTGTAATATCATTCATTACAGTTAACCGACGGCCGATGTAAATAGTTAAAGGGTCAACGATGTCTTTAATTGGTTTTTCCTTTCCTTCTCCAGGGAACGAATTCTCGGTTCACGTGATTTATTAATCAGCCCGCCGATTGTGTACGGAAATCATAATCGTTTGCCGAACGGATAATTCGACCAGTTTATTATTATTATTATTATTCATTTTATTTCAAGCAACAATGCCCATATTATAAAATACATTATTACTTAAAAAATAAAATATTATAAGATAAAATAAAATACAACCATAAAATACTATAAGTAGGTAAATACAATATTTAAAAAAAATGTTTATGAGTTCATAGATGCCAGCACGTTAAAAAGCATGTATGAATTTCGTTTTAAGCTGTCAAATGATTACGGCTTGCTTAGACAATTGAACCTATGTTAAGGTTTGGATTGGTCGGCGGTTTCAACCGATGCGATTACTTTTTGGCATCGATTTGGCATCATGCTGGTTCGATGCAGTCTAGAAACCGATAAGGGCTAAACCGAATAAACAGTTTTAACTTAATCTGTGGCTATACTGCGTTAGCCTGTTCTAAGAATATAACAAATGTGCGCTGGGGTTTGAATGTTCACCTTTCGGATTTCAGTCCACCTTAACATTTGATCTATTGAGGCTCAACCGCAGCGTAGCGCCAACAATTAACTATTTCCCTTTTCATCTGTTCATCATCAACAAAGGTACACCGCTAAACGAACACTGAGCAGTCCACCGCTCTTCCGGACCGTCGTCGTAAATAATACAGTAATTTGTTTACACTGTTTACGACGAGGGTTTAGACCGAATAGGGATATGGGTTTAATATAACTGCCATGCCCCTAACAGGTTAGCCCGCTACCATCTTAGACTGCATCATCACTTACCATCAGGTGAGATCGCAATCAAGAGCTAACGTGTGTATCTTTTTTGCACACGGATGTTAATACAATGTTGCGTTCAAGGCGTTGTGTATCAAGGATGCACATGTTTTGGTACTATGACCAAAAAAGAAGTCTGACCTGAGCAAGCGAAGCGTTCGAAAAGCAAAGTTAACCTAAAAAGTATAGTTGAGCTCAATTTCGTATGCATTTGAAATTAAAATAGTAAATGTATCTGTGACTTTAGATCGAGGGCTTTTAGGTCCATTTTACTTTAATGCCAATATGGGTTTGGACGCTCCATTGAAATTGTTACGCTATAATTTAGACTAAGCGTACTGATAAGGGACAGAGACGAAGGAAATACAAATCAACAGAACGGGAACTACATCCGAATTTATGGCGCCGTATGATGTACACTTTCATCGCACATAACTGGTGCGGCTTAAGGTGGCTTCTCACAGTGCACTGATGCAGGTACCGTCGAGCCAGACACATGATTGTCGAGGTACCAAGAATCCCCGATTGGGCCCTAATTAAATATCCAGGGTGTCACAGAGGGTGCACCTGTGTTTGCGCACATACTGGTGCACTATAATATCGCCCGAGCAGATGGCTAATCTATAGGCGAAAATCGGTTGCGTGGACCTTATTATTATTTTATTATTATTATTAGCGAGGTCACACTGATAAAACACAAAAACGGTACAAAAAATATTTATAAAATCAGCGCAGTTTTTTTCACACAGATCCTTACAGATTTAATATTCCTAACAGATAAGTCCGCTATGCTCACCTCTAGGTGAGATCGCAATCAATTGAGTCTACTTCTAGTGGAATATATAAAAAAACTACCAAGTGGTAGAGTAGTGTAACACTATGTTGAATATGAATATATTTAGCAGACAGAGTAAAAGCGGCAACTCCTCATTGTTATGTAGACGCCTTAAACAACGATATTTCAATTCAAGAGAAACGAACTAGCATCCGTCTCTCTAAACGTTTGCCAAGAGAACATTCATCTTAGCAAATAGAAAGCTGTTGGCTGCGTGCTAATACACTAACATTACCCACCGGCTTGTTATTATCCCATTGCGTAGATAATGAGTTCAGCAGCTCTTCATATTAGTGTGTTTGTTTTTGTTAGAAAAATTTCAGAACTCTTCATTAAATTTTAATAAATAGGGTTTTATAATAATAGTCAATGATAATCGCGACATCATCCGAGTAGACTTAGGTGTTCAAAGCCAGGTGCCACACAACCATCGCTAGAAGCCGTATCGTTTTATTCGTGTTGTAGCCATATTTTAAGGACGTCCAGGTACGTGACAAAATACCCTGATTTGTTACATCGATTATTTCTTAGTATTGCACGCCATGGCAACGGTAATGCACTTAACTTTTCTATTTTTTGTACCACCTTTGGAATATTATGTGTATGACGCAATAAATAATTTCTGATTCTGATTCTAAAACAGTAATTCTGAAATAATATTGCTTTATGCGATGGTATATACTATATAGTAACCCCCCTGGTGGTAACTCTTTGCTTTTCCGGGATAGAATGTTTAAGTAAAAAATAAGTAAAAATATGTAGATATAAAGCTTATGTAACGACATACCCCCGGGATGATCCTATCAAGATCCTATTTCTGCAACAAACTTCATCATAATCGGCTGAATAGATGGGCCTTGGAAAATTAGCAGGAAGCAGCCATCGCATTTCCAATATTAACATGGAATAAAAAATCTGTACCTACGTATTCTTATAAACAGAACGTCAAAACTACTAGGTGATCACCGCTTTTTATACGACTGCCTGAAAAAAGGAGTATATTGTTTTCAGGGTTCATGGGTGTATGTATGTATGTATGTATGTATGTATGTATGTATGTATGTATGTATGTATGTATGTATGTATGTATGTATGTGCTGTGTACATACTTAATTATAGATATTTAGTATAAGATAATAATGTTACTTGTGGGTAGTTCAATAAAATTTAACAATAAAGGCAGTCACTATCGAGCAGCTGATCGTTTTACTACATGGTGACAGCGGTGCTCAGTAAATTATTATAATTTGTGTGATTCGAGTGAATTTTCGTGTAAAAGTGTTCACACACGGATAACAATAGGTGTTATCAAGCCATTGCGATGGAACACGCACGGCCTCCAGCGGATTTAGTGTAGGAGGGTGGCCCAGCGAGTCAGGCGGACGCGTGGCGCAAATGGTACAAACAGTTCAATGTATTTTTAAAAGCCTCAGGGGTACATAAGGATACCAAGGAGGTGCAGGCGAGTCTGCTAATAAATCTCATAGGATCAGATGGATACGACATATACTCGACCTTCAAATTCCTAAAGGATGAAAACCAGGATGACATTGACGTTCTCGTTAAAAAGTTCAACGAACATTTCGGAACCAAACCCAATACTACAATGGCCAGGTTTCGGTTCTTTACACGGAATCAAGAAGTCGGGGAAAACGTGGATGCATACGTTACGGCGTTACGAATATTAAGTCAACACTGTGAGTTCGAGCATTTGGAAGACGGATTAATAAGGGATCGAATCGTTTGTGGAGTTTCTGACAGCACAGTTCGAGATAGATTGCTTAGAACGGATGACTTAACCTTGGAAAAGGCCATGAAAATATGTCACGCCAATGAAATATCGCTCACAGAAAGTAAACAGATAGAAGGAGTTAATACGGCGGCGAGCGGGGCTTCGGTCGATGCGTTGTTTGGTGCACGGGCACGGGCGCGGGCCGGAGGCAGCGGCGCGGGCGCGGGCGGACGGCCCGCCGTTTCCAGCTTCGCGCGCGCTTCACGCTCCGCGCCGGGTCGTCGGTTCGATTCTCGGTCGACTAGTGACACGAAGTGTTCGTGTGGTGAATATCATTCTGAGTTGCAGTGTCCAGCGAGATTGATAAAGTGTTTTATGTGTAATCAGAAGGGCCATAAACAAAAATTCTGTCCGTTAAAGGCTAGTAAAAAAGTGTTTGAAGTGAACGAGGAGTACAACGATGACCTATTTTATGTGTCAACTCTAAAGGACGGTACTCTAAATAAAGACAGTAAGTGGTTCGAAACATTAATTTTATGCAAGAATGGTATGTCTGAGATTTTCAAATTAGATTCTGGTTCTGATCTAAATGTATTATCACTTAGGACTTTTAAAAAATTAGGATACTCTGTAAATGATTTAAAATCGTGTGAATTAAGGGCTCAATCGTTTTGTGGAAATTATTTACCAATAGTAGGTTCATTAGATATGTTGTGGTCGTGTAAACAAAATCAATATGTTATTAAATTTGTTATATCCAGAGATGATTGTCAAAATGTTCTCGGGAAAGATACCTGTGAGACTATAGGCGTTATTAAGCGAATTTTCACTATAAATATAGATAATTATAGTGATTTGTTTCGAGGGGTAGGTAAATTGCCGGGAAAATACAGAATTATATTAGATAAAGATGCGTGTCCGTCGGTATGTCCGGTGCGTAAAATTCCATTGGGTATAAGGGATCCCATCAAAAACATAAATGTAAAATGAGAGCCAAGTTCAAAATTGTGATATATATGCCTTGGTTGTTGACTTCAGCGACAAAAGGAGTGAGATCTAAATGGGTGCCAAGTTCAATGGTCAGTCCTGCAATTTATATATCCCATCAAAAACATAAATGTGAAATGAGAGCCAAATTCAAAATTGTGATATATATGCCTTGGTTGTTGACTTCAGCGACAAAAGAAGTGAGATCTAAATGGGTGCCAAGTTCAATGGTCAGTCCTGAAATTTATTTATAACAACATATAATATTTTATAACAACTTAAAATATCATTTCTTCTTATAACTTAGTATAAAATGTTGAAGACTAAGGCTTTGGCTTGGCTAGTTTTCATATACGAATTATAGCGTTCACAAGTTGTAAAGCTGTAAGTTCTTATTTTATTCTTCCGAAAATTTGGCTTGCTGGTAGAAACTGTACTTTTAGGTACCTACTTAATAATAATTCGTATATGGAAACTAGCCAAGCCAAAGCCTTAGTCTTCAACATTTTATACTAAGTTATAAGAAGAAATGATATTTTAAGTTGTTATAAAATATTATATGTTGTTATAAATAAATTTCAGGACTGACCATTGAACTTGGCACCCATTTAGATCTCACTTCTTTTGTCGCTGAAGTCAACAACCAAGGCATATATATCACAATTTTGAATTTGGCTCTCATTTCACATTTATGTTTTTGATGGGATATATAAATTGCAGGACTGACCATTGAACTTGGCACCCATTTAGATCTCACTCCTTTTGTCGCTGAAGTCAACAACCAAGGCATATATATCACAATTTTGAACTTGGCTCTCATTTTACATTTATGTTTTTGATGGGATATCATTACTTTTTGTACAGAAATTATTGAACTCAATCTCAAACTCAAAACATATTTATTCAAAATATGTACCTACAAAGTACACCTTCTGAACGTCATGCTTACAGAGCATAAGACGTGATGGTGATAATTAACTACGATATCTTAAAACTAAAGCTACGAGGGTTCCAAACGTGCCCTGGTCTGAGAAGAGCCCGTAATAAACTCCGCTTTTTTTTTATTATCACCATCTCACAAATATTTGAAATTATATATATGTACTTATAATATAACATTACATAATCAGCCGTTGTAACAATTCATACCCATGCCTTGCTATCATTCAAATAATCCTTTACACTGTAATAGGACTTTTCTATTAGTTTAGTTTACGTTTTACATTAGTAGGTACTTATTATTTGGTGTAAGGTCAGTGTGTCACCCACCAGTAATTCTATTGTACGACTCATTGTACAAGATAATTAAAGACGAGAATTCTCAAGAAAAATATATAGTGTACCTAGAGTTACACTGACATTGACAGATTACATCTATGGTCAGACTACCTCTACAGCACATTTCTACATCTCATCAATTTTGATTGCAAAAGTTCAAAATCAAAAGTTTTTTGTGAAACATTGAAAACAAGCACGGTAAACAGTCGATATCACTAAAACCACTATAAACAATGAATACAAATCACAATGACTGACAGCTTGAACTGACGACTTCAAATACGTTTCTTCTTCTTTTCTGTCAATGACGTTTCGTTGCACAAAATGTATGAATACGAAGGTAAGGTTTTAATGCAACTATATTATTATTCATTATTATTTACATTAAAATAATAATTATGTGTCATTTTCAATAGTTAAGGAGTTACTACCACCGCTCAAAGCAGTATTGTTTCAAACTAACGGTTGAATGTCACGTACTTTGACGTGCTTAAAATAATGATTATAACACTAAATACGGCTTTAAGCAATGGTAGCATGCCTCGTGTCAGAGTTTTGATCTATCCTTTGATCATAAAAATGACGATTTTTGTACGTTTATATCTAAATAACCATTTGAGGTGTGCTTATGAAATTTGGAGCACATATGTATCTCACGGGTCTCAATATATGCGCCAAATTTGACATGTTTATGTGAAATAGTTTTTGAGTTATGAGGGGGTCAAAAGTGGCTCCAAATGGTTCGTGTAATATTACACACGGTGCTGCTCGCCAGTTTTTTTGAACTTTGGCTGGACACGCTTCCGCGTGTCTTGATAAATTAAAAATTGAATTAGAAAGGATGGAGCAGATAGGTATAATAAGAAAAGTGACACATCCAACGTCATGGGTGAACGCGATCGTCCTGCCCGCGAAAAAAGACGGCAGTGTGCGCGTGTGCCTCGACCCGCGGCCGCTCAACCGCGCCATCCGCCGCGCGCACTACCCGCTGCCCACGCTCACCGAGATCGCCGCCACGCTGCACGGCGCCAAGTATTTCAGTAAGTTAGACGCGCGCTCCGGATTTTGGATGATCGAATTGGATGACCAGAGTGCTGATTTGTGCACGTTCGGTACTCCGTTCGGTAGATATCAGTTTTTGCGGCTTCCGTATGGCGTGAGCTGTGCTAGTGAGGTCTTTCATGCAAAAATTCGCCAGATTCTGGAGGATCTAGATGGGGTGGAGTCGTTCGTGGACGACATAATAGTGCATGGGCGTACTATTGAAGAACACGATAGCAGGCTTAAATTATTGCTAGATAGGTCGCGGGAAGTAGGAATTAGGTTTAATCAGGATAAATGCGAGTTTCGCGTTCAAGAAGTTACTTTCTTAGGGCATACGTTTAATGAGCGAGGTATGCAAATTGATAACAATAAATTGCGAGCTACTAGGGAGATGCCGAGTCCGAGTGACAGAGGTTCACTGGAAAGGTTTTTAGGCATGACAAATTATTTGTCTAAGTTCATTCCCGACTATGCTAATATTGTGAGTCCGCTTAGAGGTCTATTACGAAAAGGTACAGAGTGGTGCTGGAATAGCACTCACGATAGTGTGGTATCGGTGCTGAAAGATGCGCTGTGCCGCGCGCCGGTCCTTGCGCTGCTGACGGTGGACGCCAGCGCGCGCGCGCTGGGCGCCGCACTGCTGCAGGCCGGTCGCCCGGTCGAGTTCGCGTCGGCTACGCTCACAGACACGCAGACGCGATACGCGCAAATTGAAAAGGAGATGCTAGCTATAGTGTTCGCATTGGAAAGGTTTCATCAGTACGTGTACGGGAGGTCGGATATCGTGATAGAAACTGATCATAAACCGCTCGAATCTCTGTTTAAGAAATCTTTAGATAACGTTCCGGCAAGATTACAACGCATGATGTTGCGTATTCAATGTTACGATTTTACTGTGGTGTATAAGCTTGGTAAATACATGTACTTGGCTGATACGTTGTCGCGAGCGGCGCTGACGGAGCCCATGCATGAAAAAGTCTCTATGGAGATCGATGCTCAGGCGTGTTTTCTTTTAACTCACGTGCCATACAGTGAAAGCAAAATACAGCGCGTCAGGGATGCGACGAGTAAAGATCCAGAGAGTAAAATTTTAATCAAATACTTTTTGCATGGATGGCCACGGTATAGATTGGATACCGATCGTTTAGTCCGTGCGCACTGGTCGTATAGAACGTCATTTGAATATATAGGTGGGGTTTTATTTAAGGACAACTTAGTATTTATACCACGGGAATTAAGGAATGAAATGCTTGACCGCATACATGAAGGTCTTTTAGGTATAGACCGCTGCAAGAGGCGCGCGCGTGACGTCATGTTTTGGAGCGGAATGTCGCGGGACGTGGAACGTAAAGTACGCGAGTGCGCCGCGTGCACCGAGCACGCCGCAAGACCGGCTAGGGAGTCGATGATCCCTCATGCAGTTCCAAATCTGCCATGGAGTAAAGTTGGCTCCGATATTTTCGTATTTCAGCAAAAATATTTTTTGATACTTGTCGACAACTTTTCTAATTTTATAGAAGTTAGTCCTATTAGTAATACAGGTTCCAGAGCGGTTATAACCGCCATGAAAGATCAGTTTGCACGTCATGGCGTTGTTTCTGAGCTGGTGACGGACAACGCAACCGCTTATTCATCAAAAGATTTTCGACAGTTCAGTTTAGATTGGTTTTTCAAACACACGACTACATCACCTAATTATGCACAGGCTAACGGTCTTAGCGAAAGGGCAGTGCAGACTGTAAAAAATATTATAAAAAAATCATTGATGACCGGGTCAGATTTTTATCTGGGTTTACTTAATTTTAGATCAACTCCGCGTGATGGGGTTAGTTCACCGGCTCAGTTGTTGATGGGCAGACGGTTAAACACTACACTTCCGGTACATGTCGATAAGTTGCGGCCGGAAAGGAACAATGATACCGACTTCATCAATATAAATCGTAATCGATGTCGCGCTAAACAATATTATGATAGGCATTCGCGTGATTTACCTGAATTAAATGAAGGCGAGAAAGTGATAGTGGCCGATGGTAAAACTAGACGGCGTCGCATGACGGTGCAGGCACCCGCGCCACAGCCCCGATCCTATTTTGTTGTCAATGGGTATGGTAGGAAATATAGTCGTAACCGACGTCACCTCATTAGAGCTGAACCTTGCCCGACGGTTAGCCAGTCACCTCCTGTTTCTTTGGGTGAGAAGGAGGAAGGTGATGATGATGCGGATCGTATCAGCATGTATGGGGACGCAGAGGAACATATTAGTGGCACTGAGGGGTCCAGTGATGGCGGTGACCGCACGGCTACTTATCGGTCGGCTAGTGTCTCGCCTAGTGGATCTGATAAGGGTCAAGGTCGATCAGCCGCGCGTAAGGCTCGTGAGCAACTAGCATTGTTTTTTAATAGAAAATAATGTATACAAAGTGCTTGTTATACATAGATTAAGCTATGTAAGTTTATAAGGTATTTATGTTGTAAGCTATTCGTTGTTTCTTTTAGGGGAAAGATGTTGTGTACATACTTAATTATAGATATTTAGTATAAGATAATAATGTTACTTGTGGGTAGTTCAATAAAATTTAACAATAAAGGCAGTCACTATCGAGCAGCTGATCGTTTTACTACAGTATGTATGTATGTATGTATGTATGTATGTGAGTTTGTATATTCTACCATAACTTCTATACGGCTAAACCGATTTTGATAAATGAGGTATCGTTAGAATCCCTAGCTTATTCTGGGTGAAATAGGCTAGTAAAATTTTTTAAAAATTGATGGGGTGACCATGATCGCTTATTAAAGACTAAAGTTAAAAAAAAAAAACGAAAATAAGATTAACTATATAATCATCATCTAGAAAATAATGAGTAGATTCCAAAAATATATAACACTATAGTTCAAAATCCAGTGATTCACAAAAAAATATCATTTAAACTAGTGAATTAGTGATATCACGTGATGTTGCCAAAGTCGTGATTAATTTTCATTTAATGGTCTTATTAAGATTATTTGGCATGTTTACAGTTGCTTCTGTACAGTACAATATATTTATAGCTAGATGATGCGCGCGTGGATTACGTTTTTGAGATTCCCGGGAACTTCTTAATTTTCCGGGATAAAAAGTAGGAGTTTGGAGGAGTAGGAAGGACATAGGTCCTTCCCCGGGATGTAACCTACCACTGTACCAAATTTCATCAAAATCGGTTGAATAGATGGGCCGTGAAAGCGTAGCAGACAAACAGACAGACACACTTTCGCATTTATACTATTAGTTTGGCTATCATTTCATGAAACTATTTCGCGAAATGGTGGCGTGTTTATGGCAAGGATCCATTATAGAAGGTAGGTACTTACAGCACTAAGTTTTAGGAGCGTAGAAAACAAGATGTGATAAGAAAATTTACAACACATTTAGAAACTGTCCCTATTTTATACTTAGATAAAACGGACAAGAGTAGTAAAAAATCAATTTACGCAATTTACCGAATCTCGCTAATCCTACAAATGTAGGCGTATGATATTTACGAGACTTACTTCAAAGTTCAGTTGCTTTTAAATGTGGTTTATGTCTTTTTACGACCAACCGCTAGATGTCTTTCATCATTATTTTATTTCCTTATTCACAAGGATCTAGTTTGTTTTATTGCTACTTACTTTTTAAATGATGTTGTTTATTGTGGGATGGACTAAAATAATTCCTAGTCGGCTTTGTGGTGAGCTTCTTCTTGAAACAGGGCACGTTTGGAACCGTTGCAGCTTCGCAGCGTTGCTCATTTCTGTTGACGATTATGATTATCACCTTACTTTCATATTATTATTAAGGGATAGAGGTCGATGAGTCGCCATTGGTTGAAATTGGCGCCTGAAAAAGGGGATACGGTAAAACTTCTAACTAAATAATAAATAATTCACTTTGTTATTTTCCTTTTCTTGTTTGCTAAACGCCTAACTTAGATGACATAGACAAGTCAAAGGGTATTAAAAGTTCAA
This sequence comes from Erebia palarica, assembly GCA_964035005.1. NCBI lineage: Eukaryota > Metazoa > Arthropoda > Insecta > Lepidoptera > Nymphalidae > Erebia > Erebia palarica. Next base: position 40,020,884 of record OZ035983.1, on the reverse strand, counting down.
ACGAGATATTTTCACAAAATGGCTCTTAAAAGCTTTGGAAAAAATTATATTTTCCATAAAAATATAAGTTAGTCAGTTAGATTTATATGAACACTTGATGCATGACTTGGTCCGCGTGGGTTAAGGCAATAAAAATCTCGTGGGAACTTTCAGAATTTCTGAGTTAAAGCCTGTCTGTTTCTGGGGTGTAAGCTATAACTATCTGTACTGAAATTCATCAAAATAGCTTTAGTGAATGGGTCTTCAAAAGGTAACAGTTAGACATACGGAAAGACTGATAAACAAACTTTCACATAATTTCAAGCGTGAATTCAAATTTTTTCAGCAACTAAATAAATGACACAATTTGAGACCATTTACCAACACGCCAGATTAAATACCTATAGATCCATTTATACCTAGAACCAGTCAAAAAAGTCAAAGTATGGAATTTAGTATCGTGGGAAAATAAACAAATAATAATTTTGAAAATAGCTATAGCTAGTATACCTCTTTAATTATTATCAAGCCACGAAGGATTTATTTTTTGCGCTGAGCCACCAAACTTTTTACATCATAATATTAAGTTATTGATTCCATATTTTTTGGCAGCTAGATTCAATTCACATTTTTTTCAAATATGTATACTATGTACAACAATTAGGTGCTGAGTATCAAATTAATATACTTAATATTATTTCTAGCACAGTTAATATGCTCGAAGTCTCTATTATTAGTTTATAATGGTTTAGGTATTTTTTTGGTAATGAGTTATTGTGGGAAAATGAAAAAATAATAACTAAGAAAATGATAAAATATAAAAATAGATACCTCTTTCGATATAATTCCACCAATTTTTTTTGTTTGCAGTCACCAAACGAACTTTATACTTACCTATGCAGGTATCTATAAACTGATTACTATTGACTGCCTCGTTGGTCTAGTGGTTGGCATGTTCGACTGCGGCCGACAAGGTCCTGGGTTCGAGTCACGGGTCGGGCCATAATTTATGTATATTGAGTTTTTCTGCCTAGAAATTCTTAGTATTAGCCCGGAGTTAGAAAGGTGGTGGTGTTTCACCCCCGTGCCTCGGATAGCAAGTTAAGCCGTCGGTTCTGGCTATTATCACTAACATGATAATAGTCGTTAAACCCGGCAACCCGCATTGGAGCAGCGCGGTGGGTCTAAGCTCTAATTCCCTCTCTCCTATGAGAGTGGAGGCCTGTGCCCAGCAGTGGGATGGTAATGGGCTGTAATGGTGGTGGTATCTATAAAAAGTTAGAAGTTAGAATCAGTGTTATATCGATCAGTTTGTGAGTTTTATACAAAAACAAGGAACAGTAACCACAAAGAATTAACACCAATAAACAGTAACGCATGATATTATAATGTTTATTTTTTTTGATCATGCTCTAAAAGTGTTTACAATTCCACGATTAAGTATTGCCTCATGCCCTAATTTTTTCTATAATAATGTTGTTTATTATGAGAAAACTAGTAGGTAATAGATACACGAAATGTGTAGTAGAGCACATAAAGTATCTTTAAAAAAAGCTATCGTATTCTGGAATCAGGTTATTATAACAAGTAAGAGGCGCTGTGGCTATTACAGGCCAGTTGCGGTTCACTAAATTTTTCACTATAAGCGGAATTCAGGCAGCCTAAATACTGTAATCAAATCAAATATCAAATAAATATTATAAATGCGAAAGTTTGGATGGATGGATGTTTGTCAATCACGCACGAACGGCTGAACGCCTCTGGATGAAATTTGGCACAGAGATAGATTATAGTCTGGAATAACACATAGGCTACTTTTACTATCTACTATCCCGGAAAACTAAGGAGTTCCCGCAAGACCTCAGTCCACGCGGACGTCGTCGCGGCCATCAACTAGTGTACCATAATTATATTACTATTCACGTGGCTTACGCTGTCGCATATATAAGTTTGTCATTTTCTATGGAGTCGTATTACGTCGCATTTTGTCGCGTCGCTTTCGTCGCCGCGAAATTCCTTTTATTCCAGATTTATCGGAATGAAATAAAACAAAAGTAGGTATTTTTATCCACTACAAGTTAGCCGTTGACTGCGATCTCACCTGATGGTAAGTGATGATGCAGTCTAAGATGGTAGCGGGCTAACCTGTTAGGGGCATGGCAGTTATATTAAATCCATACCCTTATTCGGTTCTACACGGCATCGTACCAGAATGCTTAATCGCTTGGCGACACGTCTTTGCCGGTAGGGTGGCCAGACTAGTGAAAATTCAGAATTTATAAATTCCCCAAGTCGGCCCTGCCGGGGATCGAACCCGGGACCTCCGGCGCTCAACTCTGCGCCATGGATGTCGTCATATATCTATAGGTACGTCTACATGTACAGTTAATACTTGCCTCTTAATTAAGGAAAGGAAGAAAAATAATTACCCTCGTATTTTCCATCTTCACTTACGTCACTAGTCAAGTCAATAAGGAAAACTCACAATGCTACTCGAAAAGCTGTACATATATTAAATCATGCAAGTTTTTGTTCTGAACAACATGTAGGTATAATTTGTAACGGTTATAAAATAAACGCAGTGTCCGGTCCATTTTGCCTGCCAATTCAATTATGTTTTGCTGGTTGCACATTTTTTTGTGCCGCGAACCGCAAAAACAAACTTGACGATGAAGGTAACCTGTTGTTTTTATAATTTAAGAGTATCTGACTGGGGGTTGCAACCATACTAAGTGTCTGACAATGGACAACGTGGTTTCTAATATTATTCCAAAGGAAAATATAAAAAAAACGGAATTTAATACTTTAACGAATAGGTGCCACATTTTCTACCTGATACCTTCCAAAGCAACCGTGATCCAAACATCATAGTCGGGGATCGTTTATACCTCTATTAGAGACATACATAGAAAAACTTTCAGCTTTAATAAAATAACGAAGGTCTGATCGTCGCGGGATCTTGGACCATTATACTTTATTGGAAGCAATGACTTTTGCACGTTTGCTTTGGTTCTCGAGACACTACGTCTACTTATTAGTAAAAAAACACATTAAAAGAGCTTGTTTAGGTAATTTTATTCCGGTCAATGGAACAATAAAAATCAAATCCCATTTCAAGAGTGTCTTTGTTTTCTGCTTTTATATCTACTACTAAAAATAAAGACATATCCATGTAAATGGCATAGCGATGAGTCAACGCGTCAAGGCCGTTGGTATCATTTATTAGGTTGCGTGGCATTCACACGCTGTGTTGTCCTTTTGTGTACAACAGCGGAAGCCGAAATGGCAGTGGGTCATTTGTTTCATCAAGCCAAGCGTGAAATTGGCTAATCAATTATTTTAACGATGGTCTTCCAAGTGCGCAGATTTTAGCCTTTGGTCAGAATTTATCTCAATTTCAGCAGTTTTCTTTGCCTTGCAGATAATACTTGTCAAGCCTTTTCGGACGCTTGGTACAGCTGCAGGTGCTTAAATCTTGAAAAATAAACACAGCTGTTCTATTAAATTTTAACAAAATCCTTCACATGGGTCACCCGATGACTATTTTAAATAAATAAAATCTTTATTTGTCCCAAAAGAAATAGTACAATGTTTCTTAAATAACTCTAGAGTCTAGGGTAATTTAAGACCTAGAGTCTAGAGCCTCAAACTAGGATAGCCTGTATCTTGGGGTCAGTCTCTTCACAGTAATTGTTAATAAACTAAATAAAAAGTATCCGTATTCTAGATGCAGGGGTGATAAAATACAATTTTTTGCGGATACGACAGATGCTATTCAGATCGATAGATAGAAATAACTAGTCATCGATTAACGCTACGAAAAGGTATTTGTGTCGTCTGGTATCCAAGTAGACAATATATATTTCACTATCTACCGTAGTTAATTAATTGGTTACGGTTTAGATTAGTCATTACGGTATTTATATGTCATCAGTTTACAATCTTTTTGTAGGTATCCATGCTAGAAACAAACTTGTAAGTTGCAAGCTGTAACACACGATTCCACCCTATTTCTAAATACCATCACATCCTAAAGTAACAATTAATAGTTGATATGAAGTGAAAAATAACTCCAGAGGTTTATCTTTTATAGATTTATCGATCTATTTGGTTACACGAACTGAGACCAGGCTATGAGGTATCTATTCCTATCTATTAGGATCTAGGTACTGTAATCACATCCCGTCTTCTGCTGTCAAGAGATCTTTTAGCTGACGCGAAGCATATTATATGAACGAAACGGGCAACAAACATTACAGCAAAAATATTTGTAATGTGTTCTGATCATCAGTCTGATAATAGAACAAGAACGCTTGACGCTACTTTGTCGCTAACGATAGGAAGGTGAGGTGAGAGCAGCAACAATCAGTACGTAAAGGATGACCCACTGTGAATGTTTACAGAAACTAACAAACGAAACGTGAAAACGTTTAACTGTGCATTTACATATTCGCCCTCACATCCGGTTTCACTTTCGCTGTTAATGATCCTTTTCGCTGTCGGCATTTCTTAGCACGAAACCTTCTTTTGCATGGTGGGAGGTTTCGGCTTTTGCCAGTTACAAGTTTACAACCCTACCGGCAAAGAAAAGACGCGCTGCCAAGCGATTAAGCGATTCGGTGCGATGCTGTGTAGAAACTGATTAGTGGTACTGTCATACCATTAACAGGTTAGCCCACTACCATCTCAGACAGCACTAACTTTTGCTTACCTGATGGCTAACTTGTTGTGGAATAAAAAAAATTGCACATAATACGAGATGAGACGGGAGACGAATCTTTGAAAGGTCGCATCCCGGCACGATTCCCATAGCATCCCCTCTGACGAATATGTAAATTATACCTTTAGAAAGTTTCTCAAAGGGTGAATAACATTATTTGAAATAATTTATGGCCGTTTGGAGACGTACACCGATTAATTAAATATAATTAAATATAGTGAAAGAAATATTCTGATAAACATGTATTTTCGTGATAATAAATTTCAGCAAACATCATAATTTATTCATATCATTAAACCCAGTTTTAGTTACATGCTCATAAATTACCCAGGCTGGCCCCATTATACAAAATCTGTACAATTTTAATGATACGAAAATCCGAGGGTAAGAAAAGTATTGTATAACGTATAGGCGCTCTGAAGGGTACGATAGTTTTATCTCCCTGGATGCCTAGGCCCTAGGCTGTGGTTTAACTAAACTTATTTGAATTTCTCTAATCGATTTCGATGCTGCATCGGCACGTTAATGGCATTTTGGCCGGTACAGATTTGCTGGAAGTGGTATAAGATCCCACTATACGACGACCTCCACCCATCGAACCAATCGAAAGGTTTTACGAATCAGGGTACATCAAATAATCAGATGAGTAGAGGTCGTGTTTATCGTGAGACAACTGTGAGCGTTTGAATTTTGAAAATCGGCTGGTAACTTCTTTTGGAATTTTGAAAAATGTACAAAATGTTTGATTACTAAATTATTAATATTTCGGAAAAAACCAACTTAAGAAAAAATTAAAAAAAGGGTATTAGTTTAGTTACAAAATGGTGAAAAAATTTTGAATATCGGTTAATAATTGTGACCTGTAGGTGGTCCCTTTAGATTTGGAATTGTAGAAAAACGGGTATTTCCGTATATAAAAAGTGATGTAGCTTTTATGATTATTGACCGATCGTCATGGTAATGGTGTTATAAGATGCGTATGCAGGCGAGAAGTGCATTCGAGTTAGAATTTTGAAAATCGGCTAATAACTTTTTGAAAAGTTTTGAAGAAGTGTTTTGTTTTAAGAATCAACAAAAGCTGGAATCATTAGTGACTGGTCGCGTATTTCCTTGCGTGTTCAATAGAAGGCAGCATTGCCTCGAACCCCGCACGGGTTAGATGTGCTAATTCTCTATTCAAACTAATGTTCAATATAAGGAACGCGTCCTCCAATCGCGCACGGGTTTGCAACCGAAATTTTCTTCCAAACGCATGTTCAATTCAAGGCGACAACCCTGTGTAGCACGGGAGTTTGGGAGCATTGGCGACGGTAAATTAAAATGGTAAATGGTAAATTTCATGCTATAAAATGGTCATAATTTTATTAAAAATGTAGATCTCTCCCAAAACCGAATCATTACAACCAGACTGCACGTAGTCTTGTCTGCCCTGCCCCTAGAAAGTTATTGTAAAGCGCGAAGCCAGAAGCTCGTGAAGGAAGTCCTGAATGAAGTGAGCCTACCTCCATAGCGAAACGAAAGTCGAGTAGGTGAAGCTGATTGATGGGGCGACGAAAAAAGCCTTCTGGCGTAACCCATCCATTTTACATCTATATTTTTATAAATCGTTATAAGTTTATAACCTATAAAAATTAAAATTTTTGGGTTTCTTGCCTATTCATCAAACACCTCAAATCAAACAAACACGGATTCTATGCATCAAGGCACTGCCTTCTATTGAACACGGAAATGAATGCGCCTATCAGGGCGCAACCCGTGCGCGATTGCAGGACTCGTGCCTCGAATTGAGCACGAGTTGAAAGGAAGTTAGAATAACAAATTCGTGCGGGTTTCGAGGAATTACTTTGCTTGAACACGCAAAAGTAAATATACGGTGACCGATCGTCATGGCAAATTGACTGCCTCGTTGGTCTAGCGGTTAGCGTAGTCGACTGCGGATTACGAGGTTCGATTCCCGGTCGGGCATAAAAATTGTTAGCTATTGGGTTTTTCAATTATGAAATTCTCAGTGCCAGCCCGGAGTTTGAAGTAGGCGGTGTTTCACCTCCGTGCCTCGGAGAGCACGTTAAGCCGTCGGTCCCGGTTATTATCACTAACATGATAATAGTCGTTAAAGTATACAACCGCCAACCCGCATTGGAGCAGCGTGGTGGGTCTAAGCTCCTAATTCCCTCTCTCCTATGAGAGTGGAGGCCTGTGCCCAGCAGTGGGACGTTAATAGGCTGTAGTGGATCGCCATGGTAATGGTGTTAAAAGATGCCTTGTAAGTAATGTAGTTGTGTAATTTTAGGGAAGTAAATCTCAATAAAAATTTCTTATTATTCAACTTGTAATGCGTTATTCAAAATAAAATAATTTTTCTTTTCGTAAATTTTTGTATTCACTTTCAATGCTCCGATTCTTGCGGGGACTGCGATATCTGTGAAATTTTTGTCCACTACAAGCTAGCCCTTGACTGCGATCTCACCTGATGGTAAGTGATGATGCAGTCTAAGATGGTAATGGGCTAACCTGTTAGGGGCATGGCAGTTATATTAAACCCATACCCCTTCATACATCACCAAAGAAGGTTGATGATGATAAGCCAAGAACCCTGATCTGTCCGATCGTATGCTAAAATAAGTTTTGTATACTTTTTTCAGTTAATATGGCACAACTTGCACCTCTCATGATAAGTCTTCATTATATTTATAAAACAAAGACCGCGCATTTTGTTATAAAAGCAATCATGGGTTTAGCCAAGTGGAGCGCGATAACGCCGAAAGCTCCGAAAGATCTGGATTTAGGGCTTTAGTGCACTCGCCGCGTGACGGCGAAGCCTTGAGTCGGTTGTAAATTTCCATATAACTGAAATGAAATCGCATTTGGGTTTAACTGTTTATACCAACTTTGTGATGATGACGTATGATGGATAAAAGTTGGCTTTGGAAAGTTCCACGCACCGAGACACCAAAAAACTGCACTGTACTGCGACCAGTCTCTTTTGTTTTGTCCACTACAAGTCAGCCGTTGTCTGCGATCTGCATCACTACAGCCCATTAACGTCTCACTGCTGGGCACAGGCCTCCACTCTCATAAGAGAGATGGAATCAGCTTAGACGAACAAGCTAACCCCTAGACCAACGAGGCAGTTGATCGTAGACTGCGATCTCTCCTGGTGGTAACTGATGATTCAGTTTAAGACGATAACGGCCTAATCTCTTAGGGGTATGGCCCTTATGTTAAAGCCATACTCCTAACATCGTACCGGAACGCTAAATCGCATGGCGGCATGTCTTTGCCGGTAAGGTGGTGGTGGTGCCGGTAAAGGTAACTAGCCACGGCCAAAGCCGCCAGGCCAGACCAGAGAAAATTCAGAAATTATAAATTTCCAAATTGACTGTTTGAGATGTAAGCCGTGACTTTCCACTTTTAGGACACAGCGCGAAGTAAAATCCTTTACTACAGCACTATTTTAAGACTTTTCAAGTAAGTTTAAATAATCTCGTGTTAAATCTTATCATCGCCACAGATAAATTAGAATAAAATGAAGCTTTTTGGAAAATATGTCCCGAAGTCCACCAAAGTAAATAGGTCATGAGTAAATATTGAATAGAAGCAGGCGTTACTTTGCGGAAGTCCATGATAGTGAATGAACTACAAGTTTAATTCGCTATATTCCGCTACAGTAGACAAATCTGTGTGGTACAGTGCGTGTCTTTCACCTGCAGCATGCGACACCCACCACCCAGCAATTCGCACAGGCACAACACCACACCACACAAATCCTCCAAATCACTCTCAACGTACGTTTCACTCCGACACCGGAGCATCTTCAGGAGATGTTGACTCGACAATGCACGATTGTGAAGTGACTATCGTATCGCAAGTTCCAGCTTATATACCTTTTTGGCAGGACTCATACTGAAGCCCCGCCCCCTCCCCTATTACTCTATAAATTGAGTAAAGGTGAATTTGATACGTTAATTTGTTCATTTAGCAACTCAAATCCTTTATTATTGTGTTTAATTATTTCTAATTGCTCCCAAACGCACATTCGAAACCCTTTATTACATTTATGCAGGATTTTATATGAATGGTTATTGCCCACCTCATGTCCACTGTCCAAAAGATGTTTAGCGAACATCACAAAGGTCCCACTTCGCTTATCAACTGTACTTATCAACTTTGTACAAAAAAGCAGGCGAATTAAACTTGTAGTTCATTCAAGGTCATGAGTATTTCAATGTACAAAAAGAATCGGCCAAACTTTGAGTGTGCGATTTCCTGCGTTTTAAACAGGTGCTCAACACACCACTTGACCTCGATTTCTTTCAACGGAAAGTATCGATGTGGCTGGAATTAGGCTGTGACTAAATTACACTCTACTTATCAACTTTGTACAAAAAAGCAGGCATCTAGTACTAATAGCTACTCAGTAGAAACATCAATATATTAGTAAATATTAATTTAGATGCCTGTTTTTTTGTACAAAGTTGGTAGAGTAAATGACTCAACATTCTACGTTCGAGTAGGTACAGCTTCCTCTAATCATGTCTATTGTCGTAGCGAATGAATCCGATCTGTTTTAATGAAAGTCGATTGACCGCTATCGTAATCGTCTGATTGACAATAATTGCTAGCCCACTTCCCTCCCACTCCAGCCCGTCCATACTATAATATATCTAGACTAGCTAATACCCGCGACTTCGTCTGCGTGGATCGAGGTTTTTTGGTTCCCGCGGGAACTCCTTAATTTTCTGGGATATAGCCTATGTGCTATTCCAGACTATAATCTATCTCTGTGCCAAATTTCAGCCAGATCCGTTCAGCCGTTGGGGCGTGATTGAGTAACAATAAATCCATAAATCCAGACATCCAGACATCCAGACATCCATACATCCATCCAAACTTTCGCATTTATAATATCAGTAAGATAGTACGATTCACAGATTAGTTAAGAAAGGAGAACGGCGATTAACGGCTTAACGACCGGTAATTGTTGCTGCTTCTGGTGGAATAGTGCATAATCATCGCCATCATCATATCGACCCATTGCCAGCTCACTAGTCACTACTGAGCACGACTCTCCTCTCAGAATGAGAAGATTCGGCTATAGTTCACCACTCTGTTCAAGTGCGAATTGGCAAACTAATATTATAAATGCTCAGAGCATACCTACTATATTAAACCTCTATGTATAAATGCGAAAGTTTGCCTGTTTGTCTGCTACGCTTTAACTGATTTTGATATTTTTTTTTAAAGAGATAGGTTATACCATGGGTAACGACAGACTGTTTTAATATCGTTTATATATACTTTACAAACCCTAACCTTTGGGGGGTAAGGGAGTGCGCTTCCACCTAGCACTCCAACAGCCAACCTCACCTGCCCGTGGTGCCCCCTGCTGGTCTACAAACGAGGCTCTGGCGACCGACAATTGGCGGTATAACCATTTCCGAAACTGGCTGGACTGTCTAAATGACACAGGCCGATGTCGGGTAGCAGCGACACCGGTGCGAATAGTCTTGCCCTGCGATGACCAACACGCCTGCCCAGCGCGGTCATTATGAATCTCCGAAAAATCCTGAAATCCGGCAACTTGTTCTACTACCGGGAGGGCGACCAACAGTCCCAGGGTGGTGTCGGATTCCTCGTCCACAGGTCCCTCGTTAACAATATTGTTCAAGTTGAGAGTGTATCGAGCAGCGTAGCGTACCTTATACTCAGAATTACCAAACGGTATTCGTTGAAGGTCATACAGGTTTACGCACCGACATCAGCACAACCCGACGAGGAGGTAGAGGTTCTGTATGAGGATATCTCAAAAGCCATACACGCCTCTAAATCCTACTACAATGTTGTGATGGGGGACTTTAACGCAAGGTTGGGTGAGCGAAGCGGTGCAGAGGTGAGAGTGGGGCAATTTGGATATGAACGGAACCACAGGGGCCAAATGCTGGCCGACTTCATGGAGAAGGAGGGCCTCTTTATGATGAACTCCTTCTTCAGGAAGCCGCCACATAGAAAATGGACTTGGCTGAGCCCTGATGGTTCCACGAGAAATGAGATTGACTTCGTCATGTCGACCAAGCGGCAAATATTCAATGATGTCTCTGTGATCAATAGGGTGAAAACCGGTAGTGATCACCGTATGGTAAGAGGCACATTGAATATCAACATAAAGCTGGAGCGGGTCAGACTGATGAAGTCTACTCTCCGACCTTCTTGTGCTCATGTCCAAAACCCTGAAACCTTTCAACTCGAACTGCAGAACCGTTTCGATTGCCTAGCAGATTGCGACTCTGTGGATGATCTAAACAACAGGCTGGTGGAAACTTTCCAGACGGTGGGGTCTAAGTTCTTTAAGACCCACCGTACGCATAGAACCAAAAAGTTCTCAAACCAAACTCTCAAGCTTTTGGAGGAGAGACAAGAGATGAGACTGCAATCGTCAGCAGATGCGTCTGCCTACCGGCAGATTAATAGACAGATCTCTAAAGCGCAAACGCGCAACTTGCGAAGTGCTAATACAGAGTATATAAAAGATACTATCGAGCGAAATAAGGGCTCCAAAGTGTTCGCAAGAGACCTGGCTATCGGACAGAGCCAGCTGACGCGTCTTAAAACTGATGATGGTAGTCTCATTTCTTCAAAACCTGAGATCTTGGGGGAGGTAGAGAAGTTCTATGCACAGTTATACACCTCAACACAAAAGCCTGTTGAAGATTTGGCGAGAGATCCCAGAGCCAAACTGACCCGACACTATACCGAAGATATCCCGGACGTCAGCCTTTAAGAGATTAGTATGGCTCTTAAATAGCTTAAGAACAACAAGGCACCAGGTGAGGACGGAATCACGGCAGAACTCCTGAAAGCAGGTGGAAAACCGTTACTTAAAGTCTTTCAGCGATTGTTCAATTCCGTCATTCATCAAGGCACAACGCCTGAGGAATGGCACAGGAGCGTGGTGGTTCTGTTCTTCAAAAAAGGTGATAGCGGCAGATTATACACAAGACTGAAGAGTATAACCGGCCACTTTGCTTAGCTTTTGTGGACTATGAGAAAGCCTTTGATTCGGTGGAAACTTGGGCGGTATTGAAGTCTCTGCAGAGATGCCGGATTGATTATCGGTATGTCCAAGTGAAAAAAATGAATGAATGAAAAATTCTTTATTGTACACCAAGAAACACATACATAAAAACAACTAACAATAAAACTATGCTATGGTACAAGTGGCGGCCTTATCGCTTTAAAGTGCTGAAGTGTTTGTATGAAAGCGCCACCATGTCAGTTCGTATACAGGACCAGACTACGAGGCCGATCCGACTGCAGCGGGGAGTGCGACAGGGGGATGTTATCTCCCCGAAGCTATTTACCGCTGCATTGGAAGACGTCTTTAAGCTTCTGGATTGGAACGGACTTGGCATCAATATAAATGGCGAGTACATCACTCACCTTCGGTTTGCCGATGACATAGTCATCATGGCAGAGACTCTGGAGGACCTCAATGCAATGCTCAATGACCTCAGCAGAGTTTCTCAACAGGTGGGCCTAAAAATGAATATGAGTAAGACGAAAGTTATGTCTAACGCTCATGTTCCGCTCCACCCAGTGATCGTTGAGAGCTCTGCACTCGAAATTGTAGACGAGTACGTATACCTGGGACACACAGTACAGCTGGGTAGGTCCAATTTCGAGAAGGAGGTCAACCGCCGAATCCAACTCGGATGGACTGCGTTCGGGAAGCTTCGAGATGTCTTCTCGTCCAAAATCCCTCAGTGTCTGAAGACCAAAGTCTTCGAACAGTGCGTGTTGCCAGTGATGACTTACGGATCCGAGATATGGTCGCTGACTATGGGCCTGTTAAGAAGGCTCAGGGTCACTCAGCAGGCGATGGAGAGGGCTATGCTGGGAGTGTCCCTACGTGATCAAATCAGAAATGAAGAGATCCGTAGGAGAACCAGAGTCACCGATATAGCCCGAAGATTTGCGAAGCTGAAGTGGCAATGGGCGGGGCACATAGTTCGGAGAACCGATGGGCGTTGGGGTCTCAAAGTGCTGGAATGGCGATCCCGCACTGGAAAGCGTAGCGTCGGCAAACCCCCCACACGGTGGACGGACGATATCAAGAGAGTCGCAGGGAGTCGCTGGATCCAGGTGGCGCAAGACCGTGGCTTGTGGAGGACCCTACAAGAGACCTATGTCCAGCAGTGGACGATACTTTACAAAAGACTTAATCTACATGGATAAACTCGCGGGCATCATCTAGTACCTACCTACGTTTATAAAAAAGCATGATACAATTCGCAACTAATGAATAGATAAATAAAGTTTTACTTGCAAAAACTCTTCCAACACGTCTATGTCATAAAGTAAGTAAACACCTTTTGTACATTCAAAGGGTTTGTCGACCCACACCATTGATGTAGAATTTTATATTCTCTTTCAATGACCCACACGGATAAAACCTGCATAACAAGCAAACGACTTGATACTGTTTCAAGGTCGTCAAATAAATTTCAATGATTCGCGACAGCTCGCGCCGCGGCCGAGAACTTGTTTCCACACAGTTCAAGTTCGGGCGTCGACACCCCTCACCCGAGCCGGCTTATAACTAGACACAAATCAATCAATGCTCCGGCAGGGCGACCGCGTATCTTCTGCATCAATCATTGTTACAGTATCAGTTGTTGTGATTCGCTGAATTTATGGTATTCTTGCTGCGTCAATGAATTTTGTCCAATAGTGGAAGAGTGTTATCCAAACAGAGGTGATTGCTATCGTTACACTGTAGCTGTCAGAGAAACGCGGTCGCCCTGCGGGAACTGAGAACTTACTCTTTATTGCGTTTTGATTTTAATCTATTTAGAAACTCATAAATCATTTCGCTGTATTTTCTTTGCGCCTGTAAATTACTCACTCACTAGTGCGATAAAAATTTATCACTTATTGTTGGATGCGTTAAGTTAGGATAGGATAGTTTTTTATACTGAATGTTTAATTTCTTAAGGCTTTCGGTTCTAAAAGTACCATTCAATGTTTAAACTCTATAATAAATATACGAAAGTGTCTGTATGTTTCTTGTTTACAACAAAAGTACCGGTCGTGACGACCGAGATTTTGAAATATTTATCTTATACATATATGCGAAGTCACATGTGTAAGCTACACAGAAATAAAAATAAAGCAACACATTTGTATTTGTATTTATCTATAATTATTTATAACATTCCATTTTGATTTAGTAACTGCTATCACGTTGTTTCAGGCTAATCTTCTTTCTCGTGTGCCTCATTAGTATCCAAATGCGCTCTCACAACCTTGGCCACTTTGGTGAGAAACCAGAAGATCATAAGCACCAGCAAAATGATGTCAAAGTTGTACCTCTCCAGGGCAGTAGTGTGAAGGGTAATGGGGCGGAGATGGGGCGCACCACGAGTTCTGATCACCGTCTGAATCCAATAGATGAACTGCTGTCGAGGCGGGACCAAGTGGTGTCGGAAATTGATCTTCATATTTTGTGCGTTGATGACATAGCTGTAGAATAATTGTGAGATTTTAAACACATTGTTGTAACGACTACTACTACTACTACTACAGACCATTAACGTCCCACTGCTGGGCACAGGCCTCCATTCTCATAGGAGAGAGGGAATTAGAGCTTAGACCCGCCACGTGGCTCCAATGCGGGTTGGCGGGCTTTATCGACTATTATCATGTTAGTGATAATAACCGGGACCGACAGCTTAACGTGCTCTCCGAAGCACGGGGGTGAAACACCGCCAAATTTCTAACTCCGGGCTAGTACTGGGAATTTCTTATCAGAAAAACCCGATACTTATTTATGGCCCGACCCGGGACTCGAACCCGGGACCTCGTCGGCCGCAGTCAAACATGCTAACCACTAGACCAACGAGGCAGTTGCATTGTTGTAAGGATTGTGTTTATTATTTTTTGAACGTATTTTTTTATTTTTTTTATTTAGGTATAGGCTAGCGCTTGGCTGCAATTGGACTTGCTAGCAAGTGGTGATGTAGCCTAAGGAGGAGCGCGCTTGCCTAGAAGATGCATAAACCACTCTTGATTTGAAGGTTAAAAGAGGAGGGTAAAACGGAAGCCGGATTATGTGAGTTGCTTTATAGTCCACACATGAAACCATAGACTAATTATACTAATAATTTAATTTACCTGCTATTATCCAAAATTTCTTTTAAAGACTTCTTAATCTTCCAGGCCAAGTTGTTGGTGTCGACACTAACACCACAGCCCCTTTTTTTCATCATGTTCACATTAGCTGCTTGGTCTTCCAGCAATGGGGGAGCTATGACTGGAACCCCGTACTGAGTGGCGTCTAGTATTGACGTCATATCTCCCAGGTTGATGAAAGCTACGGTGTTCATATGATCTGAAATGTATACGAAGATTATATACTTAAACATTTTTTTCCATATTTAATTAAAATCACAAAAAAAAACGTTTTGGATAGCCAAAATCGAAAATGATGATAAAGGCAAGTTAGAATAATTTGGAGATTGAAGACAAAAATGCTTGTATCAAAAAACTAGAGCTCGTAAGATACATAATATATAAAAGCCGCAAAAAAGTCGTTATCTCTTCAGAACTCCAGGTCTTGATAGATAAATTTCCACAGGCTAGCGGTGCTCAGGATCAGAAGCCCGCTAGATCTCGTCGGGTGGTCAAGGCATCTGCATCGGCTAAATAGTTAAACCTGGTTTGTGTTAGTTTGTACTCAGTTGCTGTGTTTCAGCACTTTAAAGTCTATTTTCCCTTGCAGAGTGCACTGTAGTTGTCTATATAAGTAACTATGTATTTTACACACTCATGATCCGATTTCTTTTCCAAAATTATAGCAATACGTAGTATTAGTAATCTGTGATTATAGCCGGTATTTTTCTTTTTAAAGTTACGAAAACAAAGACTTGTCAAATACATGATGATATTTGCTTGTCACCACTTGTTATTTATTGCCTAATGTCAAACCTGACACTTGTCATTGAGATATCAATGACAAAGTTGGTTATTAGACAACTGTACTGCGTTTTTATCTGTGCTCATGTCTAACCATAGACTGTGCCATGGACTTATATATTAAAGTAGTCTAACATAGTTGTGATGTGAAGTATCAAATATCGTATTGTTTTTATCTTGTATTTTGTTACAGAGTTACTTGTTTAAAATAGCTTATTTCTGCCAGATAATGTGGGAATGGTCAAAATAATATTAATACAGATATTTAAGCGTTAGCCTATTATAATTATATTTTATTTGTGTTTAATATTAATAAAGTATTATTTATATATATTATTTTATTATTATATTATTTTTATGTCTGATAATAATCCGAACAACAATAATAATAATATTGAATTCTTTTCCTGCTCTTCGTCTGACGATTTCCGCAGTGCATACAGTAGCTCAGTTTCTCTTGACAGCATTGAATCTCTTGATGCAGAACTCAAATCTATATTTGATAATAATTCTAATTGTCTTAATTTAGTACACATAAATGCTCAAAGCATTCCGGCCCACTATTCCGATCTTCTCGCATCCTTTAGCAACGTGCATGTTGATGGTATTCTGGTGTCAGAGTCCTGGTTAAAACCTTCTCTTCCCTCTTCTCTCTATAATCTCCCTGGTTTTACGCTGATTCGCAACGACCGAACTGATAAGGGTGGCGGGGGCGTTTGCATTTACCTGAGAGACAACCTTACTTTTAAAATTTTAAGCCAGTCTCCCAACTCGTACTCTGGTAACCTAGAATACCTTTTTCTTGAAATTTCAACACGCCATACTAAACTTCTTCTTGGTGTTGCGTACAGCCCTTCTCTTACTATCAACTACTTCAACACCTTTGAATCACTTCTCGAAGACCTTTCTCCGTCTTATGATCACATAATTGTTATGGGGGATCTAAATACTTGCCTCATTAAAAATAACTCGAGGTCCCATAAGTTACAATCTTTAATTTCTTCATTTAACCTTTCTCTTCTGCCGCTGTCTGCGACCCATTTCTCCCCCAACTCTGACCCTTCTCTTTTGGATCTTATTATAGTTTCCAAAACAGAAAAAGTTCTTACCCATGGTCAGCTAAATGCTCCTTTTTCTTACCATGACCTTATTTTCATACGCTATAATTTAGCGATACCTAGGCGAAAAGGTAAAACTATTCTGCGACGTAATCTGAAGCACATAAACATTGAAGCTCTTCATAAGGATGTTTCTGCACATGATTGGACCCCACTTTATGCTGCCTCTACTGTTGATGACAAGGTTGGAATTTTGAATTCGACCCTTACTGACTTATTTGACTCACATGCTCCTGCCCGTCCTGTAAGGGTTAAGTACCTGCCTGCTCCTTGGCTTACTCCTGACATAAAATTATACATGGCAAAACGCAATAAAGCTAAGAAGTTGTGCAAAAAGAATCCAACCGAGGAAAATGTTGCTAACTATAAAAGGCTGCGAAATCGCTGCAATAAGATGTGTAGGGATGCTAAACGCCGTTATATACATTCTTCAATTGAGCACTTCACTCCGGGTCAGACTTGGAGTTTTTTGAAATCATTGGGTGTGGGTAAATCTCCTCATTCTCTTAGCCAGTCGCTTGATTTAAACTCTCTAAACATGCATTTCTCTTCACCTCCGGTACGAATAGCTGATAGTAAGAAAAATTCGTTGCTTTTAAAATTAAATAGTGATGCCCCACCTACTTGTGATCCTTTTATCTTCAACCAGATCTCGGAAGAGGATGTCAAGAAAAGTATCCTTTCCATTTCCTCCAAAGCAGTGGGTGATGATGGTATTAGTCGTGATATGCTCTTACTAATCATAGATTACTTAACACCTATCATTGCTCATATACTCAATTTTTCCTTAATAACCAGCACATTTCCAACGTCATGGAAAATGGCTAATGTCATTCCATTACCCAAAACAACAAACCCGACTTCATTCTCACAATTCCGTCCTATTTCTATTCTACCCATTCTCTCCAAATTATTAGAAAACTCTGTCTGCAAGCAAATCTCTTTTTATCTCTCACGCAATAATCTCCTTAGTCCTTTTCAGTCTGGCTTCCGTCCTTCTCATAGTACTACAACCGCATTGCTCAAAGTAACTGATGATATTCGGTTTGCTATGGATAACAAAGAGCTTACTGTTCTCGTACTGCTTGATTTCAGTAATGCTTTTAACTCAGTTGACTTTGATGTAATGCTTGCTATCCTCCGTTCTCTTAACATTTCTCCTCCTGTGGTGGATTGGTTTAAGTCTTATCTTCAGGGTCGACGGCAGAGAATCAGGACTGACGAAGATTCTTCGGATTGGGCTGATCTCTCTGCTGGCGTTCCTCAAGGCGGTGTACTATCTCCATTATTGTTTTCCATTTTTATAAATGAAATTTCCAAAGCAATTTCTTGTCACTACCATCTTTATGCAGACGACTTGCAGCTTTATAGGCACGCAGCATTGCCCAACCTTGCCGATGCCGTAGAGGCGGTAAACTCTGATCTAGCTCATATCAAGACATGGGCTGAATCTTTTGGTTTGCTTGTCAACCCTAAAAAATCTCAAGCGCTTATAATCGGCAGCAGCCGAATGCGCTGTAAGGTTGACTTTAAAACTTTACCTGGCTTACACTATGATGGTACAGCTATACCTTTTTCCGAAAAAGCTAAAAATTTGGGTTTAATATTTGACAGTAACCTTTCATGGTCTGCTCATATCAATGAGGTGAGTAGGCGTTTAAACTATTCCATTCACTCTCTTCGCAGACTTCAACATTTCTTGCCTTTACGCACTAAAATTATGTTAGCACAATCTCTTCTCCTTCCCCTCATCGACTATGCTGACGTTTGCTATTTGGATGCAACAGAGGAGCTACTCGACAAACTAGATCGGCTTCAGAATTTGTGCATCCGTTTTATTTATGGACTGCGCAAATTCGACCATGTTTCTGAATTCCGTCGACAACTGAAGTGGCTCCCTATTCGCCTTCGCCGGAATGTTCATATTCTAACATTACTTTTTAAAATATTAAAGTTCTCTTCCCCACCTTATTTGCACGAGCTTTTTCAGGATGCTCGTCCCAGAACAAGACCTTTGCGCACCTGTGTAATGAAAAAGTCACTTGAAGTACCCACATGGAACACTATATTTTACGCTAAGTCGTTTGCGGTGGTAGCAGCACGTCTTTGGAATTCCCTACCATGGAATATCCGTGAGAGTCCATCCGTGGGTGCATTTAAATCGAGACTGAAGCAGCACTATCTTTCTTCTTTATGATTAGCTTTTATATTATTTTGTATTTATTATTGTATATTATGTATGTATATTAGTACTATTTTTTTTTTTGTATGTATGTTATTAAATTATGTGTTTCCTGTATATATTATATGTAAGTATATTTTTATGATATTTATCATAAGTCAAAATTAAAAAATCTATTCTCTAGTTTATAAGTACCTACTCAGCTTTATCTATTTTTCACCATTCTCACATTCTAGGGCTGCTGGAAGAAATCTCTTCAAGAGATAAGTTGTCCTTGTACATGTCCTTTAAATTTGTATGTTTAGTTTTTAAGTTTGGTACTAAATATATAAATAAATAATATTATGGAGAGCCGACCACCAAATTAGTCTATCAGGAAGAAAAAGAAAAAAGGAGAAAGTAGAATAATAATAGAACTAGTAGTAATTGGCTTGTGTCCGTACTAATGATTCAATAAATAAATAAATAAATAGTAGTCATAGTAAATAAGAAATGTACGTAAAACTTTAGTAAATAAGTATAGAATAATCCTTAACCTTGTCCTTATGACCCTATGGTATATTAACTGCTTTAAGCTTCCTAATATAGAGGTTCTGTTAAAAATACTGAAGCTCATTAAAAATCAAATAATTTCGTTTCCTTATAATGAATGAATGAATGAAAAATTCTTTATTGTACACCAAGAAACACTTATATAAAAACAACTAACAATAAAACTATGCTATGGTACAAGTGGCGGCCTTATCGCTTTAAAGCGATCTCTACCAGGCAACCATGCAAAAAAACGGATTAACCCAGTGAGAAAACTTCAAGGGTGTACGTTATTTAAAAGGAAACCTAATAATTAGTTCTAAACTAATGTTTTAAAAATAAAAGCCAACAAGACTCAAGAGGAATGAAGGATAATTTATTAGAATATGATGATCTTAAGGAATTCAAGGAGGAAGAGAGTGCGCTTTGATGAGATCTTTAAATTCTGCAAGAGATTGCGCACGTCTAATATGAAGCGGTAAGGAGTTCCATAGCCTAACCGCTTCAACGGAAAAGGATTAGAATAAAAAGAAGTGCTATGGGAAGAAATTCTTAGGATAAGGTTGTCAACAGAGCGAAGAGAGCGACCGTGAGTGTCACTAAGGAACTCAAATCGCTCTTCGGGGTAAAGGGGAGTAGTAGGATTGAATAGAATGCAGAATAGATAAGAAAGAATGTGAGTATCCCTGCGAAGGCGGATCGGAAGCCACTTGAGTTTTTCGCGAAATTCAGAAATATGATCATATTTCCTAAGTCCAAATATGAACCGTATGCAAAGATTTTGAACGCGCTCAAGCTTATTTAGCAACTTTTCATTAAGATTGGGGAATAAGCATAATCGAGAATCGGTAAGAGGAGTGACTGTGCAAGCGTAATTTTAGTTGGTATGGGTAAGAAATTAGTCAATCGACGGAGAGAACCAACAGACGCAAACACCTTTCTGTTCACCCCACTTACTTGTGGAGCCCAAGATAAGAATTTGTCAAATGTGACACCAAGATTTCTAACAGTGTCACTGTATGGTACACACGTTCCGTCAAATATGATGCGTGGCAAAGCAGGAAAATCTATTTGCGTGACCAACTTTTGACTGCCTATAATGATAGACTGAGTTTTTGCTGGGTTCACTTTGAGTCCATAAGACTTACTCCAATGCACAATTGCATCTAAGTCGTTATTTAACTCACATATTGCATTTGGTAAATCAACTAATTTAGCCTGAACATACAATTGGAGATCGTCAGCATACAGGTGGTAGTGAGAAGACAACTGGTGAGTAATAGAACTAATGAAAATTGAAAACAGGAGAGGAGACAACACGCCACCTTGTGGAACACCGGCGCTAATCGAGCACCAGTTAGATAACGAACCATCAACTCGTGTCCGCTGCCGGCGCCCAAACAAGTAACTATGAAACCAGTCGATCACTTCGGGAGATATGTTAAGAGAAGTTAAAACAGATAACAAGAGATCAAAATCAACATTGTTGAAAGCATTGCTAAAATCAAGTAAGGTCAACACTGTTACACGTTGATTATCCATACCGAGACGAATATCCTCGGTGATCTTGACTAAAGCTGTAGTCGTACTATGACCAGTCCGGAAACCGGATTGAAATGGATTAAAGAGACTCCATCTAGATAGAAAGAGGCTCAATTGTTGATGAACAATACGCTCAAAGACTTTTGTTAGGAATAGAAGTATGGAAATGGGACGGAAGTCCGATAAACTAGAAGGGTTAGCTTTTTTAGGTGTAGGAGTAACTTGAGCCTCGTTCCAGGAAAAAGGAAAATTTCCAGTAGAAATAGAGAAATTAAAAATAGATCTGATAATAGGAGTCAATATATCGACAATAGGGATGATCATTTTACGACTAATGCAGTCTGTACCAACGGCATCAAAGCTGACCTCACGAATACTTTTCTTAACTTTTTATTTTGTATCAAAGATCTGACTAAAAATAAAAGCAGAATTATCATGAGTGGGCAAAGCTGAAATTTGGTTTTTAGTCCGCATTTTAGTGGCATCATCAATGGCACAAGAAGTAGAGAAATGCTGATTAAGCTGGTTCAGATCAATATTTAAGGAACTTTTATTCTGACGCGCTTTCCCAACTCCAAGAGATTTAAGAAATTTCCATACTCGACCTGAATCATCTTCTTCAAGTATGGATTTATGAATATGACGTCGTTGTTTATCCCTACACAACCTGTGGCAACGATTTCGAATATTTTTATACCTTTCTCTATTCTTATCAGAACTGTTAGACTTATACTTAGCTTTTGCAGAGTTCTTTTTATGTTGTAATTTTTTTATCTCCTCAGTAAGCCAGGGAGCACGAGGATGCTTAAGTCGAACTGGCCGAATTGGAGCATGCTTGTCGTAGAAGCATGCTTGCGTTAGAAGTGAATTAAAGCATTTTCATTTTCATCTCTTAAACGATCCAAATCTATACCACTAAAGTTACGCAGCAGAAGAATTTTGGATTTAGCTTTAGGAGGACGCAATTTATATGATAGAAAAATCAAATCGTGATATAAAAAAGCATCAGCAGCACATTGACCATGTTTAGCCACATGGTCGATGGAGGTAACAAAATTAATAGATAATATAGATAATCTTAATAATATTTATCTTATTTTAGTATTTTTTGTTCAAGTACAGGATATAATTCAAATAATTGATCAAGTTTCAGGCTCAGCTTTTCAGAAAGGTCGGTCGGTTCGGTTCTGAGGTCAACTTTGGACGTTAGAAAATCTCCACTTTGAAAGCCCCCCATTTCGTCAATTTTAGGGGAAAAATGAAAAAATATATATATTTTTGTACTCAATTCCTAATTATCTTTAAAGTGATATACCGCAACCCAATGTAACGCTATAAAAATATTTTACTTCGCATTCGCTTCTATGAGAGCCCCCCTGAAATAAAGATTTTTATAACTTTTAAGCCATATTCGGTTGAAGGCCATACATATTATTTTTATTTTGAAGTAATTACGTTCGGTAAGCTATAAGGCTCTGTCAGACGGACGGACGGACGGACGGACGAGCAAGTGCAAATTCACTCAAATATACCTTCGCTTCGCTCAGTCAATAAGAAAAAGCATAAATAATCATTATTACTTAGTATACTATGCTGTGGAGGATTCTTCAGAGTATAAACGTTGTGAGGCAGGTTCACCAAGATGTCATCGTGCTTCCAAATCACAGTTTGTTCAAGATCACTAAACACTTCATTGAGCTCGCGAGTTATTTGATCGTGTATGTTCGAGTTAATCAAGATTGATTCCATGTTCACATAGATGACACCAGCTGCTGAACTATCCATTACCTTCTTTAAATTCTGAAAAATATCATACTTAAACATTTATTTTCTTCAAATACTTCTAATTTTGTCACAAAAAAAATCTTAACTTATTTACGGTTCTAATTTTTGCAAGCTTTTCATATATATTATTAATATAGAAGGTATGGTTATTAAAAAAAATTGCTATCGTTCTTGACATCCAAAATGTTATTTATGAAAGAGATTAAAAAGCAGGAGAAAATATTAGCCCTGTGATTCAATAAGTAATTATATGAAAAGTGCTTTTTACTAACTGTTAAATATAGTAGATAATTAATTATCTAGTGAATGAATTAATATTATTATTTTAATGATTTTGGGTTCATTGATTCACCTTCAGTAATGGCGTCACGTCTATAGGAATATGATGTCCACCGATGTATTTCACATTACCCGGCAGGGATACCGCTGGGCCGAGCAGTGGATGAGAGTTGAGGAGTAGCATAGAGCCATCGTTCACCGACAACTCATAGTTAGGCAAATATCTGTACTTTGAATGCTTCGCGGTAACCCTTCTCGTACGCTGGAATTTCTATTCTGCTTATGTAAAGGCTACAAATAAAGATAATCATTGAGCTTTATTGGTTTCCTTACAATACAATAATTAAATGAAAGTTACTTAAAAAAGAATTAAAGATATTGATTTACAAATAAAGTCATTGAATAACAAAGGTAAAGTTAAAAAACTTTAAAACTTTATTAATACAAATAACAATTAAGTATTAAAGTACTTCATTATAAAGCAAACTGTAATTTTTTGTAATTAGGTTAGCTTTAATTTGGATCATAAGATCATATTCAGACTACCAATAATTGTTACTTTGATAAAATATCTTAAAAACAGCATTTTTCAAATAAGAACTTAAAAATTACCCACTAATTCCAAACTGAGAGATACATCTGAGACCACATATGATGAATTCTGTCTACTAGCGAAGTTGGAGGAAGATCAAGCCGATGCGCTGGCGTGTCGCTCACCAAGCTGAGGGTCTGCCAAGTGATGTCAGTCGGAGTGTACCAAATCAGTGGACACTCGAACATTGCAGCCAACCTGAGTACATAACAAAATTACTTTTTATATACGACTGCCTGAAAAAAGGAGTATATTGTTTTCAGGATTCATGTATGTTTGTATGTATGTATGTATGTATGTATGTATGTATGTATGTATGTATGTATGTATGTATGTATGTATGTATGTATGTATGTATGTATGTATGTATGTATGTATGTATGTATGTATGTATGTATGTATGTATGTATGTATGTATGTATGTATGTATGTATGTATGTATGTATGCATGTATGTATGTATGTATGTATGTATGTATGCATGTGAGTTTGTATATTCCACCATAATTTCTATACGCCTGAACCGATTTTGATAAATGAGGTATCTTTACAATCCTTAGCTTTTTCCGGGTGACATAGGGTTGTAAAATTTTAAAAAAATTGATGGGGTGCCCATGGTCCCGCATTAAAAACTAAAATTTAAAAAAAGAAACGAAAATAAGATTAACTATAAAATCATCATTTAGAAAATAATATATAACACAACAGTTCAATATGCAATGATTCACAAAAAAATATGATTTATTGTTTTTAACTTTTTAGTTAGTTTTTTGGCAGGGCAGTCGTATTTTTAAAATTTTTTAATTATTGCTTGTTATTCATCGAGTTTTTGAGCGTAGTTTTCTTGGCATCTGCTAGCAACGCTTAATATCAAAGAAATCTTCATGTATTCTACAATTAGAATTCTACAATTTGTTCAAAGTAACTGCATTAACTTAAGACTAAAATAAGAAAACAAAATTCACGGAAATTCAATTTAACGCTTTTAGCATAATATAAAACGTTGTATCGTCACAATTTTCAAACTGATAAAATGCAGATTTTTATTTTTATCAGCAAATAAAGACGCCAAAGATTTACGTCGTCAAGTCTTTAAAGTTCAATTAGCGACCAGGAAGAGCTTTGATTTCCCTGGAACTATAAAGTTCAGAGTACCACATTAAAATCGAGGAATTTTGGGAATATGCCAATTGCAAGTAGAGTAAACAAAATATGAGACATTTTATTTCAAACAATTTCGATTAATGGGAGTTTGAAGAATCGTGATGTGTGATTTCCTGATGCTTATAGCACGTTGATCACGTAGTTCAGTACAAAAATAATTTGATCACTAGCTGTTGCACGCGGCTTCGCCCCTTTAAGTTAGTTTTTGTCTGGTCTTTAAACTTTTTTGTCTTTCAAACCCCTATTTTACCCCCTAGTAGAGGTTTGAGCTGTGCGTTGATAGATCAATCGGTCACCTTCACATTTTATATATTGAGAGATATCGCTATTTAATTTATCTAGATGTTTGACAACCAAAAACATAAGTTTGCCACCCTATGCATGTAAAAAACTGATTGTGAGTTATCAACAGTAACTTATCATATAGTCAGTTAGTAGTTACTCACGGCGCCAATAACCCTGTGTAGAACCACTCGACCAGCACAGCGTCAACTTCCAGAGTGGTGTTCATCATCAGCTCCCGCATGTCAGGGTGTTTGAGGAGTTGTCTGGCGAAGCGCGTTCCCTGGAGAGGTGAGTAGCGCGGGGAAGAGGTGTCTTCAGGTAAACCTGCTTCATTCGTCTGGCCTTCATCTTTAAATCATACTTAATATTGTGAATTCTCGTATAGATATAGACATTTTATGGCTAAATACAATCTAAGACCGATCGGCTAACTAGACATACTACTACACGTGGGCATATTTTTGGGTAATAACGGACAACTGCGCTACCCACAATGTAACTTATCGAAATCCTGAAATATCACACAACACGAGTTCAAGGTTACTTTCAAATCCCTCGTATCCCTTATATAAAAGTACTCTGTGGGTAACCACTCAAAATTCACGTCCGAACTAACTCTGATTCACCCATTCATCTCCCTTACTCACTTTTGCCCGACTACTATTGACGCCATCTTGTGAAAAATACGCGCGTTCGGTCGCCATTGGTCCAATCATGCATGTCTACCAACTCTCGATACAATAATAATGCAATACCAACATGAAATCAGTATTGCCATTCTATATATAATAAATAAATGTTGCCAGTCGAAACCACGATCGCGACAATTATAAATGCCAAAGTGTTATTTGTTCATTTATCCTTCAATCACGCCGCAACGAAGCAATGGATCGACGTGATTTTTGGCATGAGTATAGTTGAGAACCTGCAAAGTGACATAGTTTAGTTTTTATCCCGGAAATTAAGGAGTTCCCGTGGGAACTAAAATACTTATTCCACGTGGACGAAGTCCCGAGCCTCAGCTAGGAAATAACATAAAACCGTTGATTTTTTTGATGATGCTGTCTAAGATGGTAGCGACCTATCCTGTTGGGGTACCTTAGTTATACTACATGTATACCCCGATGCTACACGGCATCGTAACGAATCCCTAAATTGCTACGTCTTTACCGGTAGGGTGGTAATTAGCCATGGCTGGAGCCCACCAGACCAGACTAGAGAGAATGCCGGACCCTGCCAAATCCGGGTCCTCCTGCTCATAAGAGCACAACACTTACAATAGGGATGATGACAACTCAATCAAACTCAACAAACTTAAAAACGCGCTTTTAGTATGAAAGTTTGTATGAAAACATACAAATTGTCATCAAACACACAATCACAAATTGTGACGTCGCCAAATTTCAACGCACTTTTTTTTCCTTTAGTACTAGTTTAATATAGTTATCAAACTTAAACTAACCAAGGATGTCCATTTTAGGTCTTTTGTAAGACCCTCTTTTTATTAATTGGTAAGATATAATTTATTTTTGACATCATCCCTATTGCGGGTTAAAAATCTGAATGGTAAAAAATATAATATTACACAGTAAGTTAACCTTGTATTTGATCCAAATCTGAGCTGATGTCTACGTACTTTAAATTCAGCCGCGTTACTTTCGGATACGGAGTCACAAACGTCACCTGTAAAAATAATTCAAGTTTATGGAAACGTAAAATAACTTGTATTTGTAGCGGTTACTGCGGCTACCAGGAACCCGGGAACCGCAGTGGCATCCGGGATGAATTCAGAGTTCCTTATTCGTTGACCGAAGAGTCGTTAAAGATTTTTAAAATGATGTACTGTGTACTTGTGTCACTTATGAAACGTTAAGACTCTACTACTGGTTCGGAACTGAATTCTACTGAGAATTTCTACTGAAATTACTGATTTTAAATAAATAAATAACTTTCTTTATTGAAGCATCAGGGGGCCATATTTGTTAGTACAATATAATCTTAAAACCTATGTTTTGTTTAAACCTATGTTTTATATTTTATTTCTAGTATAAACTTAATTTAAAAAAGATTCCATTTAAGAACGAGAACTTTAATAAAATTTTGTAGGATCGGTGACTCTTATTTACCCGCTATCATCATCAGGATACTGTTTGAGCTTGAACGCAGCCTTGCCAGGAGGGATGCAGTCTTTATCCTGATGACGGCATTGAAATCATCAGTGTGCGCCTCTGCAAACATGCCTGACGCTGAGCAAAATCGTTGTTATACTGGACTCGCATTGTATCCATAGCCTTTTGAGTGTATTTAGTCCACAGGTCCCCCGTGTAGCAGGTTAGACAATAAGCTTTGAATAGCGTTATTTCCGCTTCCTTACTACAGCGGGCGAACCTGCAGGCCACCATGTTACATCTTACAGCTAACGCTCGCCGTTCTCGTTTTATGTCTACCTGGTCTCTAAGATCCTCCATAACATAGTGACCCAGATATTTAAATTGTGCCACTCGTTTTAGCAACACTCCATTGAGTGTGATTTTGGGTTCGTATTTCACTTGCTTACGGGGAGTCTCAAAGACCAGGTATTCACTTTTGGCCACATTGTAGATGATTCCGTGTCTAATCGCGTACTACTCACATGATTTAAGGCCGGCCTGATAGAACCGGCCGCGGGACCCAGCAACACCATGTCATCTGCATAGCTTAGGTTATTCACGCACGCGCCATCTATCCAGCACCCGACCGGTTTGTTGGTGAGTTCCATGATCAGCTCGTTCACATACAGGTTGAAGAGCTTAGGCGAGGTCAACCCCCCCTGCCTCACCCCGCAAGACAGCTCCTTACCCCACCTGACAAGATTCACCTGGTTTGCATACCAAAATGCAGTTTCCGTGGAGAGTTTCGGTCGAAACCCAAACTGTGCATCATGAAACTGAAGCGTTTCGCTAAGTTTCTCTTCCAACAGACTATCTAACACTTTTGCAATTATGGTAGCAAGCGATTTAGGCCTATAGTTAAACTGGTCTGAAATATCGCCGGTCTTGTTTTTTTACAATGGGGACCACTAGCGTTCTTATCATGTCACTAGGGATATACGAGTGACCAACGCAGAGCGAGTAAAACATCGACAATACTCTGAGTAAGTGAAAGCCCGCGAATTTCAGATGTTCGATGCTGAGGCTGTCGTGTCCAGGCGATTTTCCCCTATTAATTATATCTGCAAATTGCTTACTTAAGAATCGCAGTAGCTCCCTGTCACAATATACGTCAGCATCGACCACTATCCTCGACGGTCCCAATGGCGATGAGACCTTGAAGTGATCCTTAAACAAGTTCGCAATATCTCGTTGCGTGGTACAGCCCGAAACGCTCACTGGTAAACTTGGACGCACATTGAATTTGTTGGTTGATTTCCAGAACTTAGAAAAAATTTTAACATCACAGAGACATCTCTGAATATATCCTTTCGATCGCTCATGATGAAGTCTATCTCGTTCCCGGTTATATAATCGGGGCTCTGCCACGTCCACTTTCTGTGTGCTATTTTCTTAAAGAATGAATTCATTAAGATCAGCCCTTGCCGTTCAAGAAAGTAGACAAGCATTTGACCCCTACGGTTCCTAACACCAACTCCATGTGGTCAAATTTTCGATTCGTCGCGTTCTTGTACCTTTGCGTTGAAGTCTCCCCTAACAACATTGAAGTAAGACTTGGTAGTATTACTTAATGCCTTGGTTACGTCTTCGTATAGCGTCTCTACTTCTTCACCAGCGTGTGCCGACGTGGGTGCATAGACTTGTACTGTTTTCAGAGAGTATCTCTGATTTAACTTGAGTATAACGTATGCAACCCTCGTCGAAACGCTACTGATCTCCACAATGTTGCTAGCGAGGACTTTATTGATCAGGAATCCCACTACGCCTTGAGACAGAGAGAGAGAGGTTTGGTCGCCTTCACGATAGTAAAGTACGTGGCCCGATTCTAGGGTCAGCGTATCCTCCCCCTCTCTTCGGATTTCTGACAAGCCCCGAATATGCCACTTGATTTTGTCCAACTCTACTTCAATTTCGGCTAGGCTTTCGTCCGACCTCAGTGTCCTGGTATTATAGGTTGCCAAGTAAAATCGTTTTTGATGGTAGCTCACCGTCGCCCGGAGATTCTTCGCACCCCCTGCCCCGCCGTAACCGCGACTGCTACCGTAGTCGGGAGTCAAGAAAGCGCCCCGGGAAAACGCCAAGAGCAAGTACCGAACGGGCGCTCTCCCGCGATTCGGCCCATATAACCGAGAGGTTGGTGGGGCCATGGGAGGTGGAGGATTGTCCACTCGGCCTTGGCACTGTATTTACCTAGGCGATAAGGATATATTTTCGCACTCCTTATTGCGTTGCACTTATCCGAGTTCAATGATCCGTTGTGAATATGATGCAAACCGATCGGTCCGCAATCCGTTAAACTATCAATTTCAAGGAAAGCACCGCGTTTTCTATTAACTGTATTACTCGATCTTTCCCGTGATACATCCAGGTTTCTCAGAGTTGCTTCTGCGTAACACACTCATTCTTTATTTCTCGTATGTCTTCCCTCAGCAAATTTATATCTCGCAACAGTCGCGTCACGTCTAAATGGTCGAAGGTGACCGGTGGCAATCGGTGTAAATCTTTTGCCACAAATATCGGGAGTCTCTCCGGGTCTATAGCGTCCGTTTGTTTGAGATGCTCAATGATATCTTCTAAATCCTTAATTGGCTTTTCTTCATTTCTTCGCAACTTCAAACGTTTTGTAGGCACTGCTTCAAACAACAACTTTTTAGCCGTTAAAATTTCCTCTGGCGAAAAAGCCGTGTTACTAATCCGTATCAAGGTTTCTTCGTCCATCACTTTAACTTTATTCTGCATAAAAGCGACAACTTCCGATAACACAAAATTACTTGATTCGATACCACTAAATTACTTTATTTTGAGTTCAGAATTCTACTGAGAAGAGCCGGCAAGAAACTCAGCAATTGCTCTTTTCATAGAAAAGAAAAGGTTACAATATGTAGAGAGCACAACACATACGTTACAAGTATTACACTGACTTGTGAAAAATGGTTCAGTATTACGCGCAATAGCATTGATGTGAAAAAAAAAATTAGTACATTCAGTACTAAACTGAACTCACCAACACACTACGTGTGTAGTTTAGTGAGATACTTTTAAAATTATTTATATCTAGTTATAATTAAGAGAGAAGATCACGAGGTGAGGTTCGCGTCTAATGTCAGATTAAAAAATACTCAGCTAAAACTTTAAAACATTTGCGACTCAAAACATATTTATTCAAGCAGGTAAGTTGGTACATAAGATTATTGGAATTCTGTAATTCAGCTTAGTGTTTAAATGTCAGCCCGAGACATCGCGACATTTAACTCCTGAATCCTGGTGGACGTACTTATTAAAAGTTTTTTTTTAATGTCATTAAGCTCGTCAGCTGGACGTCCTAAGCTCGATCTAAAGGACTGGACGGACGTATAACGCGCAACGTCGGCGACGCGACAAGTCGCTCGTGACGGCATGATTAGAAGCTGTCAATAAAAAATCCGCATCTTCAGCGTTAATTTAGCTTTTTCGAAAATACTGTAGTAAGTATTAATCTGCTGAGATAAAAAGTAGCCTATTACGGAATCAATCAATAATTTTTATTGCATTAAAGAAAGGTGTACAGAGAACAAAATGAAATGAGAACGCATGCTATCTCTGTTTCTAATTTCATCAAAATTAGTGACGCAGATGGACCGAGAAAAGGTAAAGATAGATAGTTCACACACACACACTTTCGTAAGTATTTATAATATTAGAATGCTTAGTAAGAATTTTTTGATTTGAAAGAAAAAACAGCTGAGATTTTAGCAGACCAAAGTGATCGAAGTTGGCCTACCATCGCCTTCGCACGCTAAAGATTGGTCAGCGGAGCGGCGTGATGATGCGGGCTATCCCCGTTTTGCTCCGCAGTGTGAAGTGCTTTCTGCTTCATACATTTCCTTGAACTTGCTTAAAGTTATTTATCGACCTATTTATTCGTGTGAAATGAAGTTGCGATGGTAAGAGTGCAATACCCGCTGCGCGATTGATCAACCTTTTACTTTCGATTAGCGTTAAGCCCCCACTGTCCTCCAGAGCTCTTTCTTGCTGCTAACAAAGATAGTTTCTTGTATAACAAGTCGCGGTAGTACTAGGTGGACGGACACTCTCAAACGAGTAGCTAAATACTAACAAGTTAAGGGGGGGAGAAAAGGAATGGAAATGTAATTTTCTTTTAAAAAGGGTATGATGTAGTAACGGAACGATACCAATGTAAGTTGTCTAACGTCAGCTTCTAACAGTTGTCAGATTGAGATCGCTATCAATATTCTGTAACTCCAATAGACGGACGTGTATACTAATATTAATTATTAATTATTAAGAAAGTGATTAAATAAAACAACACCGAAGACCAAACGAATCTTTTGTTTAACAATATTACAAGACGAAGACAATTACAAGCCGCGCACACGTTCAAGATGACGTGCTGCTTTACTGCCGTCACGCGTCACGTCTGCCTATTGCTCGAAGTCCTACACGCGTCGCTTTCAGGTCATCGCGCGCTTTTAGCCCAGCGAGTGGGTTAACGTCCGTACGTTGCGGATACATTCCTCAATGTATAATTTTCCGGGTGCGCGAGGTTTGTTTGTTTACTTTGTAACGCATTTCGTAAAATAAAACTCATTAGCAATAATAATAAATGTTTGTAGATGCTACTATTACAGCACTATAATGGCAAGACTACAATGATACAATGAACTACGAAAAGGTCGAATTTGAAAAAACTAAAAACAATACTAAGGGCACTTCGCAAGTCATCAAAAAAGTTGCAAATATTACTCCTCCTTCTACTTCTCCTTATGAGCTGTTACAACTTCAAGGTGATCCTAAAACATCTCTTATCATCGTAAATAAATATTTTGTTGAGGTGGGAAACAAATTGGCAACCCAGAGTCGTTCACAACCGAACTTTTACAACCTAACTAAATGTACTGATAATTCTCTTCCCCCAGTGCACTCTTTTGGAATACTACCATTTGATAAAAAGGAAATTGAAACCATCATAATGAGCCTAAAATCATATAGCGCAGTTGGTTGGGATGGTATTCCAACTAAAGTCTTAAAATCTAGTTGCACTAACTTAGCTCCAATTATCGCAACAATTTGCAATCTTTCATTGTCAAAGGGTATTTTTCCTAACTGCTTAAAGAAAGCTTTAGTCATACCAGTACATAAGAGTGGCGATAGAAGCAGTGTCACTAACTATAGACCTATATCAATGCTAACAGCACTATCAAAAATATTTGAAAAGGTCCTAAATAAATAAATAGAATAGTTAGCTATCTAGACACAAAGAACCTCCTTTCACCAAATCAGTACGGCTTCAGAAAAAGAAAGTCCACTGAGGACGCCGCGCTAGATTTAACTGAAACTATATCACGATCGTTAGATCAGAAACTAAAATGCGTTGGTGTATTCTTAGACTTGTCTAAAGCCTTTGACACTGTTTCTGTCCCCATACTACTGACTAAACTAGATAAAATAGGAATCAGAGGTTTAGCACTGGATATTTTCAAAGATTACTTGACTAACCGTACTCAGCAAATTAAAATAAATGAATGTCTAAGTGATGATATGCCTCTTACCTATGGTGTCCCCTAGGGAAGTATATTGGGGCCTACGCTATTCCTCGTTTATATAGACAATCTTTGTCGCTTGTCTATTCCAAACTGCAAAATTATATCTTATGCAGATGACACAGTCTTACTTATAACAGGAAAAACGTGGGAAAACACATTTAAAAGTGCTGAGTTTGCTCTAAAAAGGGTGTCAGATTGGTTGGCCGCAAATTTACTTAGCTTAAATGTGAGTAAAACGAAATTCCTTACCTTTTCACCTTCCACTGCCTCTCAGCCTTCTATAGATAAATGTAAAGTGAGAGCGCATATCTGTAGTGATTTTGATAATGACTCAAATTGTGATTGCCCTGCTGTAGAATATGTTACTAATATAAAATATCTTGGACTTATTATAGATAATACTTTGTCTTGGAAATTGCAAATATCTAATTTAACAACAAAAATAAGGAAATTAATATATATATTTAAAAACCTTAGGTCGTCGGCTGATAGGAGTACTATCTTTATGGTATATTTCGCTATAGTCCAATCGCTACTCATGTATTGCATAACAGTCTGGGGAGGTACCAACAAGACAACAATGCTACAGCTAGAGAGAGCACAAAGATCCATTTTAAAAGTTATGACAAAAAGACCTTTTAGATTCCCCACAATAGATCTGTATAAAGATTGCAAGGTTTTGTCGGTCCGTCAACTTTTCCTATTACAAATTATAAAACGTAAGCATAGCTCCCTCAGCTACGATAAAAATCAAGTAAAGAGAAGAGTG
Source organism: Erebia palarica (assembly GCA_964035005.1). Classification (NCBI taxonomy): domain Eukaryota; kingdom Metazoa; phylum Arthropoda; class Insecta; order Lepidoptera; family Nymphalidae; genus Erebia; species Erebia palarica. The sequence goes on along the minus strand of OZ035983.1, from coordinate 39,987,275 downwards.
GACCAAATCTTTCGATCAGAAGGACACAAAAGTAAACTTGCTGGGAGACAATACTATATCATCAGCTCTAGACTTTATAATAAAATTAATAAAGTAATTAACATAAACCCTCTTAACAAAAATGGATGTAGGAAACGAGTTAAAGAGTGGTTGCTTACTCAATCATATAGTGATACTGAAAAACTGCTTGAAGTGCTAGTTTAACTAAAATTAAAACACACACACACACACACACACACACACACATACCTACACATACACATACACTCACTCTCACACTCTCACATTCTTATTTGATATTTGTTTGCCATTTATTTAAGGAGAGCACTGTCGCCTATCACACAGGTTTATACCTACCTTAGGGAAAGTTGGTTTTCTGTATGTATCTATTTTGTATAAAAGTACTATATTTAAGAATATTATGTAAGATTTTAATATGCAGAAGATGTTTGTTTTTATGTTTCTTTGATCAATAAACATTTATTTATTTATTTATTTATATATATATAATACTAGCTAATGCCCGCGACTTCGTCTGCGTGGATCGAGGTTTTTTGGTTCCCGCGGGATCTCCTTAATTTTCCGGAATAAAAAGTAGTCTATGTGTTATTCCAGACTATAACCTATCTCTGTGCCAAATATCAGCCAGATCCGTTCAGCCGTTGGGGCGTGATTGAGTAACAAACATCCATACATCCATCCAAACTTTCGCATTTATAATATTATATATATAAATATATGTCACCGTAAGATTATAAAAACCGTTAGATTATAATCTAACTCGCGAAATTCTAAACTGTCGAAAGATTGTAAACTGTTCAATGTTCTGAGTGTCAATTTTTGAAATATTCATTTTATTTACGTTTTCTTGTCTCTTTCTTGTAGGTTAGGTTAAGCTTCGACATAAATAATCAAGTAGGGTACTTAGGTTTTATCGGGTTTAAATACCTATCAGATTACAATCTACCAGAAAATAATGCGTTAAATTCTAATCTTTCGACAGTTTAGAATTTCGCGAGTTAGATTGTAATCTAACGGTTTTTAAAATCTTACGGTGACATATATATAATATGGTATATGTGTGCATATAGAAAATCATTGCAAGGTTACGTGCGTTTGCTTTTTCTTCAATAAGTATGTATCTAAAATTGGCAAGATTCAAAGTTTTCATTTTTCATTAATTTTATGATTAAAAGTCTATGTTCATCGTCGAAATGTAATTAGATCTTTATCGGTTATATTGGTTGAGCAGATGGGCCGTGAATAGACGAAACCTAGGACCTCTTAGTTACAATACCAGTGTTCGCTACTGCATTTATGGATTTATCTATGGAACTACGTACATACTTTAAAAAAATAGGGAACTTTTATGGGATCCATTCGATGGGCGTTCGGCTGCTACATTTTTCTCAAACCCACATTATTAGCTTAAGGTCATATGCACATATCATTAAGCACATATGGACCTATGTGCTTAAGCTAAACGTCAAAATAAGCTACCTAGTTAATAAAGGATCGCTAGTGTTATGTTTCAAGTACAAGAAACTTAAATCTAGTGCAACAATATGAGCTAGGTATTACGTGAAGCCTTGGGGGCGCGGTAGTGTTTCATATCCGAGTCGGAGCCAAGGTGGGACGGGACTTTGACCGTCTGCATGGCCGATGTTATACTACTTATTCTATTAACTTGCTGGTCTTTTCTTCCCGAGTTTTTACTGGTTCTTCGAGGTAGGAATGTCATTCTGAACCAGTAGTAGATTCGATTGACGATTCAAAAGCACATATATATATTTCAATAAAAACAATTAAATTTAAATTTTAAAACTGTCTGTCTGCTACGCTTTCACGGCTCATCTGTTCAATCAATTTACACAAATGGTGGAAAGATAGGTTGCAACCCGGTAATTAATGTGTTTCCGCGGGAATAAAAAACTATAATCCGCATGGAGGAAGTCGCGAGTTACATCATCTCGTTCACTAAGGTATATATTTTTACTAAATAGATATATGTCAATACTATATAGGTTGCAACATTGGTCGAAAGTGCTACTGGACTGGACGGACGGGTCTGGACGGGTGACCAATGTTGGACCATCTGGCAAGGAATTATTTGGTGTTTCCTCATGATTCTACTGATTTTTCCTACTACTGGAACCAAGAGGAATATAGGACTTCTTCGTGATCCTATCTGGGAGCCACCGAATAACTATTAATCCAATAAACCCCAAGCGTGTTCCTTCGCGACCCTCGTGAAGGTCAATATTACAGAAACTTACAGAAATAGCTAAGAATAGGTAATTGTCTTGTTGCGTGTTATTTTATTTTTCAATACACATAAAAATAACACTTGGTAATGTTCTAATGACTTATAGCTGACCGAGAGATCCGAAATACGTCTCGAATAATAAAAATATCGTTTGGACAGGAATAGCTAGGTGGCCGAAATACGCGCGTGAAAATATCACTTGACGAATTCGTTATACACATTCAGATGAAAGTAGTAGATATGTAACTAATATTATAAATGCCAAAGTTTGGATGGATGTATGGATGTTTGTTACTTAATCACGCCCCAACGGCTGAACAGATCTAGCTGAAATTTGGTACAGAGATAGATTATAGTCTGGAATAGCACATAAGCTACTTTTTATCCCGGAAAATTAAAAAGTTCCCGCGGGAATCAGAAAACCTCAAACCACGCAGACGGAGTCGCAGGCATTCGCTAGTTTATAAAATAAAATTTTCACCAACGCTCCCGTAATACACCGCTACCTTCACCATGCGAAAAATATTCGCGCTAAATTTTATTCTCGCGATTTATATTTCGCAGTGCGAACGTAGCCTTACAAATTATGACATAACTGATATTTAAATATGTTAAATTTATAGCAGAATGCCGCGCTTTTTCGTTTCCTCTGTCGATTTTCCGTTAGCTGTGTCCCTGAACTTTGGCCAACCGGAGAAAACCCGCAGAAAGTTTGAGCAATACATGATACACAAGCAAAACAATATCGAGGGCATATCACAGGATATTTTACTTAAAATCTATCTATACTAATATTGTAAATGCGAAAGTTTGGATAGATGTATGGATGTAAGGATGTATGGATGTCTGGATGTATGGATGTATGGATGTTTGTTACTCAATCACGCCCCGACAGCTGAACGGATCTGCCTGAAATTTGGCACAGAGATAGTATATCACATAGGCTACTTTTTATCCCGGAAAATTAAAGAGTTCCCGCGGGAACCACAAAACCTCGATCCACACGTACGAACGCGTGGGCATTCGCTAGTCTGTTATTAGCACCCCTTTTATTGAATATCGCCGTGGCTGCGAGAGAGACAATAAAAAACATTACATTCCTATTTCCTTGTTGGGCTCAGCGAGGCGGCCCCATTCCAGCGGCTTCAATAAAATACGGCGTTTAGAAGGAAATTCAAAGGAATCCGCGTGCATCAGCCACGACAATATGACGACCTCTGTGGCTCACTTCGAGGTCACATATAAGTGGGAGATCCTGGATTCCATTACCGCCAATGACTATTTTATTACCAAGGAATTTTTCGACTGTAGCTAAAATTAGCGTTCTGGTACGTCATACGTTAAACAAACTGATAAGGGCTAAAAACTTACAATAACCTTCCTTCTGAATTCTATTTCAGAGGACTCTTTACTCCTTCGTTTCTAAAACTCACTGGTAAAATAAGGAATACAAGACGATGCGCGCAACTTCGTCCGCGTGGATTAAATTTTTTGATCCCGCAGGAACTCCCTGATTTTCCGGGATAAAAAGTAGGCTATGTCCTTCCCCAGGATACAACCTATCCCTGTAACAAATTTCATCAAAACCGGTTAAACGGTTGGGCCGTGAAAGCGTAGCATACATACAGACAGACAGAAAGACAGACAGACACACTTTCGCATTTATAACATTAGTAGGTATGGATTCCCTTCTGACTTTCTTTTTGCTCGACAACTATAAAAATGGTACCTTCAACAGAAGAATGAATGAAGACGGCGTAATATGATGCTAACGTGCTCCATCTTAGATGATCTTATGCAGCGTCAGCAGTCATCACTTAGCTATTATTTGGTATCATTGCATTAAATTTCAAGGCTGTACTATGTAACTGTTATTATAATTATAATCAGTTCCTATGTGGGCGTATAATTTCTAGGCTTTTCGCCACCTTAAGTAATGAACGATGAGATATTGTCATAAGTGTGCTAATTTAATGAATTTCTCTAAAAACATCTATCCTTGTAAAACCCTCAAAATCTAAATTTATAGAGCTTTTGAAGCTAACTGGTAAAGCTAATTATTATTGGTAACAGATGCTCCAAATTCCAATACCGATCGTAAGATAAGTGCGTATTACGAGTATGTAGCATCCGCGGTTACACGTGTTGGTATTAACAAGTTAGGTATTTTTATTACTATTTATTAAAATGGCACGTGTTCAGTTTTATACAAATCTATATGCAATGACTTCATAGCGGTCATTCGGTCTCATAGAGACGAGGTAACTTCTACTAGTTATGGAGCTTTCAATTGCGCCTGCGACTGCTGAGTAGGCTTTAGCTGCAGATTTTTGAATAATGATGTGTACTTGAGCCTCTATCTGTATCATGTGAAGTCGGGGCGACTCCCCGGGTTATAATCAAGTATAAACTTTAGCAGCATTCATATAAAACTTCATATAAACTAGGGGGTAAGGGAGTGCGCGTCCACCTAGCACTCCAACAGCCAACCTCACCTGCCCGTGGTGCCCCCTGCTGGTCTACAAACGAGGCTCTGGCGACCGACAATTGGCGGTATAACCATTTCCAAAACTGGCTGGACAGTCTAAATGACACAGACCGATGTCGGGCAGCAGCGACACCGGTGCGGTGGGTCTTGCCCTGCGATGACCAACATGCCTGCCCAGCGCGGTCATTATGGGCATTATCCTTGTATGGGCACAAAAACAAGGCCAAGGCCCCTAGTCCCCGGCGGCCCCGCTATTCCTGGCTCTGGCAGCGGTTATGGTGACGGCGGGGCAGGGGGTGCTAAGAATCTCCGGCAGTAACGGTATTCGTTGAAGGTCATACAGGTTTACGCACCGACATCGGCACAACCCGACGAGGAGGTCTGTATGAGGATATGTCAAAAGCCATACACGCCTCTAAATCCTACTACAATGTTGTGATGGGGGACTTTAATGCAAGGTTGGGTGAGCGAAGCAGTGCAGAGGTGAGAGTGGGGCAATTTGGATATGGACGGAGGAACCACAGGGGCCAAATGCTGGCCGACTTCATGGAGAAGGAGTGCCTCTTTATGATGAACTCCGTCTTCAGGAAGCCGCCACATAGAAAATGGACTTGGCTGAGCCCTGATGGTTCAACGAGAAATGAGATTGACTTCGTCATGTCGACCAAGCGGCAAATATTCAATGATGTCTCTGTGATCAATAGGGTGAAAACCGGTAGTGATCACCGTATGATAAGAGGCACAATGAATATCAACATAAAGCTGGAGCGGGTCAGACTGATGAAGTCTACTCTCCGACCTTCTTGTGATCATGTCCAAAACCCTGAAACCTTTCAACTCGAACTGCAGAACCGTTTCGATTGCCTAGCAGATTGCGCCTCTGTGGATGATCTAAACAACAGGCTGGTGGAAACTGTCCAGACGGTGGGGTCTAAGTTCTTTAAGACCCACCGTACGTATAGAACCAAAAAGTTCTCAAACCAAACTCTCAAGCTTATGGAGGAGAGACAAGAGATGAGACTGCAATCGTCAGCAGATGCATCTGCCTACCGGCAGATTAATAGACAGATCTCTAAAGCGCAAACGCGCGACTTGCGAAATGCTAATACAAAGTATTTAAAAGATACTATCGAGCGAAATAAGGGCTCCAAAGTGTTCGCAAGAGATCTGGCTATCGGACAGAGCTAGCTGACGCGTCTTAAAACTGATGATGGTAGTCTCATTTCTTCAAAACCTGAGATCTTGGGGGAGGTAGAGAAGTTCTATGCACAGTTATACACCTCAACACAAAAGCCTGTTGAAGATTTGGCGAGAGATCCTAGAGCCAAACTGACCCGACACTATACCGAAGATATCCCGGACGTCAGCCTTTACGAGATTAGTATGGCTCTTAAACAGCTTAAGAACCAGGTGAGGACGGAATCACGGCAGAACTCCTGAAAGCAGGTGGAAAACCGTTACTTAAAGTCTTTCAGCGATTGTTCAATTCCGTCATTCATCAAGGCACAACGCCAGAGGCATGGCACAGGAGCGTGGTGGTTCTGTTCTTCAAAAAGGATGATAGCGGCAGATTATACACAAGACTGAAGAGTATAACCGGCCACTTTGCTTAGCTTTTGTGGACTATGAGAAAGCCTTTGATTCGGTGGAAACTTGGGCGGTATTGAGGTCTCTGCAGAGATGCCGGATTGATTATCGGTATGTCCAAGTGCTGAAGTGTTTGTATGAAAGCGCCACCATGTCAGTTCGTATACAGGACCAGACTACGAGGCCGATCCGACTGCAGCGGGGAGTGCGACAGGGGATGTTATCTCCCCGAAGCTATTTACCGCTGCATTGGAAGACGTCTTTAAGCTTCTGCATTGGAACGGACTTGGCATCAATACAAATGGCGAGTACATCACTCACCTTCGGTTTGCCGGGATGCCGGGATTCTGCGTTCGGGAAGCTTCGAGATGTCTTCTCGTCCAAAATCCCTCAGTGTCTGAAGACCAAAGTCTTCGAACAGTGCGTGTTGCCAGTGATGACTTACGGATCCGAGACATGGTCGCTGACTATGGGCCTGTCAAGAAGGCTCAGGGTCACTCAGCAGGCGATGGAGAGGGCTATGCTGGGAGTGTCCCTACGTGATCAAATCAGAAATGAAGAGATCCGTAGGAGAACCAGAGTCACCGATATAGCCCGAAGATTTGCGAAGCTGAAGTGGCAATGGGCGGGGCACATAGTTCGGAGAACCGATGGGCGTTGGGGTCTCAAAGTGCTGGAATGGCGACCCCGCACTAGAAAGCGTAGCGTCGGTAGACCCCCCACACGGTGGACGGACGATATCAAGAGAGTCGCAGGGACTCGCTGGATCCAGGTGGCGCAAGACCGTGGCTTGTGGAGGACCCTACAAGAGACCTATGTCCAGCAGTGGACGTCCATTGGTTGACGTCGACGACGACGACGATATAAAACTTCACACCATACCGTTGGTGAAGATTTATACAATATATCTCTCTCTGTGTCGTATTCCTTATTACTAATAATAATGCGGTGGTTCCTCACGTCCTTCCGCATACGACTCAATTGTGAGTATTTGAACTCAAGTTTTTGTAACGATTATTATCAGGTGTTAGTGATAATAACCAGGGCCGACGGCTTAACGTGATCTCCGAGGCACGGAGGAAACAAAAAGGCCAAATTTGAACCTTCCCATTCGGTCACCCATTCAATTACCGACTTGGGCCAACATTGCTTAACATTCTCAATCGAATGGTATGCGTTGTCATAACTAAACTAGGCCACTCGTCCCTCACAATTGTACAATATAATTATATATATTCATTCATTCTATTCAATTCAAAATTTCTTAGAAAGATTCAAGTGATCGTAAAATACAACACCCGAGAATGCGTAAATCGTATCCATCTAGTAGGTAATTTACAAATGTTATGCTTTGTAGAGCGCTGTTTGAAATCAAAGCGATAATTTCAAATGGATTTTTCCGTGTGAAAATATACCGTGTTGTTTTTAGCACCTGTTTATTCGCAGCCAGTGTAGCGTAGAACAGTTTGGTTTATGGTTATCCAAACATACAGACTATATACAAAGCAATGTTTGAGTTTTGAATTAGGTATTACTGCTGGCTAATAAATTGCATATTATCATGATAAATATAATCTGTATTTATTGCAATGTTCGAAATAGTGAAACGTGCACTGAGAATGCTTTGGATGATTTTGTGGTGTGGGATCGCTTGGTTGGTTGCTTGCTTTTCCTTCATGATTGGAAACGGAAGCTGCAAATCGCATACTATACATTGGACTACATAGATTTGTCCCTTTTATAGCAGACTAGCTGATGCTCGCGACTTTGTCCGCGAGGAATAAGTCTTTCAAATTCCCACGGGAACTCTTCAATTTTCCGGGATAAAAACTGTGACTCTCCAGGTCCTCAACTATACCCATGCAAAAAATCACGCCAATCCGTTGCTTTGTTGTGGCGTGATTAAAGGACAAACCAAAAAATCAACAAACAAACACACTTTCGCTTTTAAACTAAAAGTATGATGATATGATTATAGCGAATAATGGTTCTTGTTCCTTGGTTACATACTTTTTTTGGCTTTTCCATTATAAAGTAAGTTCTAATTATGTATTAGAACCAGACAAAGGATGATTATTTAGCTCGTAAAATATGTAGGTTCTTTTATTTGGCCTAATAATTGTTTTTGTGTGATTCGTAAATAAACAGACAGAGTACGTTTATAATTTATTCATCAAATCTACTTAAAATTGAATACACCGATAATTCTACGATTGTGAGTCCTATCGAAATTATAGCTATTTATACGTATCCCAGAAAAATAAATACCACCAACGGTTACGCCACTTTATTATACTCCAGCTAGAAGCTTTTGTTTTTCCACTCAATTATGATTATAATGAGATTTTCCCTCAATTGTTTTTCAGATAAGGCAATTATTTTCCAGATTTTCGCGTCGACGAAACAAATTGTGGTGTAATTCAATAAGAAGCTGGATCCGCGCCAGGAGATGTTTCTTCAATTCTGCAAATTGATTCACTAGAGCCAACGGGGAATACCACACAGATATACTCGTACAACTATTACGACACGTTAAATCACTGGTGCTCTTTATTTTGTACGCGAGTTATATGATAGCTTTTGAAGTGAAACTTCTTTAGAATCGTTGTGATTTGAAAATTCGATGAAACGAAAAAGCTTCATAGGATTTAACATGCAAGAGAATGAGAAAGAATAGGAGTTATATTTATCTCATTCTCTCGTAGGCTACTTTTCTGAAGTTGCACTTCTGAAGTGTGTGAATTGCAAACACATACTTTTTTTCGTTTGTTTGATTAAACTCCCCTGAATGACTGACTGGCTTTGATTTTGACTCTAACTTCAAACGTATAAAGATCACTAGTTTCCAGCTTACACCTGTAGCTCACCTTAATCAAGCATTTCACACGGAATATTATATTAGATCTACTTTGACTGGTATCCTTGATAATATCCTTTGAAGACTTAATAGAAACTTGGCTACATACATATAGGTAGGTACCTATAAAGTATCCCTGACACAATAAACTACGCACAGCTCAGCTTTTGTCTGATATCCACAGACTTAATTAAATTCGGATTACTGATCGTGGCCCTACGATATTATCTTGTGCTATTCATAATCATTATCTATTACGGTTTCATTGAAAACAATCAATTGTTTTGGTTCAATTATCTTGGTTGTATGGATATACCTAGTATGTACCTACTACATTCTTGGTAACGTGACACGAAAGATGGAAGTTCTTAGGTACTTACCTTCGCCTTCCTACCTCGATCGACCATAATATAGTAGGTCCATAACCCCCTTATCAACCGTATCTATTGGCTTAAAGACCTAGGCATTACGGTAAAAGCTTATCAAAAATAGTCTGCGAGCGTAACTAAGGTTCCTTGCATAACTAAGGAACCTCATAATAAGAGAAATATATCTAGAATAATCGCCACCACACATAATACTTGTTATCCTGTTCCCTTAGAAAAACTATAGGAATGAATAAAGTTCCTCGAACCGATATCCAACATCCTGTTCAATTTAGCTCAGGTCTGTCGCGAGATTTATCGCTGTGTCGGACGTCAATTAAACAGCCTTGGAGTCGGTCCGCGTCGCTCCAGATTGCCCACTTTGTATGGACACGACAGATTGCTTCGACTAACCAATTTTATAGCAGCCTTGTTTGATTTTAACGTTAAATTAAAATCTTAGCTGCCATGAGTTTAAAATATTTCATATAGATAAATAAGTTTAAAAAAATACCTAACTTTAAGTTGTACTTACGAAAAAAATACAATTTTTTTTTTATATTTTCGCGGAACCGTCAAGCAAACCTTGCGTTTTTGTGGGAATCGCATACTGAACGACTGCTTACTATGAGACGCAAGCTTCGAAAACTTTCAGCTCCGCATTTTTTTTTAATTAATTTGCAATTTTCCTCGGTCAGCATTTTAAAATTAAAATTCGAGTTAAATGAAAATTCATCTTTCATCACATATATTACATATTGATGTCATTGCAGTTTAAGAAAAGATAGGTGTTTCATGTTAACGGGAATTTTTAAGTAAACAACAGAAATTGGAGGTTTTCCAGCAAATCAAGATGAAATGATGGCGGGAAGACGGGCCATCATTAAGTTTGTAAACTTTACGGCTTCGGGTACTAGTTGTTAGAGGCAGATAACCGAGCCGCCTACCGCAGCCGTAAGAATGGTTTATTAATTAATAACAATCCATAATAATAATATAAATGTGAAACTGTGTCTGTCTGTTTGTTTATCTGCCTGTGTATATGCTACACTTTCACGGCTTATCAGTTCAATCGATTTTGACAAATTTGGTGCATTAGATTTTATCTCGGGGATAGACATAGTGGTCCGGACGGGATTATTTTAGGCGTATTTATTTATTATTAAAACAAGTCGGTGAAGATCGTGGTATATTTTTAAAATGACTAAATCCACGCGGATGCAGTCGCGGGTATCATCTAGTCTATACTATTAGTATTATATACTACTATAGTATTAGTATAAAGTTTGGATGGATGGATAAATGTTTGTTACTCAATCACGCCAGAATGTTTAAACGGATCTGGATGCAATTTGGCACAGATTATAAATATAGTCTGCAAAAACACATAGGGTACTTATTATCCCGGAAAATAAAAAACGAAGTTGCGGGCATCAGCTAGTAATTTATATTTATTTTAAATATTCAAGTCAAATCAAGTTTATTGGCTAATATGTTAATAAGTGATACTTATTTTACTTTACCGGGTTCGCATAGTTTTATAATTTTGATAGCTTTGTAAGACGATGTAATTTGATGTGCACACAATGTGAAGTTTCTACGAAAACTGCAAGCGACTAATGTAGGTAATATTACGAGTAGTTATTTAGAAGAGTCGTAATAACTCTTTGTTTCTGAAATGCGTTTATACAAAACACGTATGTGGACTTCCAGGAATTAAAGTGAATGTAAGTATATTATGTAGCTTCCTATTCTCATTACATAAAAATAGTAAGCAATAATAATGTACGATTGTTACACGAATTCTATCACTTGCTATAAAGTGTCACTGGAATTTTGTTGCTCAATGCTGTTAAAATTAGATGCATGTCGCCAGTCGCTACTCGAAAACGTGATTTCTAGTGAATAATTGTAACTACGTATGAACTATGTTGAACAGAAGCGTGTTTACAACATAATTAGGTTCCCGGTATCCAAGTTTAAGGATATAGTCAAAAATAAATACGACTAGCTACTGCCCGCACCTTCGTCTGCATGGATCGAGGATTTTTGGTTCCCGCGGGAACTCCTTAATTATCCGGGATAAAAAGTAGCCTATGTGCTATTCCAGACTATAATCTACCTCCGTGCCAAATTTCAGCTATTGGGGCGTGATTAAGTAACAAACTTCCATACATCCAGACATCCATACATCCATCCAAACTTTCGCATTTATAATATAAATACGATTACATTAAAACTAACGTCTTGAAAAATAATATACAGTACTATCATCATCATTTCAGGCTGCGGACATCCACTGTTGAACATAGGCCTTTCCCAAAGAATGCCACCACACCCGGTCCTCAGCCTTCTTCATCCAGCCACTTCCCGCCACCCTCTTAATGTCGTCGGTCCTTCGTGCTGGAGGGCGCCCCACACTACGCTTACTTGTACGCGGTCTCCACGGTCTTTCGGGCTCCAGCGGCCATCGCTCATTCTACAGGCATGGCCTGCCCACTGCCACTTCAGGTTGCTAATGGTTTGGGCTATGTCAGTGACCCTGGTTCTCTTACGGACCTCTTTATTTCGGATCTTGTCCTTAAAAGAAACGCCTAACATAGCACTCTCCGTAGCTCTCTGAGCGACTTCATAATGGATCACGCCTTTTGTTAGTGACCACATTTCAGCGCTATAAGTGAGGACGGGGAGGACACATTGCATAGTTTCAGTACTATACCTTGTATCAAAATAATTTCATTCATTCAATTTCAATTTAGGTACACATATTGAAGTCCATTACTTACATATAAAACATGATGGTGATAATTACGAGTAGTTACGGTATCTTAAAACTAAAGCTACGAGAGTTCCAAACGCGACCTGGTCTGAGCCCACAACAAACTCAGGCGGGTTTTTTTTTCATTATCGCCATCTCACAAATCATCTTAATTAAGGAACTATCAGAGCCGAGCAGAACTATGAAATTTGGCACAGAGATAGATTATAGTCTGGTATAACACATAGGCTAGGTATAGGTATACTTTTTATCCCGGAAGTTCCCGCGGGAACCAAAAGTACCTCAATACACGCGGACGTAGTCGCGGGCATAAGCTAGTAAGAAATACTTGACATAATATTAAGTTTTATAGCCTAGAGATGCACAGCGCAACGCGGCCCCGTACAAACGTTTCTACGGAACGTTTTCCATACCTACTTTGTAGTGGGCTATAGTAAAACATGTAGCATTTAGCAACACGCCTGAACAACAAAAGCAATACATTGTGAAACAATCGGCACGCACTTTTGAACACGTTGCGAGTTTAATTTTATCACGGAAATGATAAAATTAAACTCGCAAGCTTGCAAGCTTACTCTGGTTCACTACACTTTGAATAAAGCTTTATAGTATTTTAAGTAACGCAAACTTTGGATTATTACGAAGAACTTGCGTTTGAGTAGGTAATGTCGTCGTATTATGTCGAAGAGCATTACCTACACTATGGATCATCGAACGGTTGTCAACTGTTCGTTATTACAGGCAAAGAGCATAAAGAACCAGGGGTAAAGGTACAACTCCATACTTAAGCAAAAAGCATTCAAAATCTGCTTATCATCGCTGATACCCTGTAGTTCTTCTGCTTAGCTCTAGATGGCATTAAAACGAAAGCTTTGAAATAAACTTTTTGCTATCGGATTTTATGAAAATTTTATATTTATTAGTTAATTAAACTTAATAAATAAATAGGTAAAATAAAGTAAAACAACAAAATACATGTTTTCATTGAGTTTCGGTTGGTTTAAACAAAATTTATACTTATTCGAGACAAGTAACGCCATCTAAAATTTATTTTAGAACTATGGTACCCGTTGTATGGATTTGTACCTCTACCCCTGGCATTACAGGTTAGTACATAATACAAAACTACCTACCTGACTGTATTAAATTACAATATTCGGTTCAGCGTATAAACATTGCGTACAGCTTATATCGCTGAGTCTAGAATCATATAGATTTTGCTTGTATTTTACCTATAATAGGTACGCTAGGAAAATACTTTTATAATTTCTGCCCAAGCGATGGTGGGACAAATCAATGAGTTCAAAACTCAGAAGTCTGACATTTTATAAGGATTTAGGGAAATTTCAACGGGGTCTTAAATAATTTTAAATATATACGCGAATACGCGGGCATAAGTTATCCAGTAGAATACTAACAAAAGAAACAAAACCGCAAACCTGGCGATGTATTCAAAGGACGCCGTTCGCAGGTAAACTGTCGGCGATTTCCTTTTGCTTTATTGATTGTTATTTCCTGCCGAAGTGAATTCCCTCTGGACTTTGCAAATAACCTGTGGATACTGATTGACCACATGATCGCAATTTATTTGATACTTTTTAATGATCATATTCTCCCCCACCACCATACAGCCCAGTAACGTCTCACTGCTGGGCACAAGCCTCCACTCTCATAGAAGAGAGGGAATTAGAGCTTAGACCTACCACGCTGCTCCAATGCGGGTTGGCGGGCTTTAACGAATATTATCATGTTAGTGATAATAACCGGGACCGACGGCTTAACGTGCTCTCCGAGACACGGGGGTGAAAAACCGCCAACGTCCTAATTCCGGGCTCGTACTGAGAATTTCAAGTCAGAATAACCCAATACTTAACGTCACAAAGTTGGGTTGGACTGGCTAAATTAAATATACCTACTTAGCTCAATGCTCGCCGCGGACTTAGCTATATCTTCTTTTTCTTAGTCCGTCCCCTTGTGAAGGTTGGCAATCATTAGGACGAATTTCACCTTAGAGACCGCTGTTCTAAATAGAGATCTTATGCTCTTTCCAAACCACTGGCGTAAATTTCTAAGCCACGATATCTTTCTGTGGCCTGGTCTTCTCCTGCCTTACACTTTTCCCTCCATTACGAGGTGAAGGAGCTCCTATTCATTGGTTTTACGCGTTACGTGTTCTTAATGGGGGAAGGTTAGTACTTAGCTATGTAAACCATAGTACCTTTTTTTAACGAGGGGGAAATCTTCTTCAGATACCCTTTCTCCTGGGGGAGAGGGTGGGTGATGTGAAAACCCCCTCGGTGGCCATCCTCTGAGCATAATGGGAATCTCTGGGAACCGTGAAAGAACATGCGCCGGAGCCTCCCTTGCGCGATGCCCATTGGGCTCGTCCCCCTGGACCATACCCCCCTGGACAAACCATAGTACCTAAATGAAAAACAAAATTCGGTAAGTAAAGTACACTACCACCTCTCTAACTTGCTACTTGAACTTTGCGTGTCTTAAAAAAATCCTCCACCAATAGTCCTAATCACAAATTTTTCCATGTTTTTCTCCGATTGAATGTTTCCCAAAACAAGTCTTAATTAAAAAAATTAAAAACACGACTGCCCTGACAAAAAACGAACTAAAAAGTTAAAAATCTAAATTTCTTCACATTTTTATTGAATTATATTTTTTGTGAATCACTGGATATTGAACTACAGTGTTATATATTTTTGGAATCTACTCATCATTTTCTAGATGATGATTACATAGTCAATCTTATTTTCGATTTTATTTTTCAAATTTAGTCTTTAATGCGCGACCATGGTCACCCCATCATTTTTTTATAAAATTTTACTAGCCTATGTCACCCTAGCTAGGCTAAGGCCCAAGCTAGGAATTCTAAAGATATCTCATTTGTCAAAATAGGTTCAGGCGTATAGAAGTTATGGTGGAATATACAAACTCACATACATACATACACACAATATACATACTCGTACATAAGTACATACATAAATGAACCCTGAGAACAATATACTCCTTTTTTCAGGCAATAGTATAAAAAACATTTCAAAATGGTATCGATACACGTGCGTCGGTCAAACTTGGCATGCTGTCAATATTCCAACAGAAAACGCGATGTTGACCGAATCGGAATATCAATTGGATTGGGGTTTCTCTGAAATCGAGTACGGCCATAAAACTAGCCACAGACCGACTAAGGCCGAGTATTATGAGATCACACTGGTTGTAACATTATGAAAAGTGGCACGCCATACATCCATGCGTTGTATGTAACAAATATTGGACCAAAATATCTGATACAACATAATATAATGTTACGTATTATCCAAACTAATACTACATCAATACCAAATTGAATTTGTCGTTTCACGTTATGAATCTCCTGAAAGTCGTCATATCCATGTTCCCTGTTAGTTGTATGTTTGCGAACTATTTTAAGCTATTGATCGCAGTAAAAAAAGTGCGTCGAATTTTGATGACGTCACAGTTCAGTATTTCATACAACATGCTAAGCGCGCGTTTTGACATTTGGTGCGAGGTGATGGCTATGTCTAGTCACCACTCTTCCAGTAATTATTGCATGGAAGGGTGTAAAGGGCATAACATTAAATCTGCACATGATACTTATTACTTTTCTGATTTTTTTTTCTACAAGCTATCACTTCATTGCAGTGCTAATATATTAATAATTTTTACTACATGTCAGTATTCCGCTACTATATTATTAAAGTAAAGGTATTAAAGTAAATGTCCATCAGGTGTTTCCCGTTATATGGCAGCAATTACCTCGATAATGACTACTGCGATCACGGGCCCGCAAGGGAAATGACAGGTTTATTTCCAATTTGAGCTGCTGCGGCGACCATAACCAGCCATCCCGTTAGCGCGACGGGTTGGAACCGGTCGCCGGTCGCCGGTGACGGTGTACGCTATTACAGAACTTGATAACAATTGATAATAATGTCCTCCCGGCCGAATTTCGGCCACGGCGGCCAATCTCCAGAGAAATAAGCTATCGGCGCGGGAGATATTATAATGCACAAGTACTATGTAGATGTACTAAGATACTTCATTGGACAATTTCTTAGTACATAAGTTAATTATAAGCTTAGGTTAAAGAAAAATTACTTATTAGTCAAATAGTTTGGCTAGATTGTAATAATATTGAGCACCCTTCATTAGTACTCAATAATAGAAAAAAAAATACTATGTGCTCCAACACAGGTGCACTCTCTGTTCCTTTACTCTCATAGCCCGATGGAACTAAAAATCCGAAAACAACCGGAGAGAGATCAAACGCAGGACCGACGGCTTTATGTGCTCTCCGAGGCATGGGGGTGAAATGCCGCCAACTTCCTAACAACGGGCTAGAACTTAGATTTTCATGTCAGAAAAACCCAATAGGTACTTAATTATTGTGGCCCGATCCGTGATTCGAACCCGAGACCTCGTCAGCCACAGTCGGACATGCTTAAAATTATTGACTAATCCTTCCACCAAAGGTTGTATCATGTAGACCGTTCTTTGTAGTTTTTACTATTTCTGTATAATTGTACATATTCCTGTAAGTGCGCAATAAAGATATATAATATAAAACGAAATACGGATATATCATAACATCTCTGTGTAAAGAAAAGTTTTCAAAGGTATATTAAAAATGGATGAGATTTCGTTCATCTGCATTTTGGTTTTATACTTATGTCCTGCAGGATACAAGTTATCTCAATACCCGACTAAATCGATGAAATAGATGGGCCAAAAGGTTTTAAAAAGAGAGCTAATTTCACGCGAACGAAATCGCAACCATTTTAATTTATAGCATTTGAAATATAGAAATGAATGATTTATTTTGGTGCAAAACTTTGTTTTCGTGTTAGCTTTTTATAAGTTGAGAAATCGTTATAATCGTGGATTTAGTCTGTTATATTTAGAAGAGTTTAGATAAATATCAAATGATCAAAGCGGCGCAGTAAAGTGATATTTTATTGTCGTTTTTATTATTCCTCATCGCAATAAAACATGTTACTATGATCATTATCTTATGCTTTCGCAGTATTACTTAACTCTACAAAATATTCTTGCGTTAGAAAGTTTATGAAAAATAATTTTTCCTTTTCTGGTAGATAATTATTTATTTTATATAATACTAGATGATTCTCTAGCCTTTTTTTGGAAATTTTTGACTTTGACTTTGACCTGAAAAATAGCCTATGTCCGTTCATACCAAAATTCTCAGAAATCGGTTATAAGGATATGCCATGAAAAGGTAACAGGTAAAAATACACACTTTTGCATTGATAATATTGGTATGCATCAAATAATCTAATTCTGTAAACAATAAGTATACTCGTAACTGGTCAGAGTCGATTTTTCTATAGGACTGCCTGAATAAAGGAGCATATTGTTCTCAGGGTTCATGTATGTATGTATGTATGTAAGTTTGTGTATTCCATCATAACTTCTATACGCCTGAACCGATTTTGATAAATGATGTATCGTTAGAATCCCTAGCGTATTCCGGGTGACATAGGCTAGTAAAATTTAAAAAAAAATGATGGGGTGACCATGATCCCGCAATAAAGACTAAATATGAAAAAAAAAATCTAGTGATTCACAAAAAAATATCATTTAATAAAAATGTGAATAAGATTCTAATGTTACTATATTAATTTAGATTATTAACTTTTTAGTTCGTTTTTTGGCAGGGCAGTCGTGTTTTTATTTTTTTTTAATTATGACTTGTTAGTAGTGATTAAATATATTCAAATTAATTGTTACGCTAAACTATTATCTTTTTTCAAGATAATTATGTATATAGATACGGTGGCCAGGAGATAATTCAACTGAATTAATTTCGATAGCGACAGTGTTCTGTAATAGTCCGGTAGGGGCGGAAGTGTCTCCCGGAGCTCCCAGGACTATCAAGGTATTCCGATTTTATAGAGCTTGTCAAGTACCGTTACCTTGATTGGCTTGATTATTAATGCACGATGATCTGACTACTGTATTCCAATAGCTCTGCATAAATATAGCATTTATTAGCATAATCTTATTGAAATTAACGGAGCAGCGTAATACTGACCGGATAAGACAGAACATTTACTTCAGAGGGGATAAACTTTGTGTTCTGTCACTGAGTGTGCGCGCTCCATATAAAAGTGAATGAAACGGACTTATTGACCGCCAGCTTATATTGTATCCGTAGTGTGTTTTGCCCCTAAATATTTTTTTTTATTTCATACGGGTTTTGTACCCCTTTTGATATATCTGGAGTCCGGAATCAACCAACGAGTCCGAAAGAAGATTCTACTATTGTGAAGAGCCGGTCAGAAACTTAGCAGTAACTAATATCAATATACTTTAAATACTGAAAAAACCCTTCGAAATCGCATTATAAACAGGTGGGCTTTTTAAGCAATACAAATTCCTCGCAATTTTGTTGCGATATGGAATGATACACTGTACCATTTTAGATGTTTTTTTATGTACCTATGTCATAAATCATAGTTCATACCGCCACAGAGACATACAGTCGGTGTAAGAACTTCCGTTAGCGAGACTAGTGGTCCGGCCCGGTTCCCAGGGGGCAGGCGTAACGGTGCGGCACCGCTAGTATGTGCGTATACGCCCTACTACCTCATTAACTTACTTCTATTTTTTACACCTTCATTCTATGTAATGGGTTTATTACTCGGATTAAAATGTCTTTTGACTCTTAAGAAAAACAATTTAGTATTTCGTAGGTCTAGATGAGGTTTATTTCTTTGTTAAGCCAGCAGCTTATTGGTTTTAACGCTAGTTACTAAAGATTCATGCCTACTATTCGAAATTCTATTTATAAGTTATCCTACTATTTATTACTAGCGAATGCCGGCGACTGCGTAGTTTGAGGTTTTTGGTTCCGGGAACTCTTTAATTTTCGGGGATAAAAAGCCTATGTGCTATTCCAGACTATAATCTATCTCTGTGCCAAATTTCAGCCAGATCCGTTCAGCCGTTGGGGCGTGATTGAGTAACAAACATCCATATATCCATACATCCAAACATCCATACATCCAGACATCCATACATCCATCCAAACTTTCGCATTTATAATATTAATATAGATGTGATATGAGTAGTCTATGAGTATTCAAGTATTCAAATTTGAACCTAAGGTGAAAGCACCGCGATGGTTGAAATTGTTTTAAGAAAAACATGGCCAGGTTGTGTTAGTGTGTGAAGTCCAATGAAGTGAGAAGAACGTGTTGTCACACCGTGCAGTTTGTTAGGGCATGTACCTATTGGGGCTACAGATAAAAACACTTATTAACTAAAAAAAACAGTTACAGATTGATTGGGTTACACTATCGTTTCTGTTTTTTAAAAGTTTCAAAAAACAGTGTTTAAACCCCTTATTTCGGTTACTGTTTCAGTCCTTAACCTCTATAATATGACATTAGAAGCCGCCTAAAAGAGATCCACGAGATCTCATATGTCCAGGTTACTTAAGTGTGGTGTGTGTGAAAAATTAACCCCATAAGTTTATTTAGTATAATACCGATTAATATTATAAATGCGAAAGTTTGGATGGATGGATGGCTGCCTGTATAATTTTGAAAAAGACCAGTATGGTGTATGCTCCAGGTTTTAAAAATAACAACAAGACAGGCACATTTTGACGACCTCCGTGGGTAAGTGGTCTTATAGTGAGAAGTCCAGGGTCCGATTCGCGGCAGGGTTAATTTAAGAATTTATAATTTCTTCTTTTCTCTGGTCTAGTCTGGTGGGGGACAGTCATGGCTAGTTACCACCCTACCAGCAAAGACGTACCGTCAAACGATTTAGCGTTCCGGCACAATATAGTGTAGAAACCGATTAGGGTTAATATAATTACTGCTATACCCATAACAGGTTAGCCCACTACCACCTTAGAATGCATCATGATTTAAATTTTAAACCATCAGGTGAGATCGCAGTCTAAGGCTAACTTGTAATGGACTTTAAAAAAATGTGTGTGCCAGCTTCGACGCACGACTGGAGTTTACTCTTTACAAACGATTAAAAAATATATAGATTACTAAATGGGGGTAAATGAACACATTTTTTATATTACTGGCATGCTTGATACATTTATTTATATTCATTATACATATGTAATTTATATGGATGGACATGGAAACATAAAATCAGTGACGTAACGGAGAGTTTAATTTTACTCCTCATAAAATTTCATACCACGGGCTTATAAGTATATGAAAATCGACTCTAAAGGAGGTAAACTCCAAAAAAACTATCGAAACAGACAATAAATAATAATGACGTGAACGCGAATAATGTGATCACAAACACTTCTAGTATCGAGTCGACGTAATTGGCACAGCGCGGCGTAGTGAACAGTAATCCAACACAAGCAGTACAGCATCATACAGTTAATTGGTCTACATACTTCTAGATTATTTGCTCAGAGCGGAGAAAGTGCCGCGATCGGAATGCGGCGCGGGACACCCATTACATTTTCCTTTCAAATCTTTTATTTACGTCAGGGAACATTTAACAGATACGTGAGAGAATGGACCACCTGAGATGTAGCTTATGTTTTGGTTTCGTTTTATTTTTAAAGCATTTTTGTTGCTCAAAAATACCAAAATATATCATTTTCACAGATTCTTCCCTCCAGCGCACAACGCCTGATAACAAGATGACAGATTGTCAAAATACCAGTTTACTTACAATAAAGTACGACTCAATGCTATGATTAGAAAGGGTGATAAAAATACCCTGGTCGCATGTCAAACTTATACTACGAAATCATAATCATGTAAGTAAATGGAAAATTGAACAAAAATCTTCTTTATTGGTATGAAATATTTGTGACTCTATATATACAGATCACGTAAACCTTTCAAAGTCAATATCGGTAAGTCGTAATATTATTGAATTTGATGGCGGACATGATTTTCAGAGTAGACTCTGAAAATGTCAATGGAACCTATCTGTTTCGAAATCTATTTCATGAAACTTTATTCATATCAAGTACAAAGGTTACTGTAACGGTGCACGCAACTCTTTATTCCATGTAGGCTTTCAGTGTATTTATTTATTTAACTTTATATAGGTACTTCCTCAGGGCCGCTTGCCACAAAGACATATAAACTCATTTAAATTGTCTAATGCCGTCACTTTTTGGCAGTAGCATATTGCGGTTGTTAAAAAGTGACAGCTTTAAAAAAAATTGAAATCAGTCATTGTGCAAGTAGACCTTATTCCTCATTATAATGTTTTTCCAGCCATATTCAAATTTGTCAAATCTCTTTTACTTTTAATATTTTTATAATATCCATGGAACTCAACGCCTCTTGTTCGCGAAGCAATATAATCTGTTTTGCATACGTTTCAAAGAGGTCATCAAATTAGTTTAAATATTTACCTTAATTACAGAAACCTAGATTATTTAAAATAATAAACACAATCAATGTATACGGTGCAATGTGAAACACTATACCAATTTGTTGTAGTATGGCTAAGCATTTTTGTTACGGTAGAATTTAATTTGACCTGATTAAAATACTGACCCGTACGAGTTTTGGCGTAATTAAATACTTACTTAACGTCGTGAAGCGATGAATCATACTCGTACATGTTAGCTCATTTACAAATTGCAGTATCTGATGCAAGTAGGTATCAAGTTACAGATGCCCTAAATGACCTCAGGCCTTATAAGAAGGACTTTAAAATTGCGTAACCCAATTAAACGGTATGTACCAACAGCTGATATAATCAATTTGCATTCATTATAAAACGACATTTTTTAGAGTTTCATTTTCAAATAATTAACTCTTAATGAATATTAATTAAATATTAAGTCTGGATATCTATTATTGCTATACAAAAATATAATGGTAGATAATCGATATAATTATATTTTAGAAGGCTCGCTTTCACATAACATAATATTTCAATGTATGTTGCTCTGGCGTCCAATCTAAACGCAGGAACCTCCGGTGCGAGGTCGCCTTCGAGTTGTTTTGACCCCTACAGTACAGCTGTTGTTTAGGCTAAGTGTTCTGGAATCTAATTCGAACAAATTTATTTATGGTAATAGAGAAAATTTGAGAAGTTTCGAGTAATGAATGATTGTTATATCTCCGTCATAATATATGGCTACGGAACCTGTACTCAAGCGCGACTTATCACGCTCACGGCCGGTTTATATTATTAACAGATGTAAGAGTACCCAAACACGGGGAACAGTTCATTTCCACATTATCTTGATTGTTATTCACCAAATATATACACGATTTGGATACTCTCATTAAGTTCCAATATTCAAAACAAAACAAACTCTACGTTTGTCGTCATAAGGTTGAGAACTGAGCGGGTAATGTTCGAGATAAATGCAGGCAACGTATCGTGAAGGCCGAGGTCGTTTCTGTCTAAAGGGAGTTCCGCTTTCCCATAACAATTTATGGTGTTCTCGGTAAGGCCTTAAATTGGGTGAAAAATAAATAAAATTGTCTTTAAATGAACGTCGACGCTCGAAGACGACAAATGTGCTTACTGCTTAACGGATAACATAAACTAGAATACGAGGACTTCTCGGTCTTCATTAAATCAAGCTGTCGTAGCTGGTAGATAGGTACGATCAGTAAATTCAGTCTCTATTTCACGAGGTATTTCGGAATGCGTGCGCTTGGTAATATTTCTTTGTCAGTAGGGTAGCAATTGGCAAGAACAACTAGCCACGGCTTTTGGCCGTTGCCGATTATCTGAATCATTTGTTAAAATGCGTACAGGCTCTGTCTAGGGCGCTTCTATCTAGTCCTCTTTATCATCATTCACAGTCTCAAATGGGGCTAATTATCTTGTAAACAAACTCTATACTTAAATGGTAGATTTTAAATGTCCTATCATGAATATCCCTTTCATATAGCTCCCTGTGGTGCTGACTGCTGGCCGAATTTGATTCAGACCTGTCAAATAAGTGCAGAGATTGCATACAACAACTAGCCATGCTCGATTGTTTAGGAGGTTATACCTCAAGTTCGTTGATTAGAGTATTTTCGTACCTACTTACCTACCACTAAACTGTCGGAATTTTTACCCACAATTTATGCAATTTAAACAGGCGAGGGTGAATCACGTAAAATTAAAAGCAAAGCGAAAATATATTAAGTCGAGTTAAACGTAGATACTTAATGATTTTTATTTAAAAATTCTTTAATCAATCCAGTCTTCATTTTGTTTAGGTCACAGTTCAAAGAGATGTAATCATATGCAAAGACGCTGATTGTGATGAAAGTAAACACGAGTGTTTAATCTATTATATTCGCGAGCTAATCAAACGTTAGCGCGAAAATTCCTCGAACAAAACCCCAACAAGACGGCCGCGAGAACTTTTCTCTAAATATTTTTGATTACTACAAATGCAGTAGGAATATTATTTTCTCGGATATAATTTAATGAGGCGTCATTTAGATATTTAAACTTCATTTACGGGACGGAAATGACAAAGCTACCAATAGGTATCATGCAGTCAAGAAAATGCACCATTTGGCTTTTATTTCACTGTGGTATTTGCCAAAATACTTTTTTTTGTTGGTGAAGAAAACTACTGGTTTGAAATGTTTTATTCCCGAAAATAGTCTTTAAATAAATTTGCTTAGGAGTCACGACAAATTATATTTATGACAAACTATTTAAACAAGAATAGTAAGCTAGATGACAGCCTCACAGAAACACGATACATGTTTTTATTTTAGACCTGTAGAAAAATCTACTTCGGCAATAAAATGGCCGATAGAGTAGCCAAATAGAGTATTAAAACAAATAATAGTCAGTTGAAAAATTTCTATAATGGTTTTGATATAACAAAGCTTTATATAGATTCTCTAATCTTAAGCTAAATCTCATTGTACACGTCGTATAAAATAATATGATAGAAATAGGCGCGATAAATTGATACGTCGGATTTGTCGCGCGTGGAATAGTCCCGCGTGACAAACGGAGGAGACAGACGCCGATAATACACCGTAACGTGTGAAATAAGGGACGATGTTTTGGACGATTCACGCAGAACCGTGTAGTAAAGCGTAGACGCTCGGAGGTATTGTACGTTATCAAATCAAAAATCTAGACATGAATCTGCCGTATGAATTGATTGAGCTATGTTACTCCAGTAAGTATGTCCTCAGGATATTCCAAAGCAACTTAGGACTTCGTAAGCTAAAGTAGTAATGGGTGGGGCACATATTTCGAAGTGCCGATAGAAGTTGAGGTACAGAATAGGTAATAGTTACAGTTGGTTGTTTTTTTTTACTGCGATCTCGCCTGATGGTAAGTGAAAATGCAGTCTAAGATGGTAGCGGGCTAACCTGTTAGGGGCATGGCAGTTATATTGAACCCATACCCCTATTCGGTTTCTACACGGCATCGTACCGGAACGCTAAATCGCTTGGCGGCACGTCTTTTACCGGTAGGATGGTAACTAGCCACGGCCAAAGCCTCCCACCAGGCCAAACCAGGGAAAATTCAGAAATTATAAATTTCCAAACCCTGCCGGGGATCGAACCCGGGACCTCCGCACGTTAAGGCAACAGCGCTCAACACTGCGCCTCGTCGTCGGTCGGAGGTTGTGGTCCCACGGTGCACCGGAGCGGCGATACGATACAGGCGGCGCAAAACCGCGGCTTGTGAAGCCCTTACAGGAGATTTATGTTCAGCGGTGGAGTCTATCAGTAGCCGACGACGTCTGTCTGGGATCCTAAGAGCCGCGCTTATTGTATGAACGAAGTAACACAACTAATCAAATCCAAATGTTTTCCTAGACAGAGCCGCCCTGTTTCGTCCCAGTTCATGTTTCTAAAATCTGTCTTTCACCCAAAATATGGAAATACATACCTGCTTTACAAACGGTAGTTGTTCCAATGATCCTGCAGTTCACGTAGGAAACGATTAAAAACTTGCCATTCCTACTCTTTTTTCAACTCCTCTCATCTAGAACATTAATATCTTGATAGCATCATTACTTACCGGTTGATTGTAAAGATATCAACGGTCATCGATAAAAAAGTTGAATATTTTAAGAACATCTTACCAATAAATATACACGACACTATGTAATCTCTTAAAGCCCACTCTACACTCGCGAGTTATAACTAGCCGAGAAGTTTGCGCGAGATTCGAACGTGGTCTCAGCGTGAAAATATTAATACGCTCTATTCTTGTAAAGACGTTCTCGCTGTCTTATTCGCAGTAGTGTTTTCGACAAAAACAAGGAAGTCTGATGGCCGCTCTACAGTTATGCCGCAAACGCCGCGAAACAATAGTTAGGAAGGTTTCGATGAACTTCGGCTTGAAATGAAATGTGTTCATGTAAGACAACTAGTAATAACTTCGTGTCAAGACTTTACTATCGTTCAGAAAGGATATCATTCAAGCAAAATTTTACAATATGCACCTGATATAGATACACTAATATTATAAAGTTTGGATGGATGCATGGATGTCTGGATGTAGCGCATTATCCCGGAAAATTAAGGAATTCCCGCGGGAACCAAAAACCTCAAACCATGTAGGCGAAGTCGCGGGCATCCGATAGTACATAATATACACAATTACTTCTAAATTTGTCAAAATAGACAGATCAATGTTTAACGTTGGAGCTAATGAGAAGGAGCGAATGTGAAGCCGCGACACTGTCAAAATCATCCGCGCAGTGGCATGCACAGGGTTTGAAGCTGGGGTAGGCATTAGTCGGTCAGAATACCTATTTACTAGCTGATTTGATGAAAAATGAGCATTGACGCATTTCCATTTAGGTAAGCAGTTTTCCATTTAGGCAAGTTTGTCCCTCTATGAACTGCACGCCACCGCATCCGCGGGTTCCACAGCGCGTGTACTCCTGCCGAAAAGAATACCAACCAAAAGCTCTGGCCGCCATCAATTGTCGTGAAGGTGTCAGCGCGCGATAATTGACAATAACGATCTCGGCGACTACAGCCGCCGCTCTGATGACACCACGAAGCAACAGGGGACCGCATGAGTATTCAGGGACAAATGCTTACAAATATTTATGATTTTGTATCGGTTTTCTTCAAAATACAACATGTGGCATTTCTGTGGGAAATCTTACTAATATTATAAATGCGAAAGTTTGGATGGATCTGTGGATGTATGGACGTATGGATGTTTGTTACTCAATCACGCCCCAACGGCTGAACGGATCTGGCTGAAATTTGGCACATAGATAGATTAGAGTCTGGAATAGCACATATGCTACTTTTTATCCCGGAAAATTAAGGAGTTCCTGCGGGAACCAAAAAACCTCGTTCCACGCAGATGAACTCGCGGGCATTAGCTAGTCTTTGATATTTCGGGATGAAAAGTGTAAGTAGCTTAATAGGTACTTACGTTTCCAGTGTGCAACGTATGTCCGATAATTACCCAGAAAATTAGATGGGGCGTGAAAGCGTAGCAGCATGCAGATAGCAAACACACACACTAACAAACACACTTTCGCATTCATTTTATTATTATTATGGAACCCGAGTAGACACTACCCAAGTCCCAAACCGTTGAGTGTGCATCTTGATATATTATTTTGCCCATTCCTAGTGGAGTTTAAGAAATTAAATCCACACGAAGACGGGTTGAATCGGTTAGTCTTACCCCAAAAATTTATAATAATTTATGAATATCATACTGTGACTGGTGACCCTTTTATGAAGTTATCAGTATTATCAATGATTCATTCATTTCATTCATTGAAGGATTGTGTCAACAGAATTCTGATAACTCAAGATAAGCGCAAGAAAGCGGGCGCTTTTGTTTAACTGAAGCTGGCTCCGGTGAACAAGGCTTTTGTTTGTAACCTCAAGTACAAACTATAATTATATAATTATATTTTATTGTTATTTAATTATTTTCTGTGTTCATGGATTTCGTACGCAAAATCTCAGTTTTCTTGACCCAGTTGTTAGTTTCTGATAAAATAAGCTTTATAATTTTTAATCCATATTCCACACTCACATGTTTTACAAATGTGGAAGGGTTTTTGTTTGTAGGTTTCTCCTCTAATCCCGCCGCATCAGAGTAATAGACGCAGAAAAATAAGATTTTTAAAACCTATAAACCACGCAGATGAAGTCGCGAACATCTCCTAGTAGGTACCATAATAAAAGGTTTTTCCAGAACTAGTTGAGACGTAGATATACGAGGTTATATCGTGTTAAACGGCGTCCCTAGGCCGAGCTTTATTACCTGACACTGGAAACAATGTCAAGGAGTCCCGGATTATGTTCCCGGCGCGTAAATATAGAGTCTCCTTGGATCGGGTTGTTTATGTGTTACTGCGGTGACACTTGGACACACCGACCGGGCATTTTATTGTACAATTTCATGGGAGACCTGCTTTGCGATATTTATTTGAGGTTACACACTTTTAAAATATATTGTTCCCCTGACCGATTTTCGGCTTCGGCAGCCCACGAAGGCTAGCCTGCAACTATACGGTATAGGGTGCGCAAACAACTACAGGTGCACTATCAGTACTCCCTGATCCCTCACAGTCAAAGTCATTCCAGCCTTTTTTGACCCGAGACTCCTCTACCCTTACCCTTATACCCTTTCAGCTCTTCATGAGCCGTTGCCGAATTAGATAATACACTGCCATTACATTGATACATTATTTTAATTAGCCACAAACTTAAAGAAAAATCTCCTAAATCCTTCTACATAATACGTAACACACATTAATTATCGTCAACTAAGTGTAAAAGTTTGCGATAGAAGTAACTACGAAAAGCAATAACTCAATATTTCAACGTCCTTTAAATTTCAGGCTATTGCCATACAGCGTGTTGTAGATTCAGACGAGTATAAAATAAAGCTTGAATTTGTTAAAACCAACCACAGATAATAGACAAGTTAAAATTATGAATTAATTAAATTTAGTTTCAATTTAGATTGGAATGTATTTCATAGTTTTAATTTGATATTTTTGTTATAAATAAATTTATTTGCCATAAACCTATGACCTACTTATATAAAATTAAGATTTAATAATGAATGGAAATAAATATTCTCCTATAGACAAGTTTAATATAAATCAAATTAAAAGCCCGCAGCTACATATGTGCAGCAAAGTGTAAGAATAACAAATACGCATCATACGAATCTCGTGTCAGCCCGACCCGTTATTTCTCATCGTCTGCCTCTGCACTGTACATCTGAGCTCTCAGTGTTTTCCAAAGAAAGTACAATAGTACAAACACCAGCCTGTTCACGTAGACAGCTGGACATAGGCCAGTCTGAGAAATCACAATAATTAGCTGCCCTCCTCTTTCAATTCTAGTTTTAATCGACGAAATAGGATATTAGGTAGGATAAACCACCTGCTAGCAAATGATAATGGAAGTTAACCAACCAGGATATTAACTACTTCTTTATTACTAATAATCTAAACTTCTCCGCAGCTAATAGCTATCTCGGGCTGGAGCTTCAAACCAGATAAAACTTGCATCCATCTTTGTCACCGCTTGCATCCATGCTAACTTAGTGCGCGGCAGGTATTCCCAAACATATGCAATCATATGCCAAATATAAAAATAAATTCCGCTTTTATCACCCAATATTTTTGACCCTATTTTTTTGAATTCTGAGCCTCTTGCATAGCAAAAAAGCTCATAAATAATGTAAGCACATTTATACTATAATATGGCGTTAATTTTTCCCACGAAAAAAGCAGGACAAAAAACTGCAGTTTGGGAGACGCTGTACGCGACGTGCGGACGATAAATCAAACTTTCGATCTCTCTCAGCGTGGCTCGTGAGTGGGAGCCTGCGTGTTCACTATTTAGGTGAAGTGTAAACTATCTGTCCATCTCGTGTACACTCGAGATGAAGTGCTCATTGAACTCAATTCTGGACCGATAAAAAATCGGACGCGCGTATCAAATTTCTATTAAAAACTATAGCTTTTATACTCTGCGCTTTGAGAGCGGCCATTGATGCGAAGATGGTGCGGTTTAATGAACCGTCAAAATGGTAGTCAAGTAAAAAATCGGCAGCTGGGAGATGACCGTCAGAAATGAAGCTTCTACATATTTTTCGGTGAAAGTAAATTTAACCGGACTAGATCTCGGGCTGATTCGATCGAGTCTAATCCTTTCCAGTCAGTTAGTCAGTCAATACGAAAAAGTCAGGTAAAATAAAGAGATTTATTTCTGGTGTGTGAAGAGTTTTTCGTTTCCTAACTGAATAATGTTTTGTCCGTCACCATAATCATCATCAAACCATCGCCGACCCACTACTGAGTTCGAGTCTCCTCTCAGCACGAAAAGGGCCATTGTCCCCCCAAGTGCAGGGGCTTGGCCATAGTCCACTACACTAACCAAGTGCAAATTTGCACTTCCCACACCTTTGAGAACACTATGATGAACTCTCGGCTATGCAGGTTTCCTCGCGCTACTTCCCTTCTCCGTTAGAAACAGTTTTTTTTTTCTAATATTCAGTACCAATATAAAGATACTGAATATAATTACAATCTAATGAAAGTATTTGGCTATTAAGTAATTTTACTTTAACCTAAGCTTATATTATTATCATAATATATCCTAAGAAATTGTCTAATTGTCCCTTAGTCTTTCTTGTTAAAATATACACTTTGTTCATGTGTTCTTTCAGGCAGCACTTCACTATACTATGCCCTAACAGCTAACTCATAGGATTTCGTCCATTTTAGTCTCACTAATTGCGTAATGTCGTTAGAACACGTGATATTTAAATGCTAAAAATGCACATAACACACACACAACCTCCCGAATAAGAGGGCGACGTCTAAGCCACTAGGATAATCCAGTCCAAGTCTCTGTTACTACCCATATAATGGAAACAAACAGCTAAGGGCAGCGGTTACTTATGTATATGTCACCGTAAGATTGTAAAAACCGTTAGATTATAATCTAACTCGCGCAATTCTAAACTGTCGAAAGATTGTAAACTGTTCAATGTTCTGAGTGTCAATTTTTGAAATATTCATTTTATTTACGTTTTCTTGTCTCTTTCTTGTAGGTTAGGTTAGGGTTCGACATAAATAATCAACTGGTGCCCGGCCTGTCGGGCACTTAGGTTTTATCGGGTTTAAATACCTATCAGATTACAATCTACCGGAAAATAATGTGTTAAATTCTAATCTTTCGACAGTTTAGAATTTCGCGAGTTAGATTATAATCTAACGGTTTTTACAATCTTACGGTGACATATACATTGATATAATAATTGTAAACTAAATTTTTATTTAAAAAGAGCAACCACCGAGTTTCTTGCTGGTTCTTCTCGGTAGGAATGGCATTCCGAACCAGTGCTAGATTCACTTGACGATTCAAAAGTACTTCAAAAGGTTTATTTGAATAAAATATTATTTTAAAAAAAAACGGTTTTTTTTCTAAGACGCAGCGGGCAGTGGGCACGGATCCGGCGAGACCGCGAGATGAGCCGGCGGCGGAGCGTGCAGCAGATGAGGTCGTTCACCCCGGCCCCGGCGCTATCGGCAGGTCGAGGTCAGCCGCATCCGCCGCGCCCTGGCTATCAGCTTCTGCGCTCACAATGCCGCCAAGAGTCAAGACCCACTGCTTGACAACTGTTAAGATACTTACAACACTCTTCCGGGTTTCGACACTTCTTGTGCGTTTTGAAACAGACAAATAGTTTAAACTTTAACCCATCTCTTTAAATAGTTTACACAACTTACTATTAAAATGGTATACTACAGGCTTGTGTTTGCTGTTCATTGCTGCGGGTGCGGCATCGCATACTGATGACGCGGCGGGACGCATGCGCACTGCCAAGTGCCTGCACTCTGCGAAGCTGCCAATCCGCACTCGGCCAGCGCGGCGAATTAGGACGAAACACTTCACACATTACAGGAACCTCGTATTCTAGTGGCTCGGCGATAGTTTCAAATGATGATGTTAATTTACCTAACTATAGTTTAATTGCAAAACTTGTGACTATAAGTATAATTTAACCGATAACAATAATAATTATTATATTGATTGCGTTGCGACCATCAGCTTGAATTCAGACCATTGTAATGTTGCCTGAGTCCAAGCGTCCAGCAGTCGTTAGCGGTCAAGCTATGGAAATTAAGAGAGCACAATAGCGAAGGTAGTTAACACCCACAAAAGGCTATAGCGGCAATCGAACTGCCCCCTAATGGTGCTGCAGCAATTTCCTTCCAAGGGAGTTATTAAAGACCACAATTACACTTGTAAGTGTTTACGTAAGTAGAGATCACGGAAGTAACTTACATAACTAACATTTGCATACGATACGCGACTAACAAGACTGTTTACAGTTCGAAGTTATGTGGCTTTGGTTGGTGTCTTAATATCTACTCTTTACATACTAACAAAATTAACAACGAATCTTTACTTGCTATTGTTATAATAATATTTCTTAATCTAACCTTCTTACATTTTCAATGCACCCTTCTTCGAAATCGATGAGTATACAACCTTTTTTTTTTCGAGGGGGATATCTTCCTAAGATACCCAACTTCTGGGGAGAAGTCGGATTATGTAGCATTTGTACCTACTAAAACCCCGTCGGTGGCCACCCTCTGCATATTGAGAGGGTCCGAGATCTCTATAAAGAACGGAGTCCCGGTGCTCACACCCCGGACTACTCTGCACTCGCTGTGAGATATGGATGCTAGTGCCACAGCAAGCAGCCATCTTCCCAAGGCCACTTAAAAAATGGACGATGGAACGACTGGACCCCCATCCCAGCCGCTCGTGACCTCGAGGACCCTTACGTCAGGTCTATTGGATGGACTGGCCGGCTTACGGCTTTGTCCTGGCACCTTTCTCTCCTGGCGGGAGCGGCTAGCTCTCGGACCCGCTCAGCAGCCTCCTTCTCCACCATTACGGTTTCACAAAAGGAGACCACTGCCTTCCAAGTTTCCTCTTTTTCCAGCATAATGAGTATACAACCTACATAGATTTATTAAGGAGTTGCATCTTTATGTTGCAACTTCAAACTGAGTACATATTACAACTCATAACTATCATAGGTATACGCGACTTAGGTAAGTAAAATTTACAATTGTAATCGTAGCCAAAGGCTTAGTTCCTACACATAAGACAGGCCGCAGTGGCGTAGAATTATCACTTCCTGTCGCATAGCGATGCATCAGGCAATCAGCGTTGCACTGGCGCCTGAGGGCTCTGCGCACGCGCCGCGCATCGCTAATTCCTGCGATAGGCTAAATACCTACTTAACTAGGAAGAGCTTTGTGAGCTGCGCTTGACTGGTTAATATTCATTACCTGATTTGAATAATCATACTCCCGCTTCGATGGCTTTGCTTTGTTGCCATTAATAGCGTTAAACGTTGCGTGATTGAGTTAAGTACATAAAAACAATAACAAGAATTAATAATAGTTTATATTTTGGTCTGCAAATAGTTTAAATGATTTATGCGGAGTTTGCTCGAAAAAGTATTTCTATAACTGTTTATAACTTGGTATTACTAAAGTAACTATTTCCACGTCATAATATACAACCGTACCTACTATCTCTTCATCATCGTCAAGTGTCAACCTTTCCACAGCCTGTCCAGCACGAATCTGCAGGCATGGCTGAAATTTTGAATGAAGATAGCTGCAGCATATACCATGAATTACACATAGGCTATAATTATTTTATAACGGAAAATTAGTTCCTCAGGGAAACAGACACTTTAATCTACGCGGACGAAGTCGAACCCAGGATTGCACCGTCCTTTTTTTTGGACGATAACATAATTTCAACCTTGTTTTGCGACATAATATGCTGATGCGGATATATAACCCGTTTTGCGATGACATTTATTTTCATCGCAACTATCAAATATCCTTTGCTCCATCAAGCAATCATCGCTCATCACTGATGCAAGACCTGTCGTCGAGTATAGACGTCCAACGAACGGCATAATTTTCGGTGCATCGGAAATAGCCCCGCTCGATTCTGCGGCCCACTTGAGCTGTACCCACATCTGTCGTCACCGGATCCCTCCAGCCCGTCCCACTGTGAACATCGTTCACAACATCCACTCTTTAGTTCGGTCTAAAACTTGCATCACTATTTATAAATCGTTTGTCGCGATGAGGAAGGCCGACACTTAAATAACTATGGAGTTTCTGTTAGTGATTAAATCAATTATTTAATTGCCTATTTTTTTCAGTCACTCTCCCTCTCATATTACGTTTTACAGGTTGACGACCTCCGTAGCGCAGTGTTGAACGCTGTGTTTAGAAATTTATAATATTTGAATTTTCTCTGGTCTGGCCTGGTGGGAGGCTTCGGCCGTGGCTAGTTACCATCTTACCGGCAAAAACGCAATTTAGCGTTCTTGTACGGTGCCGTGTAGAAACCGAATAGGGTTATGGGTTTAATATAACTGCCATGCCCCTAACATGTTAGCCCGCTACAATCTTAGACTGCATCTTAACTTACCATCAGGTGAGATCGCAGTCAAGGGCTAACTTGTAGTGGATAAAAAGAAAAAAAAAAAGGTTATCTTTGATACTTTAAAATCCAAAGCTGCACAAATAAGCATTGGATGCTCCATGCGCCTGTAACTTTAAGCTCCAGCTATCACTGTAATGTATTCACAGTGACCAATGGGCGTGACGTCACACTTCACGCTCTGCGGCGGAATACCAATGACCAGCCAACAAACACCGTACGCTGCTCGTTATGTAAATGCTACATTACAGCATGCACTTCATTGCAACTGTGCATAAAAACCTAATTTGCATGTTACGTTACGTATTGTGTGCACCGGAAAATGCAAAGCTATCTCAAGCAATGTTTTTTCTATAGCTTTGACTTCTTTCAACTTTGAAGTTGAGTGCTCTGAAATGAACGTAATAATAACTTATCTATTGAAGCTTTTTATGTTCCTATATAATATAGTATATATACTACTTATGTGACCCGCAGGACCCATAGAATATCTCGCTGATAGGGGAACTGGGTTAAGTAGGTACGAAAACAGCGAATAGGGAAAATAAGGAGATGTTTTCATTCGTATAATGATTGTTTAATCTGGTGGGAGGCTTCTGCAATGGCTTTAGCTAACACCCTAGCAGCAAAGCCGTACCACCAAGTCATGTAGCTTTCCACTTTCCAGTACGATACCGCCTAGAAACCATTTTATAACTAAACCATCCTAGAATCCATGATTGCATACCGCCAGATGAGATCACAAATTAAGACTCACTGATTACCAGGTTAGACTACAGCCAAGGACAAACGTGTAGTAGTAAGAACAGAACGATCTCAAGCGAGTCACTGGCGTATTTTGTGGACATGCAAGAGACCTATGCTTTATGCCTTGCAAGATAGTAATTTAGTCATATGAGAATATCGTTTGAAAATACCAACACGATTGGCCTTGGTGAAATTGGGAATTAAGGTCCATCAAACTTATCTATCTGGTCCGATGGCCGTACTAGCGACGCTGTCACCGGGTCAGATAAGTTTGTGGGACTATACTTTCGGAAACTTTATTTATTAGAGCGTTTAAACAGACCAATGCAACGGTCTGCCGGTTATGATTGTAGTCGTATGTATCTAAGTACCGACTAGTGACAGTGATGATGATGACAGGCAGTGGTGTGTCCCGCTATTGCGCGCCGACTGGCTGCCTGCCACGCTCTGCGGACGACAGCCGACCGTTCTGCTTGCACGCCCGGTGACCTGCGACATAGCTGCCCGAGCGTGAAATATACTCAATACTCAATAATATAATTTATTCAATATAGGTACACCATAGGTACACTTATTGACGTTAAAAATTACTTACTTAAAAAACATGATGGTGATAATTGGTTACGGTATCTTAAAACTAAAGCTACGAGGGAAGGAGGGAAGAGGCAAGGAGAGAAATTAAATTTTTTTTTTTTTATTATCATAATAAATATCGTTGCAATTTTGGTGGGTAGCACTGCGAAAAACCACGTAGATTTAAATTGTGTGCTCTTCCGTCAACATATTATCAGTGTTTTAAATTACTTATAGCTAGAAATAAAATTATTTATTTATTTATTATGATTTTTTATTTCAAGTAGGACAACTTGTGTCACTTATGATACGTCAGGACTTCCGATTCAGAAAGATGTTTTTACTGAGAAGAGCCGGCAAGAAACTCAGTAGTTGCTCTTTTCAGAAACAGAAAAATGTTACAATGTCTAAACAATACACAATACTTACTTGCGTTAGGTAACAAATATTATACTGACTTGCGAGCTACTGGATGCGAAGCCGGTTGCCCCCATGGAACTTTATTATTCAGAAAATCATCAATAGTAAAATAACCTCGCCATAACAAATGCTGTTTAACACAGTCTTTTAATTTATGCAATGGCAAATCCAGAACCTCTTATGGAAAATTGGAGCCATGTTATAAACCCGCTACTAGTATTATAGTCACTGTGAGATATCTCTCTCGCGGCTGTTACAACGGCTGGTCGATGAAAAAGCTGCGAGAAAGCTTTGTCACGCTGATTGGGCATAGGCTGTAACCATGCGTGTCATCACGATCATGTTTTTTAAAATAATAGTAAAATATTAGTAATTAATAATGCCTTGGCTCATAATGCCTTGCAATACAATATTGATAATCTTAAATCAGAAACCTTTTCGCAAACGACAGCAATAATGTACAAAGTTCCAACTAAATTCAATTAAAACTAATTGAAACGCTTTTATATTAATATTCGATTCTTCTCATGAAGGCTCGTGATAATTTGCGCGACATTTTTAGATTTTTCAATGTCAAGGTTTAGCGAACCTTTTTATCAGAATGGATGACTGTCGGCAGTCCAAAATATTCCCATGCCAGTCTGGTGGATCTCTGTTCAACCGAACTCAAACAAGTCAACAAGTTACGAAAGCTTTTATAAAAATCTACCTATCATCAAATAATTTTTGTACTAGCTTCCCGGGACTTGCTTTTTTTGAGTTTGAATAATATGTCATTTATTAATTTTATGCCAATATTCATAAGATACATTAGCTGTTAGTCATCTGTATTTCAAGTATGAAGCGACTCTGCCGCGGATCCATAAGTATCCATGAATACATATTGGCTTATCGTAGGATTGATGAAGTCAGGGACTTGGAGGAAACTCATGATAAGACCTTCCGTTCGAAATGAAAGAAATAAATTATTGACATTTTAAGAGAGTTGGGTGGATTTACATTATACTATACCCATCATTTGAACCCTTTTCAATTGAATTGATGCTATTCAATTTCCACACCCGGACTCTACATATTATTGTACACGTAAACAACTTTGTCAGCTATGAAATTCACAAATAACTTTGGATTCATTTGTAAGTTGTTGTTACCGAGTGATTTTGTGTGAAGTCACAGAATATATTATTATAATATATTCTGTGACTATTGTATATATATATATATATATATATATATATATATAGTACCTTGTCAATTGTAAAAGTGGTTATGAGTGGGCCACATGTTTAATTCGAAAAACCAATAGTACATAGATGGTTATAATATGGTTCAGCAACCCCAACACCTACAACACCCTACAAACCCAACGTCTTCAATGAGTCTTCCGTTGGTAACGGACGCTTCAACGTGTGTGAAACCCATGCAAGAGACCTATACTATCCACCAGTGCATTTCTAACGGTTAACTCAACTTTCATGAAGACATATACGAACAATATTCTCGTCTCAAGCATTATACAGTTCTGCAATGCAAACAGCTTTATGAGTTGGTACAACTCAAATATAATTATACGTTTGCACACTCGGTTGCTAATGCTCTATAATAAATCTTAATTAAAGTACAAGAGGAGCTGTTAGTGCGTATAATCGTATAATTGAGTTCACCAACACTCCTCAACTCTGGGCCTGTGTGACAGTGAGATGTAATTACATCGCCGGAAGTCGACCGTTAGTCGCACTGGAGTTACTAAAGTGTATAGGATAGGCTTGTATGATGGACACTCTGCTCTTAGAGTACGTATTGTGATATGTGCAAAGCTGTCCCTTCGCTTTGGCTATCAGACGCTGTGCTACAGAGAACTAGCAATAACCTTCCTAGTTCTCTGGATATAAGATATAGGAGTTTTGGATAAAAGCAGGCGTTACTTTGCGGAAGTCCATTATAATCAAGGAACGGGAATCTCAATTTTTTGTAATCTTATTGGACGGGGCATATCGCAAGGTACAGGTCCAAGCTACGCGTTGTACCACATAGATTTATCTGATTAGGTGGATTATAGCGAATTAAGATTCCTAAGTTACAGAGTAACTTGCATCCAATCCATGTATTTTAGAATTTCAAATAAACTGCGACATATTGAAGTAACGGGATACAAATTTCGACTCGATCAGACCAGTGGAAGTTGCTCACGTGCCTTCATCAACTAGATAAGAGCGTTGATCCTCAAACGGCCGAACCAATTTTATTGAATCATAGCTACGAGTAAGAACACTCTCGATCGAGACACATTTCAAACAAAATATAATCAAAATTGGTTCATCCGATTGGGAGCTCTACGATGCCACAGACAGACACACAGATACACACGATAAACTTATAACAATTATTTTTGCGTCGAGGGTTAATATAAAGGAAATCAGCATAATTTGAGCATGGACGCCAAGAAGTATGCTCCGTCCACGTATCATGTGCAGAAGTGGCAGGCAAGAGGAGGCCTCTGAAGAATATAATTGTGGCATAAATATCCACTCATAGTCCGTACAGATAAGTTTATCTGACCCGGTGTCCGGTAAATTATTAGTATTAGTTCCAATTTTGGCCACCGAGCCAGATAAGTTTGACGGACTGTATGCAAGTGGTTTTGAAGAATTTAAGATGTTGCAATAAAAACGTCAACATTTACGAAGCATTAATGGTAAATTTCTGAACTTTTCTGGGATAGGTGCCCATTTCATGATAAGCATTTTCTTAATAAAATTTAGGTTTATTTCCCTTTGGATTGGAAACACCTGTGAATCACAACAATCCCGAAATAAATTCTTAACTTTAAAATGAGTAGGCGGCACTCACCAGTGAGAATGAATATAGATGGAGTTGGCGAGTGTTCCTTAACTTTGGCTTCCTCGGGACAGCGTGATGCAATTACTGGCGATCGGAAGCGGACCATTAAAATATTATGCTAGGAACTAATGGAGCTAATGGAGTCTCGTGCCAGACCGGAAGTGGCGAATTTACGCCGCCCACGCACCGAGCTTTTGGAATTACATTTTTCATCGATGACATGGATGATTAAAGTTTACGTATTGATTTTAGTTTTATCTTTGCCCATCCCGCGCCAGCTTCGCTCGGGCGAAATTATTAAGATTATTGACCGAGCGAAGCGAGCTAGCTTTCTCTGAGTATACTTGAGTGAATTTGCACTTGTCCGTCCGTCCGTCTGTGCCTTATAACTTCTGAATTACTGAACGTAATTACGTCAAATTTAAATATAATATGTAAACCAATGGCCTCCCGCCGAATATGGCTTAAAAAGTTATAAAAAAAATTATTTCACGGGGGCTCTCATAGAAGCGAATGCGAAGTAAAATATTTTTATAGCGTTACATTGGGTTACGGTATATTATTTTAAATATAATTAGAAATAAAGTACAATTTTTTTTTTAATTTTTCCCCTAAAATTGACAAAATGGGGGGCTTTCAAAGTGGAGATTTTCTAACGTCCAAAGTTGACCTCAGTACTCTCAATTTTCAGAAAGGCTGAGCCTGAAATTGGATCAATTATTTGAATTATATCCTGTACTTGAACAACTAGTACTAAAATAAGATAAATATTGTAAGGAAACGAAATTATTTTATTTTTAATGAGCTTCAGTATTTTTAACAGAACTTCACAATGATGTCAATAGATGGCGCTCTGTAAAAGTTTATTCGTTTCTCCAATAACTCTTTAGCTCTTTTGCGTCTAATGTTAAAAGTTAACTATTACAATATATAGTTAGAACTATCTCATGGATACCGCGAGGTCTCAGTTCGGGGCGAACCACTAGCTTACTTCATTACCTATGTTATGGAGAAACTGCCCACGACTTCGTCCGTTATTTGCCGCTGCAACTCTTTGATTTTGAGGGATGTTAAGTAGCTTATGTCCTTCCCCATGACGCAACCTGTCCCTGTATCTAATTTCGTCAAAATCGGTTTAATAGATGAGCCGTCAAAGCGTACAGACAAACACACGTTCGCATTTATAATATTAAGTATGTATTGGACGAAATTCATTCTGAACTGAAATTGATAATGTTAAGGACTTTTTGTTAACGCCTCTTTTTCCTGATATCAATGAATGCCTGATACCACCCAAAACGTACTTACTCGTATCTCAAAGTTATCATCTTCAAACGCTCCACATTCCATTTCTTAGCAAGGCTTACCGAGATAGTCCTAAGTACTTAGTTAACTAAAAATCTCAAAATACCATAAAATGATAAAAGATACTCTTATAAGCTTACAATCTACGATAGGGATTATATTACCAAACGGTATACAGATTTATTTGGCTTGGATAAGGTACGGTTCGTAAAGTACATAACTCAAAGTAATTTTCATGCATGAACTGAAAGGATGAGTTTTTGTGCGAGCTCTTCTCAGACTAGGGTGCGTTTAGAACTCTCATAGTTTCAGTTTTAAGATACCGTAGTTAATAATCTACAATAAACTTACTAGAAAACTTATTAAGTAAAAGTTTGGCCATTTGCGTGGCAATGGAATGTTTATTTCATGTAGGACTTGTGCCACTTATAATAATATTTCGGGACGGAAAGCAGATTCTTCTGAATAGAAAGTGCAAGAAACTCGGCAGTTGCCGGCCGTTGACTGCCTGAAAAAAGGAGTATATTGTTTTGAGGGTTCATGTATGTATGTATGTATGTGAGTTTGTATATTCCACCATAACTTCTATACGCCTGAACCGATTTTGAAAAATGAGTAGGGTATCGTTAGAATCCCTAGCTTATTCCGGGTGACATAGGCTACTAAAATTAAAAAAAAATTGATGGGTTGACCATGGTCCCGCATTAAAGACTAAAGTTGAAAAAAAATTTTGAAAATAAGATTAACTATATAATTATCATCTAGAAAATGATGAGTGAATTCCAAAAATATATAACACTATAGTTCGATAACCAGTGATTCACAAAAAAATATCATTTAATAAAAATGTGAATAAGATTCTAATTTATCTAGATTAATTTAATGTTTAATTTTGGTTATTAATCTTGTTCTAAAGTTACCCACCTTTTATGTTTATTATCTATAGTCTATGTAATGTTTATTATCTGTCCTTCCTGAATATTATTATTCCCTGCTTTCCCTCCAAATAGTGTACTTGTGATTGAAGACTGCCAAAAATGGTGGAACAAAATTTATACTAACTTTTTTTGCACATTTCTGAAGCATAATAAAACATACAACGAAGTGGTTTTGCGTGTGCCGGCCAGCTTGTGTATTGTGTGACATCCACCTTGGACTTCCTACAACATTCCTGTTGTATTTTTGGTAAGTCTAAGTAGGTTTATATTTTATACACGGTGCCAAATTTCCAAATAGGCCTGGAGAGCATTTTGGAAATCTCTTTCCTCGGCTTTTTATTGCACATTTAGATTTTTAACTTTTTAGTTCGTTTTTGGCAGGGCAGTCGTGTTTTTTATTTTTTTTAATTATGACTTGTATGTATACGCTCTTTTGAACAAATGCCACCTTAACCTATCCGGTGCCCTGTCCCACGGCCGGCAAGTGGGAAGCGGCTTAGAGCGGCGTAAAGGTGACGCCGGATTAACACTAGCCTCACTGTCACTGCGTTATCGCGGCCCAATGCGAGAGCAGGGGACCCCACGCAGCGGTGGCTTACCCACACACTCAGGATATCAAGGGGCTTATTACTCCTCACAGTTATAATAAGATAGTATGAAAACCACTATAAACTTATCTCATTACTCTTATCACCACAAAACAATTATACTAGTGGTTCGCGCCGAACTGAGACCTCGCGGTATCCATAAGATAGTTTTAACTAGGTATATATTGTAACAGTTAACTTTTAACTTTAGACGCAAAAGAGCTAAATAGCTATTGGAGAAACGAATAAACTTTTATAGAGAACCATCCTTTGGCATCATTGTGAAGTTCTGTTAAAAATACTGAAGCTCATTAAAAATTCAATAATTTCGTTTCTTTATAATATTTATCTAATTTTAGTATTTGTTATTCAAGTACAGGATATAATTGAAAAAGTTTCAGGCTCTTAACTGCCTCGTTGGTCTAGTGGTTAGCATGTTTGACCGCGGCTGACGAGGTCCCGGGTTCGAGTCCCGGGGCGGGTCATAATAAGTGTTGGGGTTTTCTGACTAGAAATTCTCAGTACTAGCCCGGAGTTAGGAAGTCGGCAGTGTTTTACCCCCGTGCCTCGGAGAGCACGTTAAGCCATCGGTCCCGGCTATTATCACTAACATGATAATAGTCGTTAAAGCCCGCCAACCCGCATTGGAGCAGCGTGTTGGGTCTAAGCTCTAATTCCCTCTGTCCTATGAGAGTGGAGGCCTGTGCCCAGCAGTGGGACGTTAATGGGCTGTAGTGGGATGGGGGGGAATTGAAAAAGTTTCAGGCTCAGTCTTTCAGAAGAAGTTCTGAGGTCAACTTTGGGCGTTAGAAAATGTCCACTTTGATTTCGTCAAATTTAGGGTACAAATTAAAAAAAAAAATTTTATTTCGCATTCGCTTCTATGAGAGCTCCCCTGAAATAAAGATTTTTGTAACTTTTAAACCATATTCGGCTGAAGGCCATCGGTTTACATATTATATTTAAATTTGAAGTAATTACGTTCAGTAATTCAGAAGTTATAAGGCTCTGACGGACGGACGGACGGACAAGTGCAAATTCACTCAAGTAAACTCAGAGACCTTCGCATCGCTCGGTCAAATATTTATGTCGTTACATTAGCATGGCTCATTCTGAAGGATTATTCAAACTGAAACTCAAAGTATAGTAAGAGTTAAATGCAGAGCTTTTATATGTTGCACCCATCGACCATACAACCTAAGGTTGCACCATACAATTGCTCTGCATTCAACTCGCGCGCGAAATGTATATTTATTCAAAACTAGATGATGCCCGTGACTTCGTCCGCGTGGTTTAAGATTTTATTGATTCCCACGGGAACTCTTTCATTTTCCGGGATAAAAAGTAGCCTATGTCCTTCCCCGGGATACAACCTATCCCTGTACCAAATTTCATCAAATTTGTTTGAACAGATGGACCGTGAAACCGTAGCAGACAGACAGACAGACAAACACACTTTCGCATTTATTAGTATAGATAGTACGGATTAGTATGGATTTGTACATCTTCTGAACGTCACGTTTACAAAGTATAAGACGTGATGGTCATAATTAACAAAGGTACAAGGGTTCCAACCACTTTATTCTCTCGGTAATGCTAAAACGTAAAAAAAACTCGATGCAAGCCCAGATTAAAAATAAGCTAATGACAGACTACTTATAACGATGCGCCTTATTAGCTGCTAACCCATTATTTTCGGTATCCATGTAAACAGTTTTGAAGTCTTATTTGAATTAATAGCTTTCGTTAGAGAATACAAAACGAGATGTTGGTAATCCTCATTCATAGAGCAGTGAAAGCTTAATTAATTAAACATTTACTATAAACAATCTTGCTAATCAACGAGTTGAAGCATTACCGTAGGGCGTAACTTGTGGATTAAGTACTCGTCAAAGGCTTTTCTTTGAGTTTAAGATTTATGTAATAAGTTTCTGGTGAATACACCTGTCATTAAAATGACTCCAATGAAAACGATTTAGTGAGCGCTTTAGTAAACTTATATTAATTTTAAACAATATATTAATTTTAATACTGTAAATACAAACTGAATACGTAAAATAACTTACAAAAAAAAGATAAATAAATAGTCGTTCACTCTCCGCAAAAGAAGTTGTAACAAAAGTAATACAATTACTGTAAGAGCCTATGCACACGGCGTATATTTTCTACACGCAGACGACGCGATACAAACGGATTCTTACGCAATAGGGATGATGCCTGTATCAAAAATAAATTATTTCTAACTGATTATTAATAGTACACAAATTAATATACTTTCGGTCTGTCGCGGCCCGCGGCGCAGCGTGGTATTCGTCTAAGTACGAGCTAAAGAATCTTCTTTAGCTCGTACTTAGACGAATACCACGCGCGTTTCAATGGCCACACACATCTTTGTGTGGGCATTGAAACGCGCGTCCCATGCGTTGTTGGATGCGAAAGTTTGGATGGATGTATGGATGTATGGATGTATGGATGTATGGATGTATGGATGTATGGATGTATGGATGTATGGATGTATGGATGTATGGATGTGTGGATGTATGGATGTTTGTAACTCAATCACGCCCCAACGGCTGAACGGATCTGGCTGAAATTTGGCACAGAGATAGTTTATAGTCTGGAATAGCACATAGGCTACTTTTTATCCCGGAAAATTAAAGAGTTCCCGCGGGAACCACAAAACCTCGATCCACGCGTACGAAGTCGCGGGCATTCGCTAGTAGGCTCATAAAGCAAACGTA
Organism: Erebia palarica; assembly: GCA_964035005.1. Lineage (NCBI taxonomy): Eukaryota > Metazoa > Arthropoda > Insecta > Lepidoptera > Nymphalidae > Erebia > Erebia palarica. The sequence goes on along the minus strand of OZ035983.1, from coordinate 39,943,284 downwards.
AAATTTGTGACATCACGATGAATACGCTATCTTGTGACGCGAGGCACTAACACATTTCGCAAGGCCCTTCCGGCGCGAACACGTAAATATTTTACAGTTATTGTTACACTCAAGCGCGTTATCTTTATGTTATCTTTATATTCAAATTTTATTTCCAAGAATCATCATATATATCATATGAATGAATATTTCTTTCTTTTTGTTGTTCTACTGCAAACGCTTGTAAGTAAACAGCTGCTGTTTGGAACTTATGACGACGTCCCCTGCGAGTTACAACATTATATATTATTTATTGATAAGCTTTGCTTCTATAAAAATTGCTTTTGCCCTTTTCATCCGCGTGGGTATAGGGCTTTAGGCTTTAAATCCCGTAATATCCCCTTGTCCGTTTGTACCGTTTGTGTTGCTAATGTTGAATAATGCTCTCTACAATTTGAATTTATATGCTTTACGTTTGTTTCGAACTCCATAGATATTTTCCCAAAACATTGAATTTTCTATCTCTAGAACAATATCACCGTATATTCTGAACTTCTGATAGTAACACAGAAAGGGTTAGATTATCGTGTGTACATAGTAATATACAACTTATCCAGAAAACACATATTTGTATGTTAATCGCCATTCGGGCCCAACAGTTAACTTGCGTTGCTTGAATATTTAAATACTTATCGAATAATAGAGCGGCCTGTAATTATTATTTCGTAAATAATTATTTTAGCCTCAATCCCTTCACTCAAAACAGGCACAGATATGATTATACCGATGAAATATATCATGAAGTTATTGAATTACATCACATAGCACTGATAAAATTGAAATGTCCTAGTTTGTTCTACTTTTAAAAAAAATCCTGTCCTAACTAATCCTAAATCGAATAAATGATATTTAATGCGATAACTATGTTATGTCTGATCTTATTGTCATAATATAGCTTTCATGACACATATTTCACACACAATTCATTAGGTACCAAAGGACATTGACCAAATTCGCCTAAGAATCAACACACATTTGAAATATACAGTAATTCTTAGCTTAATTTATAGTCTTTATTCCAAATATCAGAATTTAACGGACACTTCAAATTAATTAAAAAATAAGTAAATGGGTATTAAATTGATTATTATACGTTTCCGTCTCTGGATTATTAACCACAGATCAATAACTTAAGTTTTAAATAATATACAATACCACCGCTTGAGCGCTAGATCTGTATCGTAAGAAACAAAATAAATGCTGTTTAAAGTGCTAAGTGCGCTAGTATTCGGAATCACGCAACGCCATCTATTGAAAGTACAATAATTTAATATTTTTAACGCCATCTGTGAAGTTCTCGATGAACTATGACGATACCTGCATTATTAATAACGCCATCTGTAATGTTTTTGATGAACTACGGCGAATCTTGTCTTATCTACATACTGTTTACAGCTCTATTACAAATGGATAGAGATGATATTAATTTGTTCAAGTAGATTGATCGTGAATGCTGAAATAAACTCAAAATTGAAAATATTTTTGGTAATAAGTAATTTTCTTGCAAGTGTCCGTAGTTTTAATCTGCTCTCAAGTATAAAAAGGTATTAATTTGGACCCAGTAATCAATGTTTTATGACGGTTGGTTCTTAGGCGAACGTTGTATGGGGAGAGAACAATGTCCTTTCTACATCAAAAGTTATATAGGTAATAAAAAACATAGCTAGTTAATTTCTATATATTATGTTAAATGTATAACTAACAGATTGGCATAATATATCAACACACAGCATAAACTGTTCGGGTATACAAACTGTAACTGTATACAAACTTGAAACTTTTCATAAAATAATTAATTCTTGTCATTCTGCACGTAGACTCCTTCGGTTTTTTAACATAAGATCCCAGCGTGGCCACCTGCTGCCATGAAGCGGATCTGCGTAAATGCAATATTTACTTATCATTGGAAAAACGTAATATTAAAGTCAATTTGCATGCAAGTTTTCTGCTGGTACATGGCGACGGCCTACCCATCGCAATGAGTCGGGGATCTATAAAGTTTTAATGTGTTATTCATGTAAATAGAGCCCAAGGCGTGCATAAAAATAAGAGGACGCGGTAAATGCATCGCAAGTCGAGCGCGACGGCCTCACTCCTCGCCTCACATAAAACAGGAAGCGCGCGCCCTCGCATACCATGGACCCCGATATCCTTGGTCACCCGGACGTGGTCTTAGCCTCGGGGGCGTATGGACTAATCTAGTCCAACCGATCTCCCATTCATCCCAATGTCATCCTAAGCCGTGGTCCGAGCAGTCCGTCCGATTCCGAGTCCGATTTTATAGCAGAGATAATATTTTAATTTCCAAAAACAACATGATATGTCAGGAAACATTCTTCTATCAGGAAACCTTAATACACGAGTAGTTAACCTAAACAGTCGGAGATCAGCTAATCTATAATAGATCATGGAGCATTAAAATTTTATTTTTTATTTACGATATTAAAAAAGAAAAAAATACAAATAAAGTTAAGACACACGCAGTATGTGACTTAATGACCCCAGGGTCTCTTCGGTAAACGGATTAAATCGAACTTTCATTGAGAGAGGCCGCCCAACTACTGAGGGCCTTGAGGGAGGTACTTGCGTCGCTTATTTCAGCTACGACGGTTGTATTACAGCTGCTGCATCTTTGTAAATAGCGAATACGATCCATATCATATTCATTCAAAATATTATGTTGTTATATTGTCTACCATATTCACATTTTGCACGCCATTGCATGGCTGATTGTAATTTGCGCACCTTATTACTTTATAACACCGTACTACGAGTATGTACCGTCTTTCTAACAATCATGCAAATAAATATATTCTACTAGCGAATGCCCGCGTGGAGGGAGGGTTTTCGGTTTCCGCGGGTACTCTTTAATTTTCCGGGATAAAAAGCCTATGTATTATTCCAGACTATAATCTATCTCTGTGCCAAATTTCATCCAGATCCGTTCAGCCGTTGGGGCGTGATTGAGTAACAAACATCCATCCACACGTCCATCTTACTTAATATAATAAATGTCAAAGTTTGGATGTCTGGATGCATGGATGTATGGATGTTTGTTACTCAATCACGCCCCAACGGCTTAACGGATCTGGCTGAAATTTGGCACAGAGATAGATTATAAGTCTGGAATAGCACATAGGCTCCTTTTTATCCCGGAAAATTAATGAGTTCCCGCGGGAACCAAAACTCAAACAACGCAGACGAAGTCGCGGGCATTCGCTAGTACATCCATACATACATACATCCATCCAAATTTTCGCATTTATAAAAGTATAGAAAGATAGATACTTCTATTAAATTTTATTATGGTTATCGTGTCGTATCGAAGAATCACTACTACATAAAAAATTGAATTTTCTGCAAGTAAGTAGCTAACACAAACCAGGGTTTCATAAACCCTCCCTGGGTTTATGGAATTATTCATGGAAACAGCAAGTATTCAGGGTGCGCCGGGGTGAAGGCGGCCTCCGCCATTGTTCTGTCAGACGGTACGCGTGAATGGCGCGAGTTATCTTGCCTTCTGGCTGGTTCTCTTGTATTTAGCATAACTACCGGGGGCACCGTCTCGCTGAGTGACCAGCTGGGCGACCGCGTATCTTCCGCATCAATCATTGTTACAGTATCAATTGTTGTGATTGGCTGAATTTAAGGTGTTCTTGCTGCATCAATGGATTTTGTCCAATAGTGGAAGAGTGTTATCCAATCAGAGGTGATTGCGATCGTTCCATTGTAGCTATCAGAGATACGCGGTCGCCCAGTAGCGCTGTTTCTTGTTGCTCTGTCTGACGGAAACACTAGCAGCGAGGGCCATTCCGTGATTTTACTGCGGTTAAAGTGTGTGTACCGATTTTATTTTTCACTAGGTGATGCCCGCACTTTCGTCCACGTGGAAGGAGGTTTTTGGGTCAAATGAGTAGAATTAACAATTTAATTTGGATAATGTTTTCTTTTACTTACTTTCGGGAGCTGTTTTGTGAAAGGTGTGCTTCACCCATAAATCACTAATGCCCGCGACTCAGCCTTATTCAAGGTTTTTGATTCCCGCAGGAACTCTTTAATACCCATCAATATTGCTTAAAAAAACGGGTCGTAAAGGGAGCTGACAGACAGTGACAGGCAAACACACTTTTGTGTTAATTATTCTTCTTTTCATCGCAGGAAATCAAAGAATTTCCACAGTAATTTTTAAGACATACTCGTAAATCCACGTGGACGAAGTTGCGGGCATCATCTAGTACAGAATATGTCAGTTTATTGCAAGGCATATTTTTGCATCGTGGTCTTAATTCGTGCCTTATTTTCAGAATACTGACCCCAGCTGATGATTGCAATTGCTTGAATGATTATAATTGAGATAAACTCTGAGGTCCATGCCCCGAAAATAAATTAAGGTCAGTCGAGATATTAGGGCTCGATAGATGAGAGGTTTTGCTGTCACATTTACCAATAGTAGGTACTACTGTGATGTATGATATTTCTATTGTCTAATACGAATGCCTACTGATATTAGCGGCTCTGTTAAACCCGCGTTGAGGGACAAGGTGCCTGGCGTCGATTGGATGCGAAAGCCTAACTTATAAAAGGCCCGAAGTTTATAAATTAAACTTATCTGTAACTATCATTCTCCTACTCATTCAAACATAATGATTATCATTTTTTTTAATATGTAGGCTAGCGCTTGGATGCAATCAGACCTGCTTGCAAATGGTGACGCTTGCCTAGAAGATGCCTATTCACTCTTGATTTGAAGAATTTGACTTATACAGGAGCTATCGTCTAATGCAAGCAATAGAGTCTAGTAAACTATAGATCTAGCCGAGAAGCTTGTATCTAGACACGCTAGGCTGCCGTGACGTCGCGTGTCAACTGCAATCAACAGAGTACGTGCCGACTACTGATGGTATCGCGTGCCGCCGACAATGATTTCAGCAATGAAACTAACCTGACAAGTGACGAGTTCAAATAGCGGCGTTAAACACACACATAGTTCGTCCTGAAAACCAGTGCTGCAGCCTGCTGTAGCATGATGTTGAGCTGGAGAACTATATTTGATCCCACAACTTTGTTGCTTTAACTATTTTGATAGTTTCTTATACTAAATATTGTGATCAAATAAAAACGTTTTCTTTCTTTCTTTCAAACACAAACGGTCCCATTACGCAGACGTTTCATATTTACGGCTAAATAGTCCGTTAAATAGGATCATCTAGGGTCACAGAATTATTATTATTTTCACTAGCTGATGCCCGCGACTTCGCGTGGATTCGGGTTTATTGGAACCCGCGGGAACTCTTTCATTTTCCGGGATCAAAAGTAGCCCAGTCTATAATCTATCTCTGTGCCAAATCTTATCCAGATCCATTCAACCGTTTTGGCGTGATTGAATAACAAACATCCATCCATCTATCCAAACTTTCGAATTTATAATATTAGATATAGGATATAGTTGCAGTAAAAAAAAATCGTTGACTGACTCAGCCAATGACTTCTATACGCCCAGCTCAAACCCTTGCTCCTAGAAAGCTGAAACTATGTAACTACGACAAAGAATTAGGTCGGTATTTTTATCATTCCCATAGGAGCTTGGCTGCTATTTAACTTAATATACATGTAATATACCAAAAGAGATTTCAATATGCCTAAGGTATTTTTAAGACACTTCTAGTTTTTTGTCTTTGTATATCAAGTACCTAGACTTTTTTTTAAAGACTCATTTTTAGTGGCATAATAAAAGTATTTCAACCTTTAAAGCGTTATATTAAAGTTCAGACATTAATTTGTTATTATCGGCAATCGTCAATCACTGCTAAAGCGTAATGAGCACATCTGTCAGCTTGTGATTCCACAATCGCCCGCACACATTATGATGTCAGCCGTCAACACTCAATCGATGAAAACAATAAACTTTCCAATAATAGCGGTGCATATTAATGGTGGTTCCATTATCACTACATTATGTTATAATAGCCCGATATTTGCGTGCGGCAACCAACTCGCGCCCATAGCACGGACTGTCCCTATTTTTATTTTTTTTATTCTTTGTTCCTTATACTTATAAGATACGTAGAAAAAACAAAACAAACAGTGTACAAGGAAGCACTTATCTCTACATATTATATGAGATCTCTACCAGTGACCCTTGGCAGTAGGAAAGGTTGTAAAGGTGTTATTTTAAAATGGTTTCAAAGATTATTTACTGCAATGTTTCTTCGATTACTGTTCCGGTTCCTGTGCTTAAAAAGAAGAAGGAGAATTGAGAGAGGAAAGTGAAATACTAGCGAAAACTAAATTGACAGACTTAATTAAAGGATGCATCTATAATATTTAAGTCTGTCAATTTAGTTTTGATTGTGTACACCGGAATCAGTGCAGTACAGTGTCTTCAATCGATTTTTATATGAAAATATAATAAAACTTTAAAAAAAAATTTAATGTACTACCAGCTTACTAAGACGTATATTCTAGCAATACTAAGAATAACTGAGAACAATAATTAATTATAGTACCCCGAGTACCCGCTGAGTTACTATTAGTAAATCTGCATTTAATTCACATTCTCATTCACGATCCCATTCGATAAAGACAAATATTATTATAACAAATAATATATTGTTCGACTGCGGCCGACGAGGTCCCGGGTCGGGCCATACATAAGGCATTGGGTTTTTCCGACAAGAAAGTCTCAGTACTAGCCCGGAGTTAGTAAGATGGTGGTGTTTCACCCCCGTGCCTCGGAGAGCACGTTAAGCCGTCGGTCCCGGTTATTATCACTAACATGATAATAGTCGTCAAAGCCCGCCAACCCGCATTGGAGCAGCGTTGTGGGTCTAAGCTCTAATTCTCTCTCTCCTATGAGAGTGGAGGCCTGCGCCCAATAGTGGGCTGTATTATAGACTTAATTTAAACTATGCATTCACGTTTAAATATTCCTGTTTCGTCCTGAATCGAGTACATTAAGCTGGGTGCTTCCACCCTACGCAAACAGCTAGACAGCCGTGACGTCAGAGCAGAAGATGCGCACTCGAGTGGAATTGAATGCTTAGCTATTATATTCTGCAATTTTTAACTGCCCTTCTATTTCTAGCCAGTGCAGCTTTCCACGACTTCCAGCAGATTCTTTTTTCTAAGTTTTCCTACTTAAAATATCCCTATCCAGGGGCTAGATTTTATACTCATTGCAAACTCAAACAAAATAATTGAGTCATAAGTCGTCATGATACTCCTAATGGAGGATATATACTATATATTGATTTTACTATATTATGGAGAATTTCTATGTCAAGTAGATAATATTATGATATCCTTGTTCAATTTTTTAATTTTTTTATACAACAAGGTTTTAATTAAAATTCCTCGCTGCAGTTATCCAATACAATGGCAACACCGCAAGTAACGTGAGTCGCCTCTCGCCCACCGACACCGAGGCCGCCGGGAATTGAACAATGTCATTAATTATTATAAACAAACTTACGCGCACCATCGCCAATTGACTCCATTGATACGTACTTGGCATAAAATACTTAAGTACTTAAATTCATGCTAATATTATAAATGCGAAAGTGTGTCTGCCCGTCTGCTACTCTCTTACTGTCTATCTTTAATGAAATTTGGTATAGAGATAGGTTGCAGCCGAGGGAAGGACATTTTATATCCCGGAAAATTAAGGAGTTCCTGTGGAAATAGAAAAAGCTTCATCCACGTGAACAAAGCCGTGGGCATCGTCAAGGATTCCAGCTGTTAATAAATATTGTTCTACGTTTCGAACTTCCTAGCTACACCCCTCGGATTTAAGGTTTTTGTAATTTAACTCATCTAAGACGTAACACAATAGGTACATTGTAAAAGAAAAGTAATTGCTCCAGTTAATATCTGGATCGAAGAAAAAAAGGTATGTGTAGGAAAGGAATACAAGCCTATTAAGTCACAAGTATCGGTTTTAAGATGATTAGGGCCAATACTTGAGAACATGTTCTTAGCTGATACCTATCTATAAGAGAAGAAACCTTATTAATTGTCTCTCAGGTGAAAACATAAATAAAATCAGTTTTGCAGACCAGCGCATTCAAAGGAGGATGGCGAAAATGCATGTATTTTGGGACCCACTGAAAAGGGTAGCGTTCATCATGGAAACTTAGTAATAATTGTAGAACGTAACAAAACTAAGAAAAAAGCAAATAGTAAGTAAGTCTAAAAATGTGGGAGAAAAAAGATACACCTAAAAGTAGAATATAACCCCAAAATTATTAATCAAAAACTATTTCTATCAATAATTTGTACCTATCAGTATTAGTATGAATGAGTAGGTAGGTACGTATGCCTAGTTATAATTAGGTAGGTACTTATGTCTGCGAGAATTCCGCAATAATTTTAATTCTCACACCATATTTCTAAATAACTCTTATCTGCTTAGATCTTTCTTATCTTTTAACAAATTGATTAACAATAATATCAACATAGATCTCTTTTGCACCACTGGTACCTCTATGCGGAATCTGGCCAATGAATTCTTCGACACCTATAGCCCAAGTTGAAGTGATTCGCTGACCAATAATTCATATTGTTTTCCCATTCTATAGCTTGATCTTCCTTACATTAAGCGTTTTATTCCTCTATATACTTTGATTAACACTTGCACTATGTACTTATTTACTTTTCCTATGAGAGCTTTTTTCTTTCTCTTATAACCAAATCCATGAGAATGAAGTCGCGGGCATCAGCTAGTGTCATATAAGTAGTGATCACTGATACTGATAAAATCATTTAGTTAACTCGTGTTAGTATCACAAGACGATAGTAATATTAAGAACTAGCGGCCCGTCCAGGCTTCGCACGGGTAGACATAAATAGGTACAGTTCATAATGGTGCACCCCCTTCTCCCGCACTGCCCCTCTCACGAAGAGTTAGTTACTCGATGCGCTGCGTGGCGGCCGCCGCCGGCATGTATTTTTATTTTAATTTCATGATATCTTTTGAATGGAATGTCCGATTTCAATAATTCAAAAAGTAATCATCAGGTATTGAGACAGTCTTGAATATTAAATTATTTATTTGGATAAAAATTTATAAATGGTATGGATAACACGGTCTGATTTTGATCGGCATTTCTATCAATTTGTTAAATGTAAAAAAGTAGTTATAGTGACGTAACTACAATAGTTAGACACATGGTCTCGCGAAGTTTTTTGTAGATATTGATATATTCTATAATATTGTCGAACATTTTTTTGTCCTATCATTAATACTCTTCGCAGCGTATGCGATGAAAGACATGTTATGGCTAATTTTTTTACACCTTCGGTTGGTTTTAATAGGAATTTCTAAAGATTTCTATAGTAATCTAGTACTAAATATAGCCTATTTTACTCAGTGATAATGAAGCTTTCTAATGAAAAAAGAATTATTAAAATCGGTCCAGTACTTTTTGAGTTTATTCGTTACATACAAAAATACAAAAATACAAATCTTTCCTCTTTATAATATCGATGGTGTCGGAACATCCCTACAAAAATAAATAATAATGACAAGTGTTGTCATGTCAATAAAATGTCTATCTATGTCAATTGCGTTCCATTAGTGCAAGATGACTTATTTTTTAATAAATTATAATAATTTATTTCTTTTGAATCCCGTATCTCAGAGTCTCAATATTTTTTTACATAAACATCATATAAAAATATGATTATAAATAATATAAACTTGTACTTGAACGATGCCTGCTTAATTTTTAAATTATGTGGGTCTAATTTCGCCATTGTTCTTTCAAACTAGTCTTTAAACAGAATGTATTAAACATTGTATGGACTTGCAAAGACAATAAAAGCTCAGCCAACAATGCAAGTAGTCAATTAAAGGCCACAATGTACGAGGTAAAGAACGATCTTGCTAATAAGATTGCTGTGGCATAGCAAGTGGACCTCCACAGTAATGGACGTTTGCACTTTGCAGGCCATTGGCGATATTATGTTATTATTTGAATTTTATGAGGCACACAGCTAGTATTCCGCCAACTATCTTCTTTCTTATTCAATTCAATTCAAATTAAATCAATTAAGTTCTTAACTATGTTAACATAAATAACAAAGGGGTTTGAATATTTAGGCCCTACCTGCCGCAAATCTATTTTTTCCAAATAACGGCCACACATACAAATCTGGCATTGATGCACGTAAGTTTTATATTTAAGACAAAATATTCTAAATTGTCAGGTTTCCGAGATATAAGCTATCAAAGTTATAGTCTAACTATAACTTTGATAATACTCGGCTCCCGGCATTGATGTAGAATTTTAGTATTAACACGAAACTAAAAGTTGAAATCAAAAGAAACATTGAACCTTTAAAAAAATGTGCTACTACACATTTAAAAATATATAAGTATTTCTGCAAAAATCTTGCATGTATCCCGCCAAAATTTTCAAGGTAAGTATCTCACTCGTATAACTTAGCACTAAATAGTACATAAGCAGTACTCGACAAAGGAGGAGATTGTGCTAGACTGTGTACCTACTGCCTGCTGCCTGCTGCAGCAGCCCGATTCTGTAACTCAGTGGCTATCGAAAAATGAAAGCCACTGACATATATATTTTGTCCATTGAAGGTTTACTATGAAAAAATGAAAGAACATTTCATAGTAAATCTTCAATGGATAAAAAATATAAGTCAGTGGCTTTCATTTTTTGATAACCACTGCGTTACAGAATCGGGCTGCTGGTCAAGTTCACTTGCACTAATCTCTACGTGTTATTGTTTACACCTTTACAATTTTCACGCCTTTGAAGTGTTGAGTGAATTGTACTATTCCGGTTAGCTTAGAACATCATTTCAAGAAACCAGATATTTGCCATCTAAATTACTTCGAATCTGTATGTTTTGGTAGGTATATGAACTAAGCTAAGAGCTGGACTGCTAATTGACTAGTTTATATTAACAATAGTTCAAAAGACAAGATACTGTCTTGTCTTCTGCAATCGCTTCCAACTGGAACATTGCCAAACCCTAAATAAATGCAAATATGTACCTATAGCAGATTACGTATTGGATATCTATGGTAAGGTTGACGATAGGACAGTATTAAAATTTTAAGCTAAATAAAAGGGTTTGTGTATGAAATCAAATACGAAGTGAAGATCTTTTTCTCGATGTGGGATGAGATGGTAAACTTGAAAGAGACATCTACGCACGCCTCTGAGGAGCATCTCCTTTGGAATATGTATGAAGAGTGTTAAATACGAGCCTTGACCCGCGTGTGGGGGAGTAGGTTTGCGCTCCCACTGGATCTCTGTAGGCGGCGAAGGCTCTACGCGTTTTATAAATTAAATACGACCCATAAAATGCATTGTTTTATGATCTTTTAACTCTTTTTATTTCATACGGGGACATAATAATGTAGTTTACAGTTAGTTATAGAACGCGACTTAACGGTCACTAGAGGTAAGTGTATAAATTCCTGTACTTTTGTATTTCCCGTATTATTTTTTTGTGAAATGTTTGTGTTCACTTGAATGAAGTTGCGAAATAAATGTTAACTATTAATACATATAAAAAGTGCTAGACTAACGTCAAAAGAATTACCTAAATGTATGTAAGTACTCCAAAGTCGTGAGAGCCAGAGAATGAAGTTTTATTCACTTTTTTTACCACTTATTTTTAATGTGAGCTAGTTTTTATATGTGCTTTTGCTGTCAGGAAAATTAGATAGTTTACCGATATTGAAACGGCTAGGCTTGTCTACTTTGCTTACTTCCACAGTGTCATAACGTACGGCATTTTATTGTGGGGCAGAGCAGCTGATATCCAATCCATTTTTATATTGCACAAAAGAGCCATCCGTTCTATTTATAAACTCGGATCACGCGTATCACTTCGTAAAAAATTTAAAGAGATTGGTGTTCTTACAGTGCCTTCGCAATACATATACAATAATATAGTCTTTTCAGAAATCCTTTGCGGGGTCGAGTGTACGCTTTCATAATATGGATGTCGGTGAACTTAGCAGAGCAAGTGCTAGCAGATCAAAAATAAAAGGGAGTTCTGTTCGCATGCAGATGAGTTCTATAGTTCCTGATAGATTTTAGAGATAGTTCTGGCGAGATAACCTAAAAAACGCCGGTTGAAAAAATGATCTGCTAACTTCCGGTAGCAGATCATTTTCTACAAAATCAAAAATTAAGGTGAGTTCTGTGTTCCTGCGGCTGAGTTCTATAGTTCTTCATACTTTTCAGCAATAGTTCTAGCTCTTTAATCCAGAAAAAAGTCAATTGAAAATAATGATCTGCTACGGGAAGTTAGCAGAGCATCTGACAGACCATAGAATAAACATTCACAGAAAATAGAACTGTCGCTTCAGTGAGTAGAACTCTGCGGTTTCTGATAGAAGGATAAAAGATCTATAATATCCAGGCCGAAACTTGCCTGGAACTCTCATAACACTTCTAGCAGAGCATAGAAGAAGAAAACGATATTTCTTCGAAACGAGATAAACACTACGTTTTAAAAAATTCACTGAAACTAGAACTCTCACCTTAGAGGCTAGAACTCCGCGCTTTCTGATAGATGAATAACAGATCTATAACATCTTTAACAAATCTTGCCTGGAACTCTCATAAAACTTCTAGCAGAGCATAGGAGAAGAGTGCAAAACATCATCGAAACGAGATAAAAACTAGGTTTTAAAAAAATCACTGAAACTAGAACTCTCGCCTAAGAGGCTAGAACTCCACGTTTTCCGATAAAAGAATAACAGATCTATTTCATTCATAACAAATCTCGCTTGAAACTCTCATAAAACTTCTAGCAGAGCATAGAAGAAGAGTGCAAAACATCATCGAAACGAGATAAACACTACGTTTTAAAAAATTCACTGAAACTAAAACTCTCACCTAAGAGGCTAGAACTCCGCGCTTTCCGATAGGTGAATAACAGATCTATCATATCTATACCAAATCATGCCTAAAACTCACATAAAAGTTCTAGCAGAGCATAGGAGAAGAGTGCAAAACATCATCGAAACGAGATAAACACTACGTTTTAAAAAATTCACTGAAACTAGAACTCTCGCCCTAGAGGCTAGAACTCCGCGCTTTCTGATAGGTGAATAACAGATCTACAACATCTTTAGCAAATCTTGCCTGGAACTCTCATAAAACTTCTAGCAGAGCATAGGAGAAGAGTGCAAAATACCACCGAAATGAGATAAACACTACGTTTTAAAAAATTCACTGAAACTAAAACTCTCGCCTAAGAGGCTAGAACTCCGCGCTTTCCGATAGGTGAATAAACGATCTATAATATCTATAGCAAATCTTGCCTAGAACTCACATAAAACTTCTAGCAGAGCATAGGAGAAGAGTGCAAAACATCATCGAAACGAGATAAACACTACGTTTTAAAAAATTCACTGAAACTAAAACTCTCGCCTCAGAGGCTACAACTCCGCGTTTTCTGATAGGTGAATAAGAGATCTATCATATTTATAACAAATCATGCCTAGAACTCACAAAAAATTCTAGCAGAGCATAGGAGAAGAGTGCAAAACATCATCGAAACGAGATAAACACTACGTTTTAAAAAATTCCCTGAAACTAGAACTCTCGCCTAAGAGGCTAGAACTCCGCGTTTTCTGATAGAAGAATAACAGATCTATAACATCTTTAACAAATCTTGCCTGGAACTTTCATAAAACTTCTAGCAGAGCATAGGAGAAGAGTGCAAAATACCACCGAAATGAGATAAACACTAAGTTTTAAAAAATTCACTGAAACTAAAACCCTCGCCTAAGAGGCTAGAACTCCACGTTTTCTGATAGGTGAATAACAGATCTATAGTATCTATAACAAATCATGCCTGGAACTCACATAAAAGTTCTAGCAGAGCATAGGAGAAGAGTGCAAAACATCATCGAAACGAGATAAACACTACGTTTCAAAAAATTCACTGAAACTAGAACTCTCGCCTAAGAGGCTAGAACTCCGCGTTTTCTGATAGAAGAATAACAGATCTATAAAATCTTTAACAAATCTTGCCTGGAACTCTCATAAAACTTCTAGCAGAGCATAGGAGAAGAGTGCAAAACATCATCGAAACGAGATAAACACTACGTTTTAAAAAATTCACTGAAACTAGAACTCTCGCCTTAGAGGCTAGAACTCCGCGCTTTCTGATAGATGAATAACAGATCTATAATATCTATAACAAATCATGCCTGGAACTCACATAAAAGTTCTAGCAGAGCATAGGAGAAGAGTGCAAAACATCATCGAAACGAGATAAACACTACGTTTTAAAAAATTCACTGAAACTAGAACTCTCGCCTTAGAGGCTAGAACTCCGCGCTTTCTGATAGATGAATAACAGATCTATAACATCTTTAGCAAATCTTGCCTGGAACTCTCATAAAACTTCTAGCAGAGCATAGGAGAAGAGTGCAAAATACCACCGAAATGAGATAAACACTACGTTTTTAAAAATTCACTGAAACTAAAACTCTCGCCTAAGAGGCTAGAACTCCGCGTTTTCTGATAGGTGAATAACAGATCTATAATATGTATAACAAATCATGCCTAGAACTCACATAAAAGTTCTAGCAGAGCATAGGAGAAGAGTGCAAAACATCATCGAAATGAGATAAACACTACGTTTTAAAAAATTCACTGAAACTAGAACTCTCGCCTAAGAGGCTAGAACTCCACGTTTTCTGATAGGTGAATAATAGATCTATCATATCTATAACAAATCATGTCTGGAACTTTCATAAAACTTCTAGCAGAGCATAGGAGAAGAGTGCAAAATATCATTGAAACGAGATAAACACTACGTTTTAAAAAATTCACTGAAACTAGAACTCTCGCCTTAGAGGCTAGAACTCCGCGCTTTCTGATAGATGAATAACAGATCTATAACATCTTTAGCAAATCTTGCCTGGAACTCTCATAAAACTTCTAGCAGAGCATAGGAGAAGAGTGCAAAATACCACCGAAATGAGATAAACACTACGTTTTAAAAAATTCACTGAAACTAAAACTCTCGCCTTAGAGGCTAGAACACCGCGCTTTCCGATAGGTGAATAAAAGATCTATAATATCTATAGCAAATCTTGCCTGGAACTCACATAAAACTTCTAGCAGAGCAAAGGAGAAGAGTGCAAAACATCATCGAAACGAGATAAACACTACGTTTTTAAAAATTCACTGAAACTAAAACTCTCGCCTCAGAGGCTAGAACTCCGCGTTTTCTGATAAGTGAATAACAGATCTATAACATCTTTAACAAATCTTGCCTGGAACTGTCATAAAACTTCTAGCAGAGCATAGGAGAAGAGTGCAAAAGACCACCGAAATGAGATAAACACTACGTTTTAAAAAATTCACTGAAACTAAAACTCTCGCCTAAGAGGCTAGAACTCCACGTTTTCTGATAGAAGAATAACAGATCTATAACATCTTTAACAAATCTTGCCTGGAACTGTCATAAAACTTCTAGCAGAGCATAGGAGAAGAGTGCAAAAGACCACCGAAATGAGATAAACACTACGTTTTAAAAAATTCACTGAAACTAAAACTCTCGCCTAAGAGGCTAGAACTCCACGTTTTCTGATAGAAGAATAACAGATCTATAACATCTTTAACAAATCTTGCCTGGAACTCTCATAAAACTTCTAGCAGAGCATAGGAGAAGAGTGCAAAATACCACCGAAATGAGATAAACACTACGTTTTAAAAATTCACTGAAACTAAAACTCTCGCCTAAGAGGCTAGAACTCCACGCTTTCCGATAGGTGAATAACAGATCTATAACATCTTTAACAAATCTTGCCTGGAACTCTCATAAAACTTCTAGCAGAGCATAGGAGAAGAGTGCAAAATACCACCGAAATGAGATAAACACTACGTTTTAAAAATTCACTGAAACTAAAACTCTCGCCTAAGAGGCTAGAACTCCGCGCTTTCCGATAGGTGAATAACAGATCTATAACATCTTTAACAAATCTTGCCTGGAACTCTCATAAAACTTCTAGCAGAGCATAGGAGAAGAGTGCAAAATACCACCGAAATGAGATAAACACTACGTTTTAAAAATTCACTGAAACTAAAAGTCTCGCCTAAGAGGCTAGAACTCCGCGTTTTCTGATAGTTGAATAACAGATCTATGATATCTATAACAAATCATGCCTGGAACTCACATAACAGTTCTAGGAGAGCATAGGAGAAGAGTGCAAAACATCATCGAAACGAGATAAACACTACGTTTTAAAAAATTCACTGAAACTAGAATTCTCGCCTAAGAGGCTAGAACTCCGCGTTTTCTGATAGAAGAATAACAGATCTATAACATCTTTAACAAATTTTGCCTGGAACTCACATAAAACTTCTAGCAGAGCATAGGAGAAGAGTGCAAAATACCACCGAAATGAGATAAACACTACGTTTTAAAAATTCACCGAAACTAGAACTCTCGCCTTAGAGGCTAGAACTCCGCGCTTTCTGATAGGTGAATAACAGATCTATAATATCTATAACAAATCATGCCTAGAACTCTCATAAAACTACTCTTCTCTCTCTCTTCTCCTATGCTCTGCTAGAAGTTTTATGTGAGTTCCAGGCAAGATTTGCTATAGATATTATAGATCTGTTATTCACCTATCAGAAAACGCGGAGTTCTAGCCTCATAGGCGAGAGTTCTAGTTTCAGTGATTTTTTTAAAACGTAGTGTTTATCTCGTTTCGATGATGTTTTGCACTCTTCTCCTATGCTCTGCTAGAAGTTTTATGTGAGTTCCAGGCATGATTTGTTATAGATATCATAGATCTGTTATTCACCTATCGGAAAGCGCGGAGTTCTAGCCTCTCAGGCGAGAGTTTTAGTTTCAGTGAATTTTTTAAAACGTAGTGTTTATCTCGTTTCGATGATGTTTAGCACTCTTCTCCTATGCTCTGCTAGAACTTTTATGTGAGGTCCAGGCATGATTTGTTATAGATATTATAGATCTGTTATTCACCTATCAGAAAACGCGGAGTTCTAGCCTCTTAGGCGAGAGTTCTAGTTTCAGTGAATTTTTTAATACGTAGTGATTATCTCGTTTCGATGATATTTTGCACTATTCTCCTATGCTCTGCTAGAAGTTTTATGTGAGTTCCAGGCATGATTTTTTATAAATATCATAGATCTGTTATTCACCTATCGGAAAGCGCGGAGTTCTAGCCTCTTAGGCGAGAGTTTTAGTTTCAGTGAATTTTTTAAAACGTAGTGTTTATCTCGTTTCGGTGGTATTTTGCACTCTTCTCCTATGCTCTGCTAGAAGTTTTATGAGAGTTCCAGGCGAGATTTTTTATGGATATTATAGATTTGTTATTCTTCTATTAGAAAACGCGGAGTTCTAGCCTTTTAGGAGAGAGTTCTAGTTTCAGTGATTTTTTTAAAACGTAGTGATTATCTCGTTTCGATGATATTTTGCACTCTTCTCCTATGCTCTGCTAGAAGTTTTATGAGAGTTCTAGGCAAGATTTGTTATGAATGTAATAGATCTATTATTCTTCTATCAGAAAACGTGGAGTTCTAGCCCCTTAGGCGAGAGTTCTAGTTTCAGTGAATTTTTTAAAACGTATTGATTATCTCATTTCGGTGGTATTTTGCACTCTTCTCCTATGCTCTGCTAGAAGTTGTATGAGAGTTTTAGGCGAGATTTGTTATGGATATTATAGATCTGTTATTTTTGTTTCAGAAACCGCGGAGTTCTACCCTCTAAGGCGAGAGTTCTAGTTACAGTGAATTTTTTAAAACGTAATGATTATCTAGTTTCGATGATATTTTGCACTCTTCTCCTATGCTCTGCTAGAAGTTTTATGAGAGTTCTAAGCGAGATTTGTTATGGATGTAATAGATCTGTTATTTTTCTATCAGAAATCGTGGAGTTCTTGTCCCTTAGGCGAGAGTTCTAGTTTCAGTGAATTTTTTAAAACGTAGTGTTTATCTCGTTTCAATGATGTTTTGCACTCTTCTCCTATGCTCTGCTAGAACTTTTATGTGAGTTCCAGGCGAGATTGGTTATAGATGTTATAGATCTGTTATTTTTCTATCAGAAAACGTAGAGTTCTAGTCTCTAAAGCGAGAGTTTTAGTTTCAGTGGATTTTTTAAAACGTAGTGATTATCTCGTTTCGAGGAAATATTGTATTCTTCTTCTATGCTCTGCTAGAAGTTTTATGAGAGTTTAGGCTAGATTTGTTATGAATGTAATAGATCTGTTATTCTTCTATCAGAAAACGCGGAGTTCTAGCCTTTTAGGCGAGAGTTCTAGTTTCAGTGAATTTTTTAAAACGTATTGATTATCTCATTTCGGTGGTATTTTGCACTCTTCTCCTGTGCTTTGCTAGAAGTTTTATGGGAGTTCCAGGCGAGATTTGTTACGAATGTAATAGATCTGTTATTCTTTTATCAGAAAACGCGGAGTTCTAGCCTCTTAGGCGAGAGATCTAGTTTCACTGATTTTTTTAAAACGTAGTGTTTATCTCGTTTCGATGATGTTTTGCACTCTTCTTCTATGCTCTGCTAGAAGTTGTATGAGAGTTTTAGGCGAGATTTGTTATGGATATTATAGATCTGTTATTTTTGTTTTAGAAATCGCGGTGTTCTACCCTGTTAGGCGAGAGTTCTAGTTACAGCGAATTTTTTAAAACGTAATGATTATCTAGTTTCGATGATATTTTGCACTCTTCTCCTATGCTCTGCTAGAAGTTTTATGAGAGTTCTAAGCGAGATTTGTTATGGATGTAATAGATCTGTTATTTTTCTATCAGAAATCGTGGAGTTCTTGTCCCTTAGGCGAGAGTTCTAGTTTCAGTGAATTTTTTAAAACGTAGTGTTTATCTCGTTTCAATGATGTTTTGCACTCTTCTCCTATGCTCTGCTAGAACTTTTATGCGAGTTCCAGGCAAGATTTGTTATAGGTATCATAGATCTGTTATTCTCCTATCCGAAATCGTGGAGTTGTAGCCTCTTAGGCGAGAGTTCTAGTTTCAGTGAATTTTTCAAAACGTAGTGTTTATCTCGTTTCGATGATGTTTTGCACTCTTCTCCTATGCTCTGCTAGAAGTTTTATGAGAATTTTTAGGCGAGATTTGGTATGGATATTATAGATCTGTTATTCTTGTTTCAGAAACCGCGGAGTTCTACCCTCTAAGGCGACAGTTCTAGTTACATTGAATTTTTTAAAACGTAGTGATTATCTCGTTTTGATGATATTTTGCACTCTTCTCCTATGCTCTGCTAGAAGTTTTATGAGAGTTCCAGGCGAGATTTGTTATAGATATTATAGATCTATTATTCTTCTATCAGAAACCGTGGAGTTCTTGTCACTGAAGCGACAGTTCTATTTTCTGTGAATGTTTATTCTATGGTCTGCCAGATGCTCTGCTAACTTCCCGTAGCAGATCATTATTTTCAATTGACTTTTTTCTGGATTAAAGAGCTAGAACTATTGCTGAAAAGTATGAGGAACTATAGAACTCAGCCACAGGCGCACAGAACTCACTTTAATTTTTGATTTTGTAGAAAATGATCTGCTACCGGAAGTTAGCAGATCATTTTTTCAACCGGCGTTTTTTAGGTTATCTCGCCAGAACTATCTCTAAAATCTATCAGGAACTATAGAACTCATCTGCATGCGAACAGAACTCTATTTTATTTTTGATCTGCTAGCACTTGCTCTGCTAAGTTCACGGACACATAATATGGTTCCCAAAGAGTTTCTGGATTTGCCATTACATAGATTTAAAGACTATGTTAAACAGTATTTGTTAAGTCGAGGTTATTACACTATCGATGATTTTATTAATGATAAAGTTGCATGGAAGCAACCGGCCTCGCATCCAGTGACCCACAAGTCAGTGTAATACTTGTAACGTATGTGTTGTGTTGTCTACATATTGTAACCTTTTCTTTTCTATGAAAAGAGCAACTGCTGAGTTTCTTGCCGAATCTTCTCAGTAGAATTATCTTTCCAAACCGGTGGTAGAGTCTTAACGTTTCATGGGGTGACACAAGTTGTCCTACATGAAATAAATAAATCATTTATCATTTTATCATTTAAAACTGATAATTAAATTCATGCACTTTCCCTGTGATCATTTATCAGCAAACTCTTTCCTCTTTACGTCGTTTTCCTCATTCTTGACACTAAGATTTCCTCTTAATAGGTAAGTACAAAGTGATCTTTTAATGGATACTTAGTTGATATTTTGTAAGGCCAATTAAAAGTTAATGTGTACCTATATATTACATGATGAACTTAGTAAATTACTGTGTGATTCAATGCTAAGATTGTAAGCACGCTAACAAATGGCTAACAACTATCAAGGATTCGGTCAGTATTATTTATTGCTTCGATAAGGCACCTTTGCGGTCAGCCGATGACGTCATCACAATCTGCTATTGTATGATACAGACGTTATTTATGCACATTTGAATATACTTTACTAAAATTAGAGACAAACTACAGACTAAAGTATAGCTAGATCTGAAGCAGTTCGCGTAAACCACAACGAAATAAGCAAAACAAAATTAGCGTATGCGTAATGTGTTTATTCTGAAGTCTATACGGATAATTGGACTAGTTACATTGTAGAGATGAGTTAAACGATTGCTGCGTAATGAAATTAATGCGCATTAATCGAGTGGAAAATCACTTTTTTCAACTACAAAAATATACCAGCAAGTTCAATTGCCGCTGCAAAACTGCTGAAATATTTTAGCAGGTGGACTGTCTAAGCGGTAGTAGAGTAGTTCATACTTCTTAGCCTCCATTTTAATGTGTCTTTAGTAAAACAAGCTATTCTTACAGTTGCTTCCAGTTCGTAACACTAACTGTTCGTCGACTCTGTATCTATCTCACTTATCAATCAATCATTTTTCAATTTAGGTACACTATACCACATATTTATTAAAGTCTATTACTTACATACAAAACATGATGGTGATAATTAGTTACGGTAACTTAAAACTAAAGCTACGAGGGTTCCAAACGCGTCCTGGTCTGAGAAGAGCCCACAACAAACTCAGTCGGGTTTTTTTTTCATTATCACCATCTAACAAATCATCTTAACTAAGGAACTATCAGAGCGATTAGAGCTAATTATTGCCAAGCTTCCTTGTAATTTAAGTAATCCTTTACACGGTAATAAGATTTTTCAATGAGTTACGTTTAACATTAACTTTGAACTTATTCAGAGACATCTTCAACATGTCTTTTGGGAGCCTATTGTAGAAGCGGACACTGTTTCCAACAAATGAATTGCTAGCTTTACTTACTTATCTTTCTATAGCTTAGGCACTTAATACTAACTTGGTGGTAGAATAGGAGCATTTTTATACTGATTTCCACCTCAAATGTACCTACACTATTCACAAATGAATAAATTGAAATTGAAATTGAACTTGAATTAGGTATTAAGATTACTAGTTACTTCTAACAAAAGTATATCTAGTAACTTCTAAGACACACGGAAATGATGTCTAGTGCCGTTGTTTTTTCTGCACTACTACTAGACCAAAACAATTGAGATAACCCAGAGATAACTGCAGCCAGCGTGACTGATGACTTCTGTTGCTTTTGTACCATCTTCTTTATTTATATTGATGACAATTTGCATCAGATTTTCTTGGTATATCCATCATGAGCTGCAAGGTATATATAGTAGGTAGGTAGGTATATATATAAAGTTTGGATGGGTATATGGATCGATGGATGGACGTTTGTTACTCAATCACGCCAGAACGGCTGAACAGATCTGGATGAAATCTGGCACAAAGATAGATTATAGTCTAGAATAACACATAGGCTACTTTTTATCCCGGAAAATTATAGTGTTCCCGCAGAAACCAAGTTCTCGAAGACACGAGGAGCATGCGCCCGATGGCCATAGAGATAATAATCATAATCGTCTATACCTTGATTTTTTATTCCGTGGAATTCTGACGTTTCTTGGTGATACCATATTCAAAACAGTTCCCACAGAAAAAGGTTAACAAATTCTAATAAAATATAAGTAAATGGACTCTAAAGATTAAATTTATAATAGTGTTAGTTATCATTAAATTGTTAATTAATTAGTAGAGCACTATTTAAATGTCAAGTGACTAACGTTACGGACATTTTATATTTGCATACGTAATGCGCATACATGTAATGCATACATGTTAATAAGATACATAAGCAGAATCCAAATAATTATTACCGACTGAAGATTGAAGTAATTAGAAAGAAAAATTTTGGTAAGAAAAATATCGTCCTACCGACCGAGTATAAAGAAAAATCCATCACACAATAATACTAATTTTTCTTGTAAATAATGAATTAGTAAAATAATTATAATCGTTATCATCCACGTCATTGTCACCGACATTAGTAATGGAAGTGTCACCTACACTGTCAATCAAATCGTATATACTGCATAGTTTGTCCTCTTCATTAATAACATGTGCTTATGCACTCTTGCTATTTGTTTGGGGTGACATTGTTCACTCCTTCGACCAAAAGCTCTTTCACTTCCACCATTTTGAGTTCACAGTGGTAAGGGGGTAATCGGAGCACAGTGATCCTTCGTTCCGCTGCCATCTCGTCCACAACATATTTATTATATTAATTATGCTTTTTTTCTAACTATGCCCAATAAGTTTACCTTCGGCATAGTTTCATCATAATTTAAATTCGACGTTTACCATGCTTGAATATCATTCTTTTTCCAGCCAGTTGTTGGTTTTCATTCAACTTTTCGTGAGTGGCAATAGCAAGTAACAAGAGTACATTTTAACATTGAAGCTGAAAGTCGAATGACGTGATCGGCCGACAGACGCCTAGAAAAAAAGTATTTTTTGTTTTATAGTGAAAAAGCTATTATCTCTTTCGTTTGCCAGGCTGATCTGTTCTGATCCGAAATGTTATTAAATATGAATATTGAAACAATTATGTGGGAGAAAAAAGCAAAACAAATGGCCACACCTCGCATGAGTAACAAACCTTTTTGAACCAAAATTTGAAAGTTTGTGAAACGACTAATATTTTTATCAATAAATTTCAATTTCAATTAGAAATTACTATTTTCGACACTTTTATGATGATTAAGTTTTAAGTCAATTTGCAGTTGAAGGTAAATTTATTGGACATAGCAAATAAATATTATAAAAATTTCGTGGACGAGTTGGCAGCAGTACAAGGGATTACTGTAGGTACTCCAAGTGCCCCCTTATCCAATTGAGTTGGTTTGGGCTTAAATTTGGATCCAATTTGGAAGTTGCAAAAAATAAGATGGCAGAAGTGAAAGAGTTTTTGGTTGAGGGAGCTAACGTCACCTCAAACAAATGGATAGAGTGCATAGAACATGTAATTAAAGAATATGCCGTATAACTTACAGTGTCTGTAGATGACGAGGATTATGAGGATGACGACGACAACGATGATGATGATGAGTTTAATTAATACTGTAACATGCATTGTATGCGCGGCTCGAATACTTTCCTGCTCACACATCTACTAACCATCTCGCTTGGAGCGCTCCGACGAACGTGTCTGTGAAGAACAAAGCCCGAGCGCGACAAAGGTATGAATTCCATTAGATAGTCAACGGACCGTACTAGCAGAAAACCGCTGCAGTCAATACAGTCGAGTCTAGGCTCCGGAGCACGACAGCCACTGCAGTCTACTCTCACGTCTAAAGCTAGGGAATCTAGGATTTAGCTAGATTCTGTCATTTATTATAAGCTAGGAGATTGATAGCCGTTGCAGTCATCTCCGATGCTGCTCGTATGTATTGTAATCTATGGTACAATACATACGAGTTACTACCATTGACGTTTCTTTTACTTCTACCCTACACTACTTAATTATTTATAATTAGCTGATGCTCGCAGCTTCGTCCGCGTGAAATGAGTTTTTTTTTCATTGCCTTAAAAAAGGACCCATACTTCCATACTAATATTATCAATGCGAAAGAGTATCTGTCTGTCTGCTACGCTTTCCCGGCCCCTCTTCAACCGATTTTGACGAAATTTGGTATTAAGCTAGGTTGTATCCCGGAGAAGGACATAGGCACTATCCCGGAAAATTAACCTTAGTAAGTATGGATAAAGTTTATCATTATTGATTTTTGTTTCTTTATTTTATCTTTTATCCTTACTTAGCAAAGTTATTAATTCTATTAAAGGACTATTTCATTATTTAGTAAGTAATGAGTACTTATTTGGATTTTGCTTGTGACAAATGATAATTAATTATTTATTTCAGTTAATAGACCGTGCATGTGATCAAAACAAAAATACAAAAATGTTTGTGACTTCTGAACGTCAACGTCAAACGTCAGAATTCCACGGAATTAAAAATCCAAGTATATGCTATAACTCTCGCCATAAGTATCTAGTTAAAATACAAAAAAAAACTAATACAAAGCTCAAATTCCAATTTCCAACTGCTAGGTAATCTGTGTAATTTATCGTCCACTGCCTTTAATGAACGGAATGATTAATATTTTAGGTAAAAGTTACCCAGTTCTTTTCTATTTAAGAACCTAAGTTTTTTACTTAAATTTTTATGACTGTGAATATTATGTAGTAAAATATTATTATTTCTAAGTTAAATTTCGAGTTGTACTACGACCGCTTTCCCTTAGATTAGAGGTTAAAGCTGAAAATCTTCATAACTGCCGAATTTAGTTATACTAGATCTCAGTCCTGACCGCAAGAAAAACGTAATCTATCATCTAATTTCCGCACATCCGCACACAGCAAGTATTTTGCGACGAGATTCAAAATCCTTTTGTAAACGAGGCTTAATCTCCAATATTAGTGCTCGCACGTGCCCCGAATGCCTTCCTCTTGAGCCTCGCTGCCTAACATTGCTCAACATTACTTAACATTGCTTAACATCGGCCATCGCGTAGCGTCGCGCACACGGAGCAGGCATCTCGAAGGATTACGTGAGGGTCGCGGCCTTGACGCGGGGGTGGCGCGCCGCGTGACGACACGGCTGAACAAGGTCAGTGTCGCCGGCGCAGGGCTGACAATACACTCGATACTTGTCACTATCTGTAAAGAAACCCGGTATCACTTTGACCGTTACCGATCTTGTTACTTTGTTCCGTTGCCAAGACGCACTGAATTTTAACGGACTTCTAAAACATACAAGGGCCCCGAAAAATAAGTATCGCGGTGTAAGAGAATAATAAAAAAATTGAATTAAAACACTCTATGTGAACTAAATTTATGCCACACAAGACGTAAATTACGTCTACGACGGGATACGTAGAATTATTATACACAGCAAAAAGACCGAACAGGGCGGTTCTTTAAGTACTAAAAACTTTTCAAATCGAACCAAATACCACGCCTGTCTTTTTGCCAGCCGAACAAAAACTTAACAAGTGTCAAAGCCGTCACACTAAACAAGGATGACGCAGTTGATTCAAATTATTACATTTTGTTAATCCAAAACGTAACGCCACCTTCATACAACGCCAAGTGGCGGACGTGAACACTATTGTTCCATTTTCACCTGTAAAGTTTCCCATTTTCTGATAGAGCGGTGGTGCGGTCGAACCCTGTCGCTGAATGTGTTTAGAGTGAAAATTAACAAAAATGTTTTGTCTGGCGGACAGGAAGTCCGTGCGCGCACTATCTGGAGCTGCATGAGCTACCGGAAATTGCTTTCCTGCTTCCGGTGAGACTACGCGGCCATTTCGCGCGGACGTGCAGTTGTCCTGTCCAGTCTGTAGTGTTTTCGTCCATAAAAACTTTACATGATCAAACCCCTTTCTTAGGAATCCGCCCCAATTTTTCAGTGACAGCATTTTTTGCTAAAATTCCAGAAAACTAAATACCTAAGTATTTTTGCATTATCAGGATGATTGTGCTTCTAATGCAGAGCTAAAATAGCTAAGTAGGTAATTGGTAGTTTTCATTATACTTTGCATATGAAAAATTTTGTTTTGCACCCCTATTACCAAGGTTAAGCAATATAAATGAAAATGTCTATTTCTTAGGTTTAAAGCTCCTTAAAGCTACAAAGTTTATAAATAAATGCGGAAGCCTGCGGCCGTCTCACAGAATAATTTGCTTGCTTCGCGATTATTATAATTATGCCTGGATCGTTATTATCGTAGTGATGGTTTCATGAGATAATAATATTGCTGTTTATCGCAAATTATTATCTTGTTTTCACCGTACCAATTTGTCACTTCGGCGATCGATGTTTGGGTGTCTATTCACGATCATTTTTATTTGACTACAAGTTTGTGCTTGCTTGTGATCACACTGGTAAGTGATGCTATCATTTTAAACTGCATGTCTAAAATGATAGCGGGCTAACGTAATAGGGGTTCGGCCGATGGCGATTGTATTAAACTAGACCCGACGACACTTTATCGTACGGGAACGCTAAATTGCACGGCGGTACGCCGTTGCCGGAAGGATGGTATCTAGTCACGGCCAAATCTACCCAACAGGTAAAACTGGAGACCATTAAGAAATCCCCAACTTTCCCCTGCCGGGGATCGAACCCGGGAAATCCAATTTGTAAGACACAGCGCATGACACTGCGCCGGGAAGGTCACCAAATACAATAATTATTGTAAAAGGTCTGCAAGTAATGAAGTTTATTTTCAATCTATCAAACCCTGACCCTACAGCGTCTGACTCTTGTTCACACAACAGCAACAATACTTAGTTGTTAATCAGCGTACGAGTATGCGAGGGCCGAGGAGTCACCTTCTATGGCTCAAACAATGTTTCTGCAATAAATTACGGAAATGATCCCGATAGGATTGTTTACGTTCCACCCGTTACGCGTAAATAGACACAATATCCATATTCATACTAATCCATACTAGTATTATAAATGCGAAAGTGTGTCTGTCTGTCTGTCCGTCTGTCTGTCTGTTACGTTTTCACGGTCAATCTTTTCAACCTATTTTGCTGAAATTTGGTACAGAGGTACTTTATATCCTGGGGAATAATCATCTGGTATTATAAATGCAAAAGTGTATGCGTGCATTCCTACTGAGAAGAACCAGCAAGAAACTCAGTGGTTACTCTTTTGAAAAAATTAATTATCTTGAAACAGCATTATCGCAGCTCGGGTAAAAATAACTAATGGGCATTTGGGGCAGCGCAGACTGAGCGACTTTAGCTGCTAAGTACGGCGTGTTCGACAACTTGCTATACCTACTCAACTCTCAATTTGTTAATTCCATAATTTAGGACATGCAGATGTATCTTATGCTACGTCATGTTTAGACTTCACCGCCGGTTCGGAATTCCAATTTAACTGAGAAGAACCAGCAAGAAAATCAATAATCATAATTTAAAAAATCATATAAAAAGTAGAATTTTACATTGAGTAAATAAAACATTTATTTAATTTTTTATTTTTTTATTAATTTCTCTTACTTAAACAAGAGTATAATTTATTATACTTCACTGTACTGTATGACTTAAGTCAGGATTAAACGGATGTTTTTTACTTTTAGATTTTAACCGTAGATACGTCTGATAGTTACGTCATAACGATTGCTACATTGTGAGGATCGTAATCACCTCTAATTGGTTAATTCCACGTTTGACCAAAATCCAAATTCGCAGCAAGAATACCATAAATTGAGCCAAAACTACAACTGAGATTATAACAATGATAGACGCAGTTTATACAACATACTAATATTATAAATGCGAAAGTGTTTGTTTGTTGGTTTACCCTCAATCACGCTGCAACAGATCAACGGATCGACGTGATTTTCTACGTGAGTATAGTCGAGGATCTGAAGAGTAATAGGCTACTTTTTATCCTGGAAAATTAAGGATATCCGCGGGGGAAAACTTAAATAACGCGGACGACGTTGCAAGCATCAGTTAGTAATACATTCGTAGTCACAACGAGGCCAAATCAGTCTTATCTAGTTTGTTAAATTATTAGTTCAGTTACTACCTCGCAACCGAACACCAATGAGCTTTGATCATTCTAATTGATAGCGCACAAGATGAATGTAATCCGCGTCCCAATGCCATTTATTCAATATAGGTATACTGTAGGTACACTTATTGACGTTAAAAATTACTTATTTATAAAACATGATGGTGATAATCGGTAACGGTATCTTAAAACTAAAGGGATCCAAACGCTCGCTGGTCTGAGAAGATCCCAATTATATACCGGAGGAGGAAAACAGGCTGAGGCCGGACCGTTTAGTCCGCGTTCGGCAACAAGTCGGCGGTGGAGGCCACCGAGGCCAAACGAGGGTAATCCTTTTCACTGACCTTCTTCGTCTCCAGGGTAGCTTCTAAAGCTGCTCGTATATTAGCTCACAACTCAGCTCAACTGATTAGCGATGGACTAGCTGACATGTAAACGAGTCATCATCCCAGCACATTATTATTATTGTGTAAGACAACATGCAAGTTTGGAAATCAAAGAAATATCTGGATGTGCCTAGCGTCTGCGTGCATTTTTATTACATTCTGGTCGACCGCTGCTACAGGCGACTCGATCTTCTGTCCTCGCCATTCCTTCTCTTCGGACCAGATCCAACCAGACAGACCGCTGAGTTTAGTATTATTCATTTGTGTGTGTTTGTGTTATGAATATATTATATGTGACAGTCTTATATATATTATGGTTCTTATTCCACCATCATACCTAGAAAAGATTTAGGTGAGGATAACCATTCTCAACTACTACCACAACTATCGTCCACTTGCAAGTCGTACTTATCATCTCTAATTCTATTTAAAATAAACTATGCGTTTAAAGCAAACAAGGAAACTAAGAACAGTGCGAACTGTTCGTTTTTCTGATTCGTATTTTCAGCAGTTACTAGTAATACGCTCTCGCTCTTGCCCTTGAGGCAATGTGCGAACAACCCAACATGCAATAACAGGTCCCCGGACATAAATCACCGTCAGTCGGCCAGGCGCGACCTTCGTGACGTCACGCGATACTTTCCTTATTTTAATCCTTCGGCAAAATAATTAATGTGCCTTTTAGTCCAATAAAGGCCCATTAACGAGACGCTTTATAGGCTTCCTTTAGCGAGGCCGAGCATTCAAAGTAACTGATTAGAACCTCAAACAGAAGACTGAAGCCAGGCATTGAATAAAAATAAGTTTATCAGCTTATTATGATTGTAGAAAAAAACAGGTATGGAGAAGCACCTAACAACTAACCTTGCCCGAAACAAAACTCGACGGTAGGCTCAATATGGCGAAACAGCTCTACGGACAAAACAAATCGTCTGGGCGACTAAAATCATCTGTATCTGTATGTAAGTTCATAGAACCTATATATGTAAAGGTAAAGGTGATAGCAACTCCCATACAAGTTCGACACGTAGCCTTTTTATACGACTGCCTGAAAAAAGGAGTATATTGTTTACAGGGTTCATGTATATATATATGTATGTGAGTTTGTATATTCCACGATAACTTCTATACGCCTCAACCGATTTTGATAAATGAGATTCATCATCATTTTCTAGTAGATTCCAAAAATATATAAAACTATAGTTCAATATCCCGTGATTCACAAAAAATATCATTTAATAAAAATGTGTATACGATTCTAATTCAATTATATTAATTTAAATTTTTAACTTTTTAGTTCGTTTTTTGGCAGAGCAGTCGTGTTTTTAATTTTTTTATGACTTGTTGCATTTAACAACCGTCACGCGTTATGCTTTTCTAAGACTTTAAGGTAAAGAATTGATAAAACGAAGTTACCTAACTGCCCTCGGCGATTGTTTACTAACAACCGGTCACTGAGCAGAGCTGGCGCCCTTGTACGAGATAACTGGACACGATGCCGACACAAACATTTACAAATTAGTCAACCTCGGAATTTTATCCGTAAAATGTAATGACATTTTGTCGACCTTTCTGGCACAGTATAGCTTGCTGTGGCTTCTTTGTAGTATCTTCTTGTCTTATCTTATCTAACACTATAAATGCGAAAGTTTGGATGGATGTATGGATGTCTGGATGTATGGATATTTGTTACTCAATCACGCCCCAACGGCTGAACGGATCTGGCTGAAATATTGTCTGGAATAGGGCATAGGCTTTTTATCTCGGAAAATTAAAGAGTTCTCGCGGAAACCAAAAAAACTCAAACCACGCAGACGAAGTCACGAGCAATCGCTAGTCAATCAATATTTATTTATTCATCAATGTATTGATACATAAGTAACCGCAGTATAGATAAGGTGGTACAGTCAGCCTTAAATCACACAGATATTTGCTCAAGTGGATATTCCATCTGGCACTGGCTTCTAATGGAGCTTATAATGTATCTGATGCATACCTGCCCATGAATCCGCGTCATCAACCCACCAGCAGCAGCTGACGCGCGAGGATTTATCGGCCAATTCTCGTTATGCCCGTTATTTATGCGTTAACATCAATAAACCATCAAGCAGCGCTCGTTACGTATGCGCCTACCATTAATATCAAATAGATGGCTGACACGTGAACAATTTCCTTTTCTCTATGTATGTGAAAGATATGTATCCCTCCTTGCCTCCGATATGAGGCGATACAATATTATGATAACATGTCACTGGTCGTTAAAAGGGCAGTCGTCTAGGCATTGAGAGCATAATATTTTGTGAAGAAACTCAGTGTCAAAATATTATTTGGGAAAATTTTAAGGAAAATATACAGCATCCCTGACGGGTACACGATATTTTTTAGGATTCAAATATTTTTTATATTCGTTGAGATTCTCCATCAGGAAACGTCTGGCTTTTCCCAAATGCTGGATTTCGGAGGTTTTCCATGTACCTACTTGTTGATTCTAATATACCTACAAGAATCACAATGATTGGCTCGCGTTTGGCTGCTCCGCTTTCACATTTTTCTCGATTTACTACAGTTTAGTACGTAGGTATCTATTAATTATAATGCTCATGAAAAATGATTAAAAATCCTCCCACCCTACTCCCTAGACGCGCACGAGAATCCTGCTCGTATCGCCCCACTTTCTGTTCTCTACCTACACGACACACGACACACGCACCCCGCGCCTGGCGATTCCCCGGGGACTGCGTATAAGTTTTCAACATTAGAACACTCACATCAGTCAAGCTCGTTTCATCCTAACTTTTTTATCGCATCCCATTTCGTTAACCCTTTGACACCCTTTAGGCTCAAAGGGTCCATATAATTAAACATTAACATCTTGCCCATTCCTTTTAATATTCATGTAGGTAAATTAAGAGGTGTAGAAGGTAATGATAGTTATTTTCTGAAAATAAGTTTGTTAGGTGAGGTGAGGTTATATCTGGTTATCGTCCTTATCTCTATATTAAAGGCTTAGACTGACACAACGCGCAACGGCAGCGATGCATAACGACTAACTATACAGTTATACAGTGTACTGAGGAACTACGCTGCTGCAGTTGGCGATCCAAGCTTTTGTTCATAGAAAACTGAGATTTTCTTTGCAAAGCATACGAATCTTTTCAACAACATAAAGCTGACTGAAAAAATTTCATAGAAAAGTGTAAGTGTAGTTAGTCCGTTGGTCCGACGTTTTGCCCTGGTGCTGATACCCAACGTCTTCGCCGGCGAAGACGAGGACCCCGTTATCTTACGTCACCCGGACGTGGTCTTAACCCACGGCCTCGGGGGCGTATGGACTAATCTAGTCCAACCGACCTCCTTTTAGTCCCAACGTCATCCTAAGCCGTGCTCCGAGCCTCACACGAGGCGCCATTAGGGAAGATGTTGCCCCCCCCCCCCCCCCCCGATGTCATATCGAGCCCTAGGGCTCTTGGGCGACGGCTAGCGCTCGCCCATCCCCCCGGTGACGCTGTAGCGGCCAGTAGGACCTGTGCAGCATACTCAATCTAAAAAAAAAACCTGGCGCTGCCGTAGCGTTCTTATACTATCCCGCTTCACATCTGCCTAAGCCTTTACTATTTTATCTCCCGCCCACTCGCCAGCTCATACCTGCGCTACAGTCTACACGATTAGTACCTGTCAGGTACGCCGTGCTGGGAATCTATCAGAATAGAGTTACAGACAAACCCACGCGTTCAATTTAAACCGCGCCGTGTAAACAGTTTAGAGAGTTATCGGCCATGTGGCCGGTTTCTCAGGTCGTGATCTCGAGAGCTTCGATGAATTTTATATTGGGTGAGTCAGTGGTAGAGTGCTATTAGACCGTTACTCGATAAACCTACTGGGAATGAGTTGTTCCATAGATGTAATGGGCCCATGTGTATGGATTAATCATCTGTACTCATAGCACGAGTTTCAATAGTTGCCGCAAGTGAGATTTAAATATTTTTTATAAGTTCACCCAGAGGAAAGCCTTGAGATGAGATGGTAAGTGAAGATGCAGTCAGAGATAGTAGCGGGCTAACCTGTTAGGGGCATGGCAGTTATATTTAACCCAAACCTCTATTCGGTTTCTACACAGCATCGTACCGGAACGCTAAATCGCATGGCGGCACGTCTTTGCCGGTAGGGTGGTAACTAGCCACGGCCGATGCATCCCACCAGACCAGACCAGGGATAATTCAGAAATTTTAAATTCGCAAATTGACCCTGCCAGGGATCGACCGATCAACCATCAGGTGAGATCGCAGTCAAGGGCTAACTTGAAGTGGATAAAAATAAAAAAAGTGTTGTGGGCCCCCAAATTCACTCGGATCAAGATCGATTCTCACGAAAACGATCAAACTATTCGAATTAGAGCTGTGCGTGTTCACGCTACGGGTTCTGAAGTATTCCTGTCGAGTGCGATTTGGTTCCGATCCTATTTAGTATGTGTGCCGCTCGCCGAGTTTAATGTGCTATTGATATTCATCCGATACATGCAAACGCAAATTACAAAACATTTAGATACTGTTAGCATTATTACTGTTTGTCATTATATCTCATGAAACAGGAAGTATAATATCAGTCAATTTGACTCGTTTCATGTCATTCGATTTAATCTGCGGATACCGACGCCATATTGAAAATAGCATAAATACGAGGGTTTTGACGATGATAATTCAGTCTCCCGCAGGCAGACTCAGGGATTATTGAACACTTTTGTGTTTAGATCGCAATTTGGTTTAGAGCTTAACGATAGCAATCGTGGCCGGGTCAAATGAATATTGTCTTTTAGCTAACTTTTATCTTATTATATTAAATCTCACGTTGTGACCATTCGCTCGTGTAAGTTCCAAATGAGGGTATAAATATATTAAAAGTGTCTCAATAATACCTACTTCTGGATCGTATCTAACAATACGGAAGAAAGAAAGAACTAATAATTTCAACATTTTTCCATCAATTTCATAGCAGCGTGGCTTTAACAGCAAAAACACACAAGTAGGTACGTAAGTAGTATGGCACGAAACAATGACGTCGTTTTCATCTGTCACGTAGTATGCGCGCTCTATATAAAAGTGAATGAGGCATACAGAAAATCCAGACAATATTTTGTTTCCGTTGTTAGATGTTTCTCTAACTTATATTATAATCTATCTGTCTCAAAGAGTATTTTATGGATTAGAAAATGCATATCAATTAAGGATTCGTCACTATACCTAAGTCCTACCTTCCTGTACGTACTGTTGGCGCACGATGGAGGCGAGTTCGGCGTAGACGCGGCTTTAATGAATAATAACCACGACAGGAACAAGGCAACTCTTTGGCTGCACAAAGCAAAGCTACACGAGAAATCTTATCCTTTTTTTGTCAGTTATGGTCTATGGATAATATTATAAATATTACCTAATACCTAATGATATTCTGAATTAGGTAGCTAATTAATCAAGAGGGGTATAACCACAACTTGATTGTCGCATGGTCATAGTAGTTACAATACGTCGACTTCACAATGCAGGCGCCATAATAATTAATAATTGTTTTGTCAGACCTCTAGCCACACGTCTTCAGTTTTCACAGAAGGTACGATAAAAATGGCCAAACGTTTATCTACTCTGGATACCTTTTGAAGACATACTCAACGCTATCTAGGGATCAAAGCGGTAGAAAAACACTGAAAGAACCGTTAGCAGGACAACCGTTCGTTCCAAAAGTCCTTATAAAGTACTGGCTTAGGACTGCTGTTACCTATGTGTCTACACATTGATGTGATTGTAAATTTTCGCAAAAGGGCAACCACCGAGTTTCTTGCTAGTTCTTCTCGGTAGGAACGGCATTCTGAACCTGTGGTAAATTCACTCGACGATTGAAAAGCACTTGTAAAAGTTTATTTGAATAGAAAACATTTGAATTTGACCAGTGGGGGAGACGTGGCCTGTACGTCACCTGATTTCTGTGAAATTACATCGTTGGCGACTTTCTTGTGGCAGAGGATCCCGAGATCGTAACGTAAGCGTCAATAACAACTGTCCCGATTGGATTCTACAGGTGACCACACTAGCCCGCATCCCATTGACTGCAGGCCAGAGCCTGGTTAGGGGTATCGCAATAAAACTAGCTGATGCCCACGACTTCGTCCGCGATGATTGAGTTTATTTGGTTTCCGTGGATCTGAATTTTCCGGGGTAGCCTATGTATTAATCCAGGGTAATGTATCAATCCAGACTAACTAGTCGCCCGCGACTTCGTCCGCGTACAATTTCTGATTTCCTATTAGATTATCCCGTTGCAAAAGGCCTAGTTATAGCAGCTATATAGCATCGGCAGGTTTTTATTATTTAAGACAAATAAGTCCTTAATGCTGACTTCAAAAACTTATAACCTTCATGCAAGCTTTCAACCCCTATTTCACGCTCTTTGGGGTGGATAATCGTAAAATTGCTTATGCTGTTTATTATTACTTAAAACTAATAAACTAAATCCTGATTTTCCTGATCCTGAATATTCGTAGAATTGCTCATACAGGTTATTATTAGTTAAATCGAATAACCTAAATCCCGATTCTCAAGTCTCTAACTTCAAAAACTTGGGAGTCCTTATGTAAGCTTCCAACCCCCATTTCACCCCAATTGGGGTAGATTTTCAAAAAATTGATTATACAGGTTTTTTATTATTTATAACTAATAACTTAATTGCCAATTCTCATGTATGTAACATCAAAAACATAAAAGACTTTCATATAAACTTCCAACCCCCATTTCAACCCCTTAGGGGTGAATTTTCTCAAAACTGTTTCTTAGCGGATGTCTACACCATAGAAGGAACCTACCTTCCAAATTTCAAGTTTGTATGCTTTATAGGTCCTGATGAGATATCGTGATGAATCAGTGAACATTCGCTCTTTTATATAATATATATAGATGTAGAAAAATGACTTTTTAGTTCCCTATCTTTTTAATATTAGCGCGATGTGATGATAAAAATTTCCTCTCTCCCATGAGAGTGGGGGCCTGTGCCCGACAGTTGGACGTCTATGGGCTATAGTCAGTGGCGTGCAGTTCATAGAGGCATAAAAGCACTGCTTACCCAAGTGGAAATACGTCAATGCTCATTTAGCAAAACAGTGAGTAAATAGGTATTCTGACTGACCAATGCCTACCCCCGCTTCAAACCTTGTGCACGCCACTGGCTATAGTGGTGGTGGTGGATGATACAAAATACACATCCCCACGCTATATTGGAAACATTAATAGACCAGCTTACTTTAATGTGTTGTGTTGTGAAGCATTTAACTACAATCTTCGTGTGCCCGCGGCTGGCAAGTAATGGCTGGCGCGTCGCGTCGCCCCACTGTGATAACTTTACGACTCTGGGGCACATCTCGCGCTATGAGTGGGCACTGTACTGGATGACTGTGTATATGTGTCAAACTGAATGCACTCACTTCGCTTTATTGTTTCGCCTCTGCGCAGGCGGCAAGTAGGCCATTAACCGAATCCAAGAAGTAATTACCCAGCTTACATTATTTTGCTCTAGCTTTACGGGTTTCTTAATTGGGTACTTAAACTAAAAGAACTTTAAAAACTAGTACTAAAATACAATACATCATTAAAAATAATTGAAACAATAAGGAGGATATAGGAGGTTGACAGATTTGACTTGCTTTATAAGATGCCGAAAAATCATTCTGTTTAAAAATAATGTGGTAGGGAGCACCTAAGCAGAACATACTCAGTCCAATCCGATTTTATGTCCATAAGTTATAAATTAATTTATTCCATCATATTGTACACTTGTATCTTATTCCAATATCGCGAAGATCTATTTTATAATAGATCTTCGCGATATTGGAATCCCAAGTCATAAATTGCGAATTCAATCCCCTACAAATCCAACAATACTCAAATGGAGGGTTAAAATTGATAGATGGATACAATGGCGTATGGCGGTATCTGATATCTCGTGCACGAGACGGGGATAACGGGGCGGTGTGCGCGCGGCTTACTGAGCGAGTCCGAGTTCCGGCGTTTGCGTTATCATACACCCACAGGCGCCCGGCCCGCCCCCGCCCTGATGACAATCGCAGTAGGGGAATAGCCTAGCCCTAGGACCTACTAAATGAAACCTGCCGGCCCGGGGGCTCGTTGTATGCCAAATTAAATTTATCCACAGTAAAAGGGATCTAGCTACAAAAAAAAAAGCTCGCATCGTATCTAATGATCTGTCCCTCTATTTAGGGCATAGGTGTTGTCCCTCTATCAATGTGATGATTTAGAGTAATACTTTGCCTTAGTAATGCCTAAAATATAAGACCACCGTTAGATGGATTTAAATATATTTAGTATTGTGTCTCGAACAAAAAACAAAAGCTATCCTACAATCCGTCATCACAATATTTTAAAGGTACTTTTCTAGATTCATCTCTACTCTGCAAATTTCTACGAACTAATGACAGGCTAAAGAATTTATTTTCTCAAAGAATTGTTACAAAATATCTACGAACAAAACACTAATACGTATACCTGCCACTAAAGTGATTATTGGTAACAAAGCGTTCATTTCGAAGCTGCAAAGCTTAGAACATCGGCGCAAAGTTGCCTGTCTGTCGGTATTCTACAGGATATATTTCGGAGAGTGTGCTCAAGTACTATTCGATCTGGTTCCTCCATCACCTTTTTATTATAGAACCGCAAGGCATCGACAAGGTCTGCACCCTTACGCAGTCGAAATTCCGCGGGCTCGTACGAAGCGATTTGCTTCCTCGTTTCTAATTAGAACCGCTAGGATATGGAATGCCGATCCGGCTTCCGTTTTCCCCTCCTCTTTTAATATATGTAGAGTGAGAAGAGAATAGTTTTGGGCTTAGGCTATAGTCCACGACGCAGATCAAGTGCGGATTGACGGACTTCATACACACTTGAGAACATTAAGCAGATCATTATTCAGGCTTGTTTCCTCAGGATGTTTTCATTCGCCGTTAAAGAAAATAATATTAATTCCTCAATAAGTTTTTGATATAAATTTTTTGCAAATTTAATTAGTAATAGTTTTTCCTTAATTTTTCTATTCTTTATTTAATTGTTTGTATCCTAGTCCATACTAATATAATAAATGCGGAAGTGAATCTGTCTGCTACGCTTTCACGGCTCTTGCGTTCAACCGATTTTGATGAAATTTGGTACAGGGGTAGGTTGTATCGCGGAGAGATACATAGGCTACTTTTTATCCCGGAAAATTAAAACGTTCCCGCAGGAATCAAAAATTCACAGATTTCGCAGTCCCCGCAAGAATCGGAGCATTGAAAATGAATACAAAAAAATATTTTATTTTGAATAACACATAAAATCTTAATCCACGCCGACGAAGTCGCGGGCATCATATACTTATATAATAAATATTCCATGTACACAATATATGACAAGATACTAAGTGGAGTGTAGCAGGTCATTGATCTCGAGCAGTTAATGCGCATTTGCATATAAAACGAAGTGAAATGATTTAGGAAGTAACGACACCCGCGCGGCGGCGGGCGGACCCGCGACAGGGGATTAGCGCGAGGGGACTGTTACACTGCGCCACGTGCTCTTATTACCGTTGTTAATCATGTCTGTGTACGCACTGGCACGCTAATCTGTCTTCCCTATAGTTTCTAACTGAATCTTTCTTCCGTTTCTGTTGAAGAGCTATTATACCTACTACCGATGATGACCTCTTACAAAAACTACTATGTACTTACAGTTCTAGCTTGGTGCAAAAATATGTTCCTAAGTGTGGACTTTTGGCCTGAGGGCATAGTGTACCGTCGCTATAAGGAAGTGAGAGAAAAACCCCTACCGTAGTATTACTCTTTTTTATTACTAATCGTTTTTTTTAAATATTGTATTTACCTACTTATAGTATTTTATTAAGGTTGTATTTTATTTTATCCCATAATATATATATATATATATATATATATATATATATATATATATAGTATATACTTTTTTTAAGTATTAATGTAATTTATAATATGGGCCTTGTTGCCTGATATGAAATGTAGGTAGGTACTAGGTACTTTAATAAAATCAAATGTAGGTACGATGAGCAGTGAGATCTTAAAAATATTATATTAATTGTAAGTAACTACCTATTTGTGTGTATTCGGTTTCGGAGTCATCTGTGTTGTTAATAATTATAATTTATAATCATAACCCATGTTAAATGTTATACATATTAGAAGTTTCGCATTTATAATATTAAAGTATAGAAGTATAGATTCATCCAATATCAATTTGGATCATAATAGAAACATTCTTTGAGTAAAAAGAAAACTCCTAAACATACCTAGTTGAATAGTTTAGTCATGTGTTATTTATTGGAAAAAAGATATACATATTTTATAGGATACCATACCTATTATAAAAGCAATGTGTGTGTGTCTGTCTGTTAATTTTTCACGGCCCATCTGTTCAACTAATTTTGACCTCTCTAGTGCAGTGATGAATTGCACTCTGGGAATTGCAATTTGCATACTTAATTAGGTTAGGTACTTTTTATCCTGAAAATTCCGCGAAAATTCCCAGTGTTCTCAGGAAAATTTCATAAACCTAGCCGAATACGCGTACGAAGTCGCGGGCGTCATCTAGTAATGTGTATTATATTTGCCTTGTCTTCTAGGTACTTATAATAGGAAGAAACCTTGGCTGCTAAAAATGGCGTGGAATTCATACTATGTCGAGGCAGATCAAAGCACTTGATGTAAAATTATCTTATGATGAATGGTTGTTTGGAGCCTGTGCCTACATTATGGGTGCAGTTAATCACAAATGCGGGCGCAGATGTCAAGCGACGCGACGCAGTAACAGTCAACAGTCTTACACCATTCCGATAGATAATGAACCATAACCCTGAGTAGATATTTCGCATTGCAAAACAAGAGTCAAACATCACACGAATGGAATCTAGATAATATTGATATCAGCTGTAGATAGTAAAAATATAATTGTAAAGGGGGAAAGGGAAAGTCAACAACTACTTTCGAAAGGTTAGTCATAAAAAAATTATGTAAGCGAAAAATTATGTTTTTATTATATTCGTTCATTCTCGAATAAAGAATCACAAGAATCTTAAGCGATTTATAGCAAACATATTGCAAATCTGCCAAATAAAACATTGCCGATTAAAATATCTGTTTCACAGTTCAATTAATTAAATCATCTTTGCGAAGTAAGCAGCCGTAATAATGTCGTAGTAATGTTCTGAATGGTTCTGAAAACATTTTTTATAAAAAAGAGAACATACGCACCCAGTTGAGAATTATAGTTTGACTGCTCAGTTCCACCATCCGGACGCACAGGTTCCTCCTTTTGGAAGTCGGTTAAAAACTGCTTTTAATTTTATAACTTTTTATAAGATTATTGTGTCCCAAAGCACACAATAATTATTTACGTCCTTGTTCCTAGCACTTTGTTTATAATTTTAGCACAGGATTGATTTACCTTCGAGCACCTGATTGTAAGTCAATTCCGGAGTGAGAGTCTCTATCCTGTTACAATAACAATATTTGCCGCCGAAGCTTTTTACACTTACTCAGGAAGCCCGAGTGCTTTTAGTCTACCCCTGTGTCTACCTCCTAAAATTATTTTGTAAGTATATAAGTTAACTACGAGTATCTACCTAACCTATTTATATTATTCAAACATTTTAGAACTCTGTCCGTTAAAATATCATTTTGTAACAACAATTTGATTTATTCCGTCTACGAAACTTTGTAATAATAACTGTGAGTTGTACCTATCTAAACTTTAAATATACATATATATATTGTTGCGTATTACGTGCAAGTTGTTATGAGTTGGAGCAGAATTGATATACACAGATTCGGTGATAAAATAGCATGTATTTACAGATTAATCCTAACCTAATACTAAGACTATATACTAAGAAATTATATCCATTGAAGTGGGGGAACAGTTTGTAATTATCATGTGGTGCTCATAAAAATAATGCTCATTTAAACTACGTGACAAAGTGCGAACTAAATATAATTAAATTGCAATAAATAAATTTGCAACCTAGATATCTATGGTCACGTAGTGGTACTTTGATTAGTGGTATGTGCCATAGATATCCCCCCTTGAAAAAAGAAAAAATATAGAAACTATTATCAATATAAAATAATTGGCATTATAAACTATCTATGCAAAACGAACGGTTGGGCGAGATGTGCGCCCTGAACGTGTAATCTTCTGTTGTTTAAATCCACTGTGCTTGGTCTATAAATAGTCTCTTATTATACTGTCACGTTCCTCAAATTCCTCGTTTGGCAAAAATGCGATCGATCTATCTATACGTTCAATTCTTTGCCGTTACGTTCAATTGTAAAAACTTTGCTGCTCCGCCTGATGACTCGAAAAGGTCCATCATACGGAGTTACACGTGGGCGAAGTCTATCGCACCTCAAAAATACGTGTGAACAGTCTGATAAACGTGGATGCACGAACACGTTCCGATCCGAACTCTCGCTGTGGAATACTCGTGACTCGACTAACATTTTCCTTGATCCCTTGAATGAAGTCGGGGAATGTAGCTTCCGATTTGGCACCAAGCTTGCCGATAACTTGATAGTCGTGCCATAAACAAGTTCTGCCAAATAAAACTGACGGCAATTCTTTTATCCAATTCGTCGTATTTGCTTGAGCCGTTAACGCCGTTTTAATAGTTCTATGTAAGTTCGGAACCTCCTGAATATCTCCGATTCCATCTGCCTTTCTTGGTCCAAGCTGATAACATCCATGTACCTGTAACGACTGATTCTCTGAATTTAATTAAAATGCTGATCACCATTTAAAAGATAAGAACTTTGTTTAAGTTTAGTTTAGGTGAAGATAAATTGATTCACATGAAGAAAGGTCTGAATAAACTGAGGCTGGCTGAACAGACGAGGAGTCCTGGAGCATATATTATGTAACCAGAACGAGACCTCATCAATCAGATGTTCACATCGAGGTAGGTAGGCACTCTGAGGCAGGATGTAA
Source organism: Erebia palarica (assembly GCA_964035005.1). Taxonomy (NCBI): domain Eukaryota; kingdom Metazoa; phylum Arthropoda; class Insecta; order Lepidoptera; family Nymphalidae; genus Erebia; species Erebia palarica. Next base: position 39,901,879 of record OZ035983.1, on the reverse strand, counting down.
GATAGTGCGCACTGTCTGCGGCCGCGGTGCATACTAATGCGCACCGAATGAATTGCCCACACTCTGTTCATTAATCAGAACACTTACCTATCTACTATCTATTCTAGTAAGAGTATCTGAGTCGGCAGACTAACTAACTGTAATTTTATTAAATCTTGGTTTTAGCCAAAGCCTTATTGAAACACGTCTGCGTTGCGCTTCTAGTGTAAAAATAAATAGTGTTCAGTTTTCACCCTCGAAGTAATCCTGTTAGATGTAAGAACCCTCAGTTATCCCGGGATAAAACGAAGTTATTATCACTTCTTTCTACGTGCTGTGAAAATCTCTTAACAATCGATTCAGACATACTGCAGAAGGGCAACGTCTTTTACTTTATTGGGTATTTTATGAAAATCCAAATGGGGTGTATAAATGGCAGAATATTTAAAAATTGTAGACATTTAAACTGACATTTATTAATTGTGTAAGTGTGAGTTAGATACCGCAATAGATAATTACACTAGCGGCACGCTATGATGGCCGGTTTGACACATTACAATAGTGATGTGGAATGTCAATTTATTCTCGAACAAAAAACAATTAAGTTTTGTTTTTGTACCTGATTAAATAGGTTTAATAAAACAAAAATGTATATGTTTATTTAATTTATTTGAACGAACTGAATATTTGAACGAAAATGAATATACATACTTTATATGCACACAAGAAACATATGAATACAAAAGATACCAAAAAAGGTGCCACAAAAGGCCATAATTAATCAGATTCGTCCATACTACTATTTTCACTGTCGTCACTGCTATCATCACATACATTAATAATTATATGTTCGTTTTCTATAATATTATCTATTTTCACATCTCTTTCATAATCTTCCCTTATTAATTTAACAGTTCTATTCACAACCTTTTCCCAGTCTCCTTTAGTCACATGTTCACAAGCTTCTTCTAATAATTTTAGCATTTTTTTTGTGGTAAATGGGGGTTCTGTATTGTGTCTTGCAGCATATCCCTTAATTTGAGCCCACACCAACTCAATCGCATTATTCTCACAATGGTAAGGCGGTAACCGTATAACTCTGTGCCCATGTTTTAATGCTATTTCGTCAATGACGTATCGGATCTTGGTTGGTTTGTTTTCTTTTAAAAGACGTACTAATTCCGCTTTTAACATATTCATGTTTGCATCTACGCCATTTTTACGAAGCCATGCGACGATATCAGCTTTCTTTTGGGATTGGGCAGGTGGCTTGTCAATTTGCATCGAGTGGTATGGGGCGTTGTCCATAATTATAATAGATGGTTCAGGGAGGCTACACAACATTGAGGTAAACCATTCAGTAAACTTTTCTCCATTCATGTCTTCATGATAGTCTCCAGTGGTTTTTGACGCAAAAGCCATGAGAGAACCTTCGACAAACCCGTTGATGGTTCCGGCGTGACAAATTATAAGTCGCGATCCTTTTCCTACAGGAACTTTGGAAGTAGATGCTGCTGTGTCATCGTTCCAAGAACGGCCTACAGTATGGTTAGCATTAAGCCATGTTTCATCCAAGAACACAACATTTTGCCAATTTTTGATTTCTTTCACTTGCCGTAAAAAAGTATACCTTGCCATCGCTATATCAAATCTTTCCATCAATATTTTGCGTTTGTTACATTTTTTGTATCGAAATCCAATGGTCTTCAAAATCTTCGTTAAAGAACTTTCCCCACCGAAGAATAATCCAGCTTCCTTCAGTGAATGCACCAACTTTTTTCTTGTTGGATACTCCTTCTGTAAATAGTAGCCGTAAACATGTCTTCGGATAGCATCGGCATCAAAGCTATCGATGCCTACGACTGGTTTTGCTCGTTTTCTCTTTTTTGGTGTGTGAAGTTTATTTTCTTCTGTGCCAGTCTCGCCATATTTTTTTTTAGTTATCCGTCTAACAGTTCGTTGTCCAATATTAAGCGCATCAGCTACGCGTTCAACCACTGACGTTATAGGTAAAATTGGCCCTCCATTTTGAGCTTCACGATCGAAATAGTTACGAAGGCGTATTACGAACTCACGTGTCTGACTATTTAGAACAGTTCTCTGCGTACGTTCGGTCATATCGACGAAATCCACAACAAAGGGCTTGAACAGAGTCCAAATTAACGAGCAAGGGTCAACAGTAATGCAGTATCAATATTTGAAATCCAAAGCCAGGTCAAAACTATATCACAATCGCATTGCACTGACAGTTTATACTTTTCGAAGCAACGTCAATTCGAAACTGCTTTGTTTTGCATTGAGCATTGACGCGAGTTTGCCGGAGGTAGTAGTTGTGCTAGCCAGCGATCCTATGTGACGATCGTATTAGATTCCATTTTTAAAAATTTATTGATATTTTTTTGCGATTTCAGAGGTTTGTCCACATAGTGAAAATTGTTCATATTCACAAGTACATTCACCCCTTAAATGGTGCAAACTGATTTTTCTACACTTGTATACATTTAAGAAATCAATTTAATAAATAAATTTTGAGTCCTAAACCTAAAACTACATTCGATAAAATTTATGAATCTCTGCACATCACTATCGTCAATAAAGTAATACAATTATTTCCTTCAAAGTCGTTATCAATTAATACGGAACTTCATGAGCGGACAAACGTCAAACCGGCCATCATAGCGTGCCGCTAGTTTAGATAACTTCAAGTCGAAGTATGGCAATTCCGAGAAATCAATGTGTTATCAGTTTGGAGACGCTGAGGCGTGCTACAGTTGATACAGACAATAGTTCAAAGGCGTTGTTTGGTTCGCCTCCTCACTGCTGAGTCACCTTCACGTGAACTATCTGTGACTCCATACAAATATCAATATACACTTGCGAACTAGACGCTATTGTCAATTACGGCTAAAATTAAAACACGCTAATATTGTAAGCTACAGCTAGCTGATGCCCCCGACTATGTCCGCGTGGATTTAAGGTTTTAAAAAGTTAGCGAAGTGGCATTGCAGGAAGACGGAATCGAGCGCGCATGAACAAACTCGAGCATTAATTAAATTTGTCTCGTATTCGTAGGTATCAGAGGATTTAGAAACATTATTAGGTATTCCAGAAATCTTTTATCAAAAAAGGGAAAACAGCGATAAGGCACAGAGGTAATGCTTTGCACTATAATGTAGGCCTAAACCCGTGCCACACCATACATCACCCATAGTGCGATGTGCATTCGCAGCACTGACTTACTACAGAAAGATTACTTGCACCCCCAATACTCACCCCTCCTCCTCCCCCAAACAAAAAGCGTTCAAACAAAAAGCTTTCGTTAAGATTCAAAGCTCCTTTTACAATAAGTACGAATATGATGAGAAAGTGCTTAACAATCTGTCTTAACTTTTCAAGGATAGACTTTTTAAAGAGTTATGTAGGTTAGGTACTTACATAGATCCTCACTATCCTGAAATATAGCGTGGAAATTTTAAACTAACCCGCTTGAACAGAGAGTCAATTCATAAGTATTGTAAAATTTTACTATTTGGAAAGTTGCACACTACACAAACGTAAATCGTGGGGTGCAAAATGTAAATAACTTGTCAAAGAAAGGTCCGTCCCTCGACTCGACGTGTAGAATGCACCTTCAGTCCCTATCGAAAGGTTATTGTAATAGCGAATGTGCGAAATGTGAATATGTGCGCTTTCAAATGCACTTTTCTATAGAATACCTTCACTCGTTGAAAGGTTATTGTTGCAGCGAAAGCTTACTTTGAAAGCACTTTTCGACACCGCTCGATGTCTGCACGCGGCCGGCGTACATTCCCTTTGCCTCATGAGTAGCTCTTTGTACTTACGGTTTAGGGTTCTATTCTACTTGAGGGTTACTGCATAATCAATCTCAGTATAGCACTACTAGCTCAGTAGTAAGTAGGTATCTGCTAAGGTGTTGACAAACTTCAATAGAAAACTTATATTTTAAGTACAGATTTAATGCAAATTTTAAAGTTAATACCATAGCGATGTAAGATTCTGTTTCCATTATTCACAAGTCTTCTAAATTATATTTAATTTTACATCTGCATACTATTCGATCAAAGCTAATCGCTTCCGCATGCCGAAATAAACAAATCTGTCGCGACTTCCCGGCATCCGTGAAGATATGCCGCGTGTGCGACTCCGGCGACCTTTGCGTCACTACACTCCTACACCAACCAATAAATCTCTTCCCGGCTAGGGTTGCTGTAGACATCTACTTTTAACATTTCGACAAAAAAATGCAAACAAAAAAAAGTTCTTTGTAAATAAAAACTTTACAGTCGCCCAATTCGTCTTCCCTGGCTACAAAATTACCTACAACTTACATAATAAAGACATACATAGGTAAATACTCAACTAAATCTTTACAAAAAAAATATATGTTTACTTAACTAAATGTTTACAAATAAAATTACAGTATAAACTACTAGAGTAATACCTTTAAATGTCATTTAAAAGTATTACTTTTACTTATGCATAGTACATAATATTTGGTATATTTAGTAGTTAAATAAAACTTCACTTTAGATCGATAAGAACGACATAACAGTTGACGCAGTTCAAAAGTCTAGCAACAAAAGTAAAATTTAAAAATAAGTATAGTTTCTCTCATTACGGTATTTTCTTTTTAAGTAATACTGTTAATTTAAAAGAGCTAAATTCAACTTTCTCCTTATACTGCCAACCCTGTAAGTGTAAGTGAAAGCTGAACTTTACGTATTCTTATGCAATCCGATTTACTGCGAACCCAACAGCATTCAGTAAAGACATAACTTTCTCTTTCGAAGTGCAATACCTGGAGCGGCAATGGATATACAATCCAAATATCATATTTTACAATATTTCATTTAAATACTTAGTCAGCAATGATCATTTATCATTTTCCTTACCTAGCTTCCAAAATCTGACAAATCTGCGCCTAAAATAGATTTGTGTCCGTGTAGAGTAGTGCCCGTGCATAACGAAATGGTTGAACGGCTTTCCTTATAAGGGAAATTCCTTAAAAGATTGAATCTATTACTTGTGGCATCGGCTCTTAAACCTTAGTATGGAGATGGGCGGACTGTGCAGCGTATTTATGACTTTAACACTGCGTTTGATATGACAATTCACACAAAAGGCAAGCCAACACAAAGCTCAGTGCCCTGGACAGAACAAAGAGGTGTCCGGGGCGTGACCCGTCTCAATCTGCACATGTAAACAATAAACTGACTGACTGAAATCACGTTCAGCTCAAACCTTGTGATTTTGTAGTTTTTATCTTTTTTCCACATACCACAAATAAATGTTTACAGTATGTTCGCTCCCTGTATGAGCTTTGAACGAAAACCCAAAAGGGCCTGGAATAACACAAAGGTATCAGATAGTTATTTATATGAAAACAAATCATAAATAATATTATGATAAGTAAGATAAGATAAGATATTTTTGATAGATCATGGTCCCACCACGTCATTGTTAAATTCTGTGCCAATATACTCCTTAAAATAAATACATTGGACAATATTTTCATTGTAATCTACAATCAAAATGATTGTAGATTACAATGAAAATAATGGCCAGTAGATATTTTGATGACCCCAATACTTACTTTCACTTTTCACAGTAATTTTAACAAACACAATATTATAGGTAATTTTTCTTTCTTCTAAAAACAAAGACAAATGTTTGTTTTGATACAGTGCAGTATTTTTCTCTTTTTTTTCATAAAGAACGACAGCCCTAACTCTTCTTCTAAATTAAAAACTAGCGAAGATATTTATAGGGAACTAGCTGTTACACGCGACTTCCTCTGCGTAGACAAATCTGTCTCGTAATCACCAATCAATCAACGTTATACAGAACTTGAGTTGTTTACGAACCTTCTATTTACGAGAACCTACCTATCCTAACTGTCGGTAGTACTTTTGTACCGCTACTCTGTCCATGGCCGAAGTCAACCCTAAGCTTTTTGGTAGGTACCTACCTACTCAGTGGTTTCTGCAACTTTTGATACTTTTATTCTATACTCTACTTATGATAATAGCGAACAGTAGTAAATTATACCAGCTGATAAATTGTAGCTTAGCTCAACCTCAAAAGTTTCTACTATTGGTAATATGTATTTTAGCGTTGCAGGCACCATGTTATGATAAGGTACGCGGTACACCCTAAAACCTTAGCAGTTTGTTTTTCTGTAATGGCGTCCTGCAAGCAAAGTTTACTCTTATGAACGCTACTATAGGGACTGGCACACAAAGACATCCAAATCTAATACCCGCTAATGATATATCGGGTGTACTGTATCTTCTGTGATCTAAATCCTTATAAGTACATAGTTTCATGTATGTTTTATGAATTCTTCAAAATTATGTGATTTATTGAAAACCGAATTGTAATAAATTACTTTGCGCCAGAGTGCCACCCCTGAGCCACAAGGCTCACGCATTAGAGCCGACAAGAGAGCTTTGTTGCGAACACAATTGCATTCAGTAATAAGATACTCGCTTTCTCTTTCCAAGTGCGATGCATTGAACCCACTATCTATACGGACTCAAGTATACCACTATCAATAGGTACTTATTTAGTGGATGGAAAGTTGTAAAACAGTTTATAGAAAAGGCGTAAGGCGATAACGCTTCACCGTTGACGTCAACGTCCACAGCAAAACGTGCACAGGGTAGTGTAAAAACGTTTTCATATAATATTTCTATACAATTTACTTCCTTAAGTTACCGTGAACGTCCACGATATTAATATTGTCACGTTAGAAATAGGCATGATGACATTAACCAGGAATCAATGAAATTATGAATTTATCTCATGAAATAGTATTTATGGATTATAAACAACGTATTTATTTTTCTATTTCGAGTGAGATTGCTATTTATTTTGATAAAATAAAACTATACAAGTCATAATTAAAAAATTTAAAAAACACGACTGCCCTGCCAAAAAACGAACAAAAAAGTTAAAAATCTAAATTAATCTAGTTGAATTAGAATCTTATTCACATTTTTATTAAATGATATATATTTTTTATGAATTACTATTGAACTATAGGATATTGAACTATAGTGTTATATATTTTTGGAATGTACTCATCATATTCTAGATGATGATTATATAGTTAATCTTATTTTCGAATATTTTTTTTCAACTTTAGTCTTTAATGCGGGACATGGTCACCCCATCAATATTTTTTTTATTTGACTAGCGTTACCCGGAATAAGCTAGGGATTCTAACGATACCTCATTTATCAAAATCAGTTGAGGAGTATAGAAGTTATGGTGGAATATACAAACTCACATACATACATACATACATACATACATACATGAACCCTGAAAACAATGTTACTCTTTTCAGGCAGTCGTATAAAGCATAATGCCAATCCGCCATAATGGATTAAACACCAAGAAGCGAATGACGTCACAATTGTTTGTTTTCGAGCTTTGACAATCACACTATTGTTTACTGCACACTGCACAGATTACATTGTTAAAAACAATAGTGAAGTCACAAACGACGCCATGACACCGGCTAGCGTTTTGGCGTGAATTTTAAAATTTAAATTTCAAATGCTAACTTTTTCTACCAAAGCTTATTTTTCTGCTGAAATAAGAAATTTTTCGAAATAGTAGATACTTCCGAACATAATCTGACCATTTTTCAAAATCAGTCATCATGCATTTAAAGCGCACAGACAAGCGGGTCGGCACTCGGCGGGTGATCGGCGGCTGGTGCGAGGGTTCAGCACTCAGTTTCATAGTTTACGTTTTACGAGATGCTACAATGTGGGCTTCAGGGTTCAGGGCTCACCGCGCCGCGCCTCACAAAGGGCACGGTTGATCACGGTTCAATTAAACAATTTCAACGCGCGCCTCGACAATGAAACTTGATATACCTATACTTAGTAGGTAGGTACATAACCCATTAGGATTCTGTGTCCATACAAATATCTGTACTAAAATTTTAAATGCGAAAGTGTGTGTCTATTAGTCTGCCTGTCTTTCCGTCTGTCTGCCACGCTATCATCGCCCATCTTTTTATACGACTGCCTGAAAAAAGGAGTATATTGTTTTCAGGGTTCATGTATGTATGTATGTATGTATGTGAGTTTGTATATGCCACCATAACTTCTATACGCCTGAACCGATTTTGATAAATGAGGTATCGTTAGAATCCCTAGCTTATTCCGGGTGACATAGGCTAGTAAAATTTTTAAAAATAATTATGGGGTGACCATGGTCCCGCATTAAAAACCAAAATTGAAAAAAAAAATCGAAAATAAGATTAACTATATAATCATCATCTAGAAAATGATGAGTAGATTCCAAAAATATATAACACTATCGTTCAATATTTAGTGATTCACAAAAAAATATCATTTAATAAAAAATGTGAATAAGATTCCAAAGGCTATATGTGCAAATCGCTTCATAAGGAGGTAAACTCCAAAAATAATATGGCAGAGCAGTCGTATTTTTTAATTCGTTATATTAATTTCACTTGTTAAAAGATTTAGACGTTTAGTACAAAGACAAGTTGCTTCCCGGGGAAGGACATAAGCTTTCTTGGAAAATGAAACACGTTCCTGCGATACAATGTTTGTGTCCTTCCCCGGGACAACACTTTATATCCACCAATTTCGTAAAAGAGTTTGAAAAGATGGGCCGTGAAGCATAACAAACAAACATTTGTATTTAGAACATTAAGTTATGATAAAAAGAAATAAAAGCTTGTTGCTAAAATGGTACAATCATGTGTTAGTTGAATGCGCTGGTCAAGCGCCGCGGTGCGTGTTGCGTGTTACGTCAGCCGACGAACGAGGTTATGATTAATGCTGAACACTACACATTATCTGATTGAGCGCAAACCACAGCGAACTATACTAGCCGCGTATAAATAGCAAATCAACTCTATTTCAGAACTACTAGTAACGTCACTGTACACAAAAAGTTAACTGAATGTCATTAGCAAACATGAAAAGCTCCCTAAAGCTTTTGTGATGCATCAAAATGTTAACGGAAGTCAAGGAACGGACTCTTTGACCAGACGGACGGTTCGGTCAGGCTGAATTGAGAACCTCCTCCTTTTTGGAAGTCGTTTGAGAAGACGTCTTTTTCAAGACCCACCCCCACATAGTTGCACTATTTTATTACCTTACTAACTCTCCGAAAAAAAAAACTTTGAAAGTAACTCATAATAAAAACAAAGACAAGAAGGTATAATTCAGCTAGACATTTTTTGGAAGCTTCTTTTGGACTATAATGAGACACGACACGTCTTACGACATACGGCAATATGACGGCATTAAATGCTTATCAAGATCATTAGTAGGTATATTTAATTATTACTTAGTTACATTCTTCTTTCCGAACCAACAGCTAATATTATCATGTAACATTTTCGGACAAAAATGTGTGACCGTTTTAGGGCAAAAATTCACTACCAGATATGGAGAAACTTCCACGTTGGACAGGACCGACGTTTTATCCTGCGTCCTAGTGTGCGCACCATATTAAAGTAGGTAAATATGCATCTTCTAGGCAAGCGCGTTTCAATCTAGCCTCATCACGAATGATGCCAACTTTCTGTCCACCAGAAAAAATGTAATCTCGCCCATAAAGTTTTCTTGCGGATTTTTCTTAGATCACCCGGAAGTGCAGTCCTCACCATCTACGTTTGTCGACAGTGGCGTGCACAGGGTTTGAAGCTAGGGTAGGCATTGGTAAGTCAGAATACGTATTTACTTACTGTCTTAATAAAAAATGAGCATTGACGTATTTCCGCTTAGGTAAATAAGCAGTGTTATGTTATGTGTTATGCTTCTATGAACTGCACGCCATTGGATGATACCAGCAGTTTCATCACAACACTCGTTCGCGTTCCGTTCCTTGAAATAACATTCAATAAAACTTTAGGGTGTTGCGTTACACGGTTTGTAAGATCCGTTCACAGTTTTGAAAAGATGACTGGCTACAGCTCTCGCGCCTAACTATAATGTTATTTATAACTAATGTTTACGTATTTCGTAACACTAAACTTGGTATTGGGGTCAGGGAAACTTGAAGGCTCTTGTATTGCAAATGTACCCAAAATAGCGCCATAAAATTTTACTAGCGCCTCAGTATATGCATGCTGCGTATAGCTAGGTCCACGAAGTCCAAGAGGTCATTGACCTACAGCCTTGCATATCTGAGACGCAACACTATTTGCATACTTCCGCAACACGGGAATGTCCGCAATGCGTACTGCTGGTTAAGGAAGAACGATGCGTATCGATAGTTACATTTATTCAAAACTTTATCGATTCTATAATATTTTATGCAATGCCTTCATCGATTGGTGCCTATCAAACTTTTATGTTTCAAGTAACAGCCCGTCAGTAATGAAACATTATAGATTACTAGATAATAGGTTTTGGTAGGTATCTAGTGAAGAATTTAACGACCTTTTTTTCATTGATCAACACAAATAGTAATCTTTTCAAATATAAACCGTAGGCCCATTAGGATACAAAATGAAGCAAATTTTATTGGCTATCGATATGAGAAATCGACACAAAACAAAGCATCCCTATCCCATACTACAGGCCAATCGACAGTATTTAACTGTTGCAATTTAAAGGGTACACGCCATAAGGTGCCGTATTCTACTAGCAGAACAATCAAAATTGTTCGTGCGCTTGTAGGCCGTCTGTAGTGCTGTTCATAGTGCTGAGTTGTGGGCTCAGTGGCCTTACTATCATCACTTAAAGCAGTATAATTTTAAAATTGCGGTATCATGTGACATTGATGTCCTTAAAGTAAGGATGATACCTAATAGGCCTATTACACTGCACTTTTTACAGTGCCCTGTGGTAAGGGTGGGCGTGGCCGCTAGTTGAGCGTCGCTCATTGCACAACAATAAGGACCAATTTAGGGGCCCTTCCTCCCTATATCTTATTGCACTACACTGATATAAGTGTAAGGGTCCCTGTGAAAAGTGCAGTGTAATAGGCCTATAAGTCAAGAGCAAGAGCTTCGACAATCTATACCTACTAATATTATAAATGCGAAAGTTTGGATGGATGTGTGGATGTATGGATGTATGGATGTTTGTTACTCAATCACGCCCCAGCGGCTGAACGGATCTGGCTGAAATTTGGCACAGAGATACGAGTAGATTATAGTCCGGAATAGCACATAGGCTTTTTATCCCGGAAAATTAAGGAATTCTCGTAGGAACCAAAAACTGCTTTGACCGATGGTAGTGAGCGCCGTGGACACTAAACACGCGACGCAATAGCAAGAACATCAAGTTATCGCACAATGCTGCATTGCATCAGGGAACTGAATTGGCGCGCCGCCAGCTGCGGGCTGCACCTGGGATGGAAGTGAACTATAGTTGTTCCAACTTTTATACAATTCCAGTGCCTATTTAATTTGCCATGTCATTTTACATATTTTATTCACGATTAATTGAAACCGTAAGAAAATTGCGTAGATAATTAAAAAAAATATAAAAAAAAAACAAGACTGCCCTGCCGAAAAACGAACTAAAAAGTTAAAAATCTAAATTAATCTTGTTAAATTTGAATCTTAATTACATTTTTATTAATGATATTTTTTGTGAATCACTGGATATTGAACTATTGTGTTATATATTTTTGAAATCTACCTACTCATCATTTTCTAGATGACGATAAGGTGGTTAATCTTATTTTCGATTATTTTTTTTCAAATTTGTGTGTTTATGTTGGAATATACAAACTCACATACATACATACATACATACATACATACATACATACATACATACATACATACATACATACATACATACATACATACACACATACATACATACATACATACATGCATACATACATACATAAATACATACATACATACATACATACATACATGAACCCTTAAAAGAATATCACTGAGAATTTATTAATTGAAAAACCCAATTCCTAACAATTTTTAACTAGACTGCCTCATTAAACTGCCTCATTGGGCTAGCAGTTAGCATAGTCGCTTGCGGATCATGAGGTCCCGGGTTCGATTCCCGGTCGGGCATAAAAGTTGCTAATCATTGGGGTTTTCTCTTATAATAACAAATGTACTAATGTGTAATTATTTCGCGCGGGGATATCGCACTATGTCGTTCGAGGCCGCCACTATTATGGCCCGCTCTCCGCCTTAGGACATACTGGCCGATATGGATGCAAAAGTGTATGCCGAAATCCATGATGGCCAGAGAAATGGAGATGGGATGGAGCCCGAGGGGGGCCTGGCGTATGCGCCTAGAAGAGGTAAGAAACATACGGCAGCGCACTGTTGGTGCAATTCTCCCAAATTTTGAGGCCTGGCTGCAAAGAAAGAGTGGCAATGTCACCTTTAGACCGACATAGGTACTAACCGGACACGGCTGTTTCGGTGAGTATCTGTGTCGGATTGGTCGCGAAGCCACCCCTCGGTGCCATCATTGCAGTGAGGACACCCAGGGGGTTTTAGTAGGTACAAATCCTAGATAACCCGACTTTTCCCCCCGGAAGTTGGGTGTCTTAGGAAGATTTCCCCCTCGCAAAAAAAGTTACATATTATTTCAGACAAGGCATTAATTATCCATTTACGGCATAGATAACATATTTTGCAAGGCAGTAGACAGGATCGCTAATAGCATTTCAGAGCGCTATATTAAAGCTAAACATCTGAAGCGATCCCCCGCCCCTTGCCCCGTGCTCCGCGGGCTCTGTGTGCGGTAACGAGGTTAGCGTCGCTCTCCACTTGACCCCTACACTGCACTTTGTAATTGCATTTCTGCAGGATAGGCCAATTACACTGCACTTTTTACAGGGCCCTGCGGTAAAGCAGGTTTATAGCGTTCCGGTACGATGCCGTGTAGAAACCGAATAGGGGTATGGGTTTGATATTACTGCTATGCCCCTAACAGGTTAGCCCTCAACGCATTCACAAATTAACAATAAACAAGAAATAAATAAACCTACAAAATAAAATAAAATAAATAAATCAATTATTATATCAAGACACGCGGAAGCGTGTCCAGCCAAAGTTCAAAAAAACTGGCGAGCAGCACCGTGTGTAATATTACACGAACCATTTGGAGCCACTTTTGACCCCCTCATAACTCAAAAACTATTTCACATAAACATGTCAAATTTGGCGCATATATTGAGACCCGTGAGATACATATGTGCTCCAAATTTCATAAGCACACCTCAAATGGTTATTTAGATATAAACGTACAAAAATCGACATTTTTCTGATCTACCTAAGTATAGATCAAAACTCTGACACGGGGCATACTACCATTGCTTAAAGCCGTATTATTTTAATACTGTTGACGTTTATGTTGTAGTGTTATAATCATTATTTTAAGGACGTCAGAGTACGTGACATTCAACCGTTATTTTGAAACAATACTGCTTTAAGCGGTGGTAGTAACTCCTTAACTATTGAAAATGACACATAATTATTATTTTAATGTAAATAATAATGAATAATAATATAGTTGCATTAAAACCTTACCTTCGTATTCATGCATTTTGTGCAACGAAACGTCATTGACAGAAAAGAAGAAACGTATTTGAAGTCGTCAGTTCAAGCTGTCAGTCATTGTGATTTGTATTCATTGTATAGAGTGGTTTTAGTGATATCGACTGTTTACCGTGCTTGTTTTCAATGTTTCACTAAAAACTTTTGATTTTGAACTTTTGCAATCATAATTGATGAGATGTAGAAATGTGCTGTAGAGGTAGTCTGACCATAGATGTAATCTGTCAATGTCAGTGTAACTCTAGGTACACTATCGGCCGGTTTCTGAATTAGGCATTCAAGCAAAAATCAGCTAAGCTTTGCTCTAGACTTAAGACTTAAGTTTTTTATGTTTCACAAGATAAAATTGGGATTTCCCAAATTGTAATTAGCTAAGTATTTCTTCAATGGTCCCTGAGTATTCTCCAACATTACGTATGCGTTTCGTTACACGTACGAAAACCGGTATTAACCGAAAATAAAATTGTTTTCTAATTATGTTAAATTTTATTATTAAATATAACTCAAAAAAATAGATTTTGTTCAATTTTATTTAAAGAATAATCCATTTCAAATTTTTCAAGCTTTTATATCATAAAAATCGTTGTTTTTGTCGTCGATTTTAAATCATCGCTTTATAGAATGAAGCGTATCAAATTATGCCAGTTTGACAAACGTCGGTTTTGTATATTATGTCGAATTTGTTTTCTTTTGGCTAATATTCTCGTTAAAATGTATAAAATGGAAAGAAACAAGAAAAAAAGATCTCCCTATTTCAGTTACGAGGAGAAAGCAAATCTTCTCGCATTCGTATAAAAGTAAGTAGTACCTAATATTTTTTAATATATCAACTAGCTTATGCCCGTGACTTTGTCTGCGTGGATTAAGGTTTTCTGGTATAAAGTAACCTAGATGTGATATTCCAGACCATCTATCCCTGTGCCAAATTTCATCCAGATCCGTTTAGCCGTTCTGGCGTGAAAGAATAACAAACGTCCATACATCCATACATACAAACTTCCCCGTTTATAATATTAGTAAGGATTCCCTTGTATTGCTCGTAGGCCAGCTTTACTCCGTTTTGGTTCAGTATAATATCTTGTGGATTTCTTTGGCCATAATTCGTAGTTAGTAGGTACGTACTCGTACATGTAACTCTAAAAATAGAGAGTGCATAAAAATTCGTCGAGTATTCTATTCACCTAGTCACAAGACATACTTACCTGACTACTTACAAATTCCATAAAATCCAACCATCAAACTTAGAATAATGTCAATGTTTTCTTTGAATAACAGGCATATTTATGTGTTTTATATTATACTAGCTGATGCCCGCGGCTTTGTCCGCGTGGATTGAGGTATTTCGTGTCCCCGCGTGTTTTTTTAGTATTAATTAGTCATTTACATAAATTTATTATTTCAGGACCAAAGCGAAGATGAGCTGATAAGTGAATCTTCACTTATCGCCACAACATCTGGTGATAATGTGATAATGTCATTTTTTAATTTCTACTTAGTAATCCATACTAATATCCATACTAGTAAAGTGTCTGTCTGTCTGTCTGCTACGCTTTCACGGCCCATTTGTTCAACCGATTTTGATAAAATTTTGTACAGGGATAGGTTATATCCCGGGGAAGGTCATAGGCTACTTTTTATCCCGGAAAATTTAAGAATTTCCGCGGGAATCAAAGAACCTTATCCACGCGGACGGAGTCGCGGGCATCATCTTGTATCTAGTATTATACTATATTATATTCTGTGTACAATAGTATTAAGTAAAAAAAATCTTTTCAGGCATTTATTTTTGATGAAAATTCGATTAAAGATTTCCTGATGAGAATCCTTTCGATGAAGCAGCTGAATAATTTAGTAAGCACTTCTTACTTGTAGGTACTGTTTAGCATATATTCTGACTTGAAAACCACCTACCTAAATTTATATTGTGTGATGAAAAATAAGCCACATTATTAGTTTTTTTAGGACTCTGTACCCAAAGGTTGCCAACAAGACCCAATTGCTCAGCCTCAGTAGTTTATCTGTCTGTCAGTTTCAATTTTCAGTGCTATATGAACTAATCTGCAAAACGTTTATGCATACAAATCTAAAATTTTGTACATACTCCATAGTATAGGATGGCACTTACTTGGAATTAGCTCTGGCCATTTAATTAACATTTAAACCTTAATTTTAAATTTGGTATTTATTGTGTAATGTAACATTTTTTTATAGAAGACATAAGAAAGAATCGTGGAAGATCCAGTGCATTCACAAACGAATACAGTGCCAGAACCAAAAAGTTACTTTTCAAATGAGCTGCGTTCCAGACTGAAGGCAAAAAAAAACCAAAGAAGAATGAAGGCAATGTATGCATAAAAAATCTGCAGAGATGCTTAAAAAAAAGAATGAAATTTTAAAATTTAGAAATGAGCAGAAAAGGCATGAAATTCAGATGCAAATATTAAAAATGCAGTTAAGAAAGGTGGAGAGAAAATTAATGTGAAGTACATTTATTTCGATATTCTAATCCTAATTTTGGATGCATTAGATACTTGAAATTTAATTTCGTGATCCTATTATTTATAAGTTTTAATGACCCTCTAAAGAAATTTTTAAATTTGTTATTTTTTTAATAAAAAAACATTTCAAAAACAAAACTTTTATTTCTATTCAATATTTCTTTATTAAATTAGGCACACGTACTCATATTACTGTCCGAAATTTTAAGCCTATCTGTTATTATAGACAATAATCTCTTTACCAAATTTCATCCACCACTTCAGCCTATTAACGTCCCACTGCTGGGCACAGGTCTCCACTCTCATAGGAGAGAGGGAATTAGGAGCTTAGACCCACCACGCTGCTCCAATGCGGGTTGGCGGGCTTTAACGACTATTATCATGTTGACTCTCCGAGGCACGGGGGTGAAACACCGCCAACTTCCAACTCCGGGCTGGCACTGAGAATTTCATAATTGAAAACCCAATACCTAACAATTTTTATGACCAACCGGGAATCGAACCCAGGACCTCGTGATCTGCAGTCGACTACGCTAACCGCTAGACCAACGAGGCAGTTTCATCCAGAAAATTTCATCCAGATCCATTCAACTTTTTTGGCGTGATAGAGTAACAAACAAGCATCCTTCCATCCATACATCCATCTTTCGTATTTATAAACCATATATACAAATACTAATATCCAAACTTAATATTATAAATGCGAAAGTGTGTCTGTCTGTCCGTCTGCTATGCTTTCACGGCCCATATGTTCAACCGATTTTGATGAAATTTGGTACAGGCATAGGTTGTATCCGAGGTAAGGACATAGGTTACTTTTTATCCTGGAAAATTTAAGAGTTCCCGCGGGAATCAAGGAACTTTAATCCACGCAGACGAAGTCACGGGCATCATCAGTATTAGTATAAAATCAATCACGGTATCTTAAAACTAAAGAGGGTTCCAAACGCACCCTGATCTGAAAGAGCCCAAAACACACTCGGCCGGGTTTTTTTATTCTCACAAATAAATTACTAATTTTATTATATTTTCCACTACAAAATATAATTACCTGAAGGGTATTAACCGTATGCATTAGTAAAATAAGTTTCTACTAATGCTGATCTTACAGCTAAATTTTGTGCTTGTTGAGCTTGGGACAAAGGTAGAACATCATTTTGCTCTTCAACAAGTACATCTTTACAACAAAATCATCAAGATCTGGGGCCATGTTATGTAAAACTACACATGCTACAATAACCTTGTACACCTTGCCTAATTTAAGCTGCATCCCGGAATGAAGACAGGGGAAACGCCTCTTCAGAACTCCAAAGCATCTCTCAATTGTATTTCTAGTAGTAATCTGTGCTCTGTTATATGCTTCTTGTGCTGAAGTGGTAGGATTTAAAAATGGCGTCATGATGTACCTTAGACATGGGTATCCACTGTCTCCTAAAATTAGATATGACCCAAATCTTCCATCTTCAAACTGAGCAGCAAGTGGAGAATCATTCCAAATTGTTGTATCATGGACAAAACATGGCCAACGGGCGATGATACTTCTTATTTTCAAATAAGCGTCACATATGGCTTGGATATTTATTGAAAAGTTATCTTTTCTATTTCTAAACAATTCTGCCCTGTTGCCACCGAGACCACCACCAATTACTCTAGGGAATCCTGCTATTGCATAAAATCCTGCAGCCACTGTTGGTCGTTCTTGAGCAGAAGGCATTTGCACGTATTGTGCCCTTAGCATCGCTATAGCACTGGATACTCTATCGGTTACCCGACACACAGTTGCTTTGCTTACGTTCGCCGTGTCTCCTACGACGGCCTGGAAACTGCCAGTTGCGTAATACCGCAATGCTATTAGAAGTTGTAACATTGGCGGAATGCAGTCGCACCTTTGGATTCTTGCGGGTAATTTGGTCTTTATTTTGCCAAAAACAAATGTTACAGATTCCTTCGAAAAGCGGAATCGGTCGTTAAATTGTTTGTTGTTGAAAGAAACAATGGGCGATTTCTAATAACTTGTCTCCTGTGTGGTTGTCTTTGTACAGGCAAGAATCTTCACTGGACATTGTGCAAAAAATGGATTTTTTTACAAAGGTTCAAACGAGAGTAAAGTTTAAGTAGCTGAAATCCGTCACTCATCTATTACGTTGTCAACTCTGAGAAAGGAGAGCTTTGAGCACTGTCAAATGCGCTCTGAAACGCAATTTT
Source organism: Erebia palarica (assembly GCA_964035005.1). Classification (NCBI taxonomy): domain Eukaryota; kingdom Metazoa; phylum Arthropoda; class Insecta; order Lepidoptera; family Nymphalidae; genus Erebia; species Erebia palarica. The sequence goes on along the minus strand of OZ035983.1, from coordinate 39,883,624 downwards.
GCTGTTAAGCAGAGATTTAAGTTTCGAAACTGTCAAATTTGAAAATTTGCAAGCTCCAATTCTCAAACCTTACGCAATATCAATTCAGAAACAATAATTTGCCTAAGTCGTTCTTAAGACACACTTAAGAAGTCTTTGAGACCGACTCAACATGAAATTCTCAATTCAGAAACCGGCTGTATATATTTTTCTTGAGAATTCTCGTCTTTAATTATCTTGTACAATGAGTCGTACAATAGAATTACTGGTGGGTGACACACTGACCTTAAACCGAATAATAAGTACCTACTAATGTAAAACGTAAACTAAACTAATAGAAAAGTCCTATTACAGTGTAAAGGATTATTTGAATGATAGCAAGGCATTGGTATGAATTGTTACAGCGGCTGATTATGTAATGTTATATTATAAGCACATATATATAATTTCAAATATTTGTGAGATGGTGATAATAAAAAAAAGCGGAGTTTATTGCGGGCTCTTCTCAGACCAGGGCACGTTTGGAACCCTCGTAGCTTTAGTTTTAAGATACCGTAGTTAATTATCACCATCACCTCTTATGCTCTGTAAGCATGACGTTCAGAAGGTGTACTTTGTAGGTACATATTTTGAATAAATATGTTTTGAGTTTGAGATTGAGTTCAATAATTTCTGTACAAAAAGTAATGATATCCCATCAAAAACATAAATGTAAAATGAGAGCCAAGTTCAAAATTGTGATAAATATGCCTTGGTTGTTGACTGCAGCGACAAAAGAAGTGAGATCTAAATGGGTGCCAAGTTCAATGGTCAGTCCTGCAATTTATTTATCCCATCAAAAACATAAATGTGAAATGAGAGGCAAATTCAAAATTGTGATATATATGCCTTGGTTGTTGACTTCAGCGACAAAAGAAGTGAGATCTAAATGGGTGCCAAGTTCAATGGTCAGTCCTGAAATTTATTTATAACAACATATAATATTTTATAACAACTTAAAATATCATTTCTTCTTATAACTTAGTATAAAATGTTGAAGACTAAGGCTTTGGCTTGGCTAGTTTCCATATACGAATTATTATTAAGTAGGTACCTAAAAGTACAGTTTCTACCAGCTAGCCAAATTTTCGGAAGAATAAAATAAGAACTTACAGCTTTACAACTTGTGAAGGCTATAATTCGTATATGAAAACTAGCCAAGCCAAAGCCTTAGTCTTCAACATTTTATACTAAGTTATAAGAAGAAATGATATTTTAAGTTGTTATAAAATATTATATGTTGTTATAAATAAATTTCAGGACTGACCATTGAACTTGGCACCCATTTAGGTCTCACTTCTTTTGTCGCTGAAGTCAACAACCAAGGCATATATATCACAATTTTGAATTTGCCTCTCATTTCACATTTATGTTTTTGATGGGATAAATAAATTGCAGGACTGACCATTGAACTTGGCACCCATTTAGATCTCACTTCTTTTGTCGCTGCAGTCAACAACCAAGGCATATTTATCACAATTTTGAACTTGGCTCTCATTTTACATTTATGTTTTTGATGGGATACTTAAATATTATCAATAAACCTACAAATAACTTAGTTGAATAAAACACAAAATGCAAATAAATTAACACATTTAAATAAATTAACTAAATGTAAAAACTAAGTGTAAGGGCACAATTAAAAATAAGTAAATGTAACAAGTTAATAATTTAATAAATAATACAATTTTGCAAAAAAGAACACAAATAATTAATAAATTAGTATAATTTACGATTTATAATAACCGACAAACTAAAAAAGTAGGCATAAAAATTAAAAGTAAAAAAGGTCTCCGACCACAATGTCGGAGAAACCAGTGCCCCTCTTAGACCAAGAGGTTTAAAAAAAAAAAAACAGGTTAGCCCGCTACCATCTTAGACTGCATCATCACTTACCATCAGGTGAGATCGCAGTCAAGGGCTAACTTGTAGTGGATAAAAAAAAAGTGCTGATTTCTTTTTGTTGCTTTTGCGTCACTTTGCCAACGGAGTCCCAGGCATGATAGCCAGCTGGCTACACTGTTGCTATGTGAACCGTTGCTGCAGGGTTTCGGCTGCTCTAGAAACCATGTAGTAACGGTTGACTTGGTAATTTGGTAAGTTATAATTAGCTTAATATATACTTAGTTTAATTCCTCTATGAGTTCTAAATTACTTCAGCTGTTACTAAATAACTTATATTTACTACTATTTTAGTAACAGCTAAGGAAGTGAGGCGCTGTTCGGTTGCCGCGGCATTGTCTCACGCTCGTTTTACTTTCATTAACCACTCACAAACTTCCCCCAGCTCTCCTGTGACAGCTAGCTAATAGCTGCCTGCCGCTTGAAAGCTTCGCCCTTTTGCTCTTCGCAGTTGTTCTTCATTAGATTCCCTGCAGATCGTGTAGCTCCGAATGGCTATATATGTAGTTTACTTAATCATAGGTTTTAAAAACAACCGCAAGAAACCTTTATTTTTTCTAAATGGAAAGCAAAGTTTAATTATACATTATATGCATGTGTTTATTTTAAAGGCAAAAATATATTAAAAAATTTGTAGGAACAAATAGAATACTTTTGCATGGGCCCTATCAGTTCCAGTCCATCACACACGCTTAAGGTTATGCAAACTACACACTATTCGGTATTCAGTATAAATGAATACATCGCTCAATTAGCATACGGCTTAAGGCCCTGATGGTGTGGGCTGGTCAGTTGCATGCCATGGCATACATTACACCAACAGTCGTCTGGAGCATGGCGCCCAACATACTGGACTGTATATATAAACGTGACGATGTGTGTGGAGCATTTTTCCAATGTATAATATGTTGAAATCTTTCAGATACGTTATTATCTTGTGTACTACATCACACTCACACACTGAACAAGTTAGTTCGAGTTGTGGTCAGTAATTTATCAGTTTAAACTTTTCCTAGATACAACGTGATAGATACCCATTTCATAACATCTTCCACCCTCGCGTATCAGAGCTAAGCATATGAACAGAATCAAACGCTTGTTGTTTACGTAATCAATTAACTCAATCAGCACGTCGTCGTGGTCGTCGTCAACCCATGGATGTCCACGGCCGGATATAGGTCTCCTGTAGCGTCCCCCACAAGCCACGGTCTTGCGCAAGCATAAGTACAATAAATCCAACGCCTGAGCCGCGCCTGTCGGAAGTTATAGACTGTTGAGAAACATCAGGCTCCTTCATATTCTGGGACAAAAAGCCTATGTCCTTTCCTGGGATGCCAAATACCAAATCTTATACCAAATTCCATCAGATTAGGTAGAAAAAATGGGCCGTAAAAGCGTAGCAGACTGACAGACATACACACTTTAGACGTATCACGATTATGTCGACGTATTGTAATAAAATATATACGAGTACATAGTGTACATGGGTTGGTATCAATTTGGTTCTTGCGAATACCAGCCGAGTAACATTTAAATATTCACCACATATCCTGGCTCAAATTTATGATTACTGGCCATTTAGACTAATCAACAAGTGTTTTTTTCAAACCTTTTTCTCCGCATCCGAAAAATATGAACGAGGAATCATTCGATTCGGAAAAGCGTGTAAATAAAGTTATGAAGGTATGGTTTTTTGTAAATATCTCAAAAACTATTTGTCAATTCTCAAATTTGAAAAAAGTTTCAAAAAGAGGAGGAAATTACCCAAAAATAAGTTTATTCAGTTTAGAGCTAGCTACGTCTGAACTGAATGAACACGTTCCAACTGCAGCGTATGGAGAACATATAAGTGCAACCTAACTTTATTTATTTTATTTATTGAAGCCCAAACAATTTACTTACTTATAGTAATTAAAATAGCATACAAAAGGTAATACTAATACATACCAATGAAGAAGCCACAGCAAAAAATGTACCTACTGATAACAAAAGCAAAAACTTTAGACGTGAAAGCTAAAAAGGTACTAAACATCTTTCTCCCGAAAGCATAATATTGCAGTGCCATGCAATAAATGCCCACATCGTAGAGACAAGAGCCAGCTATCGATCACTGTTTACGATTTGTTTACATCTGCGAGCTTACGGCGCACCGTTAATTTCCTCGTGACGGGTTAATTTCACTTCTCGACTACATAATGACTCACCTTTCATTCGAGTAAGGTTTTAAATTATGTGGAAAAAAATTCACATCAATTTTCCGAGCCATTCGCTTTGTGACAACGCTTTTATTATCGATTCCGGGGTCATAGGTACATTTAATTTTTAATTTAAATTATTTAAATAGTTTGATTGTTACATAGGTAGTTAGTCTCTACATAGTCAGGGCAGTCTACGTATAGCACAGAATAGGAAATAGTACAGCTGTAGCTATAGAAGGTAAGCTTAAACTAATTAACTACGACACAACACTTCAAGATTTATGACTAATCTCGACGTATTTGTGTAAAAATAGAAATATAAAAACTCAGTTTTTTAACTTCAAATGAAATAATATTTAATGACAATTAAAAAAACTGCACCGTAGCTTAGTGAATGTATATGTCACCGTAAAATTGCAAAACCGTTCTCCGTTCTCGTGTAATCTAACTAGCGAAATTGTAAACTGTCGAGTTCGACAGATTACAATTTAACGCAGTATTTTTCGGTAGATTGTAATCTGTTAGGTATATGTCACCGTAAAATTGTAAAAACCGTCAGATTATAATCTAACTCGCGAAATTGTAAACTGTCGAAAGATTGTGAACTGTTCAATGTTCTGAGTGTCAATTTTTGAAATATTCATTGTATTTACGTTTTCTTGTCTCCTTCTTGTAGGTTAGGTTAGGGTTCGACATAAATAATCAAGTATCACTTAGGTTTTATCGGGTCTAAATACCTATCAGATTACAATCTACCGGAAAATAATGCGTTAAATTGTAATCTTTCGACAGTTTGCAATTACGCGAGTTAGATTATAATCTAACGGTTTTTGCAATCTTACGGTGGCATATACACTACGGTTATTTATGACGAACCCTAACCTAACCTACAAGAAAGAGACAAGAAAACGTAAATACAATATATATTTCAAAAATTGACACTCAGAACATTGAACGGTTCACAATCTGTCGACAGTTTACAATTTCGCTAGTTAGATTACAATCTAACGGTTTTTGTAATCTTAAGGTGACATAAATATAACATCCGTAACTTAAGCCCAGTTGTAACGAGCGCGCGAGCAAGTGCTCCGAGCTGAGACGAGTTTTAATTAAAAGCTCTGAAATGACCGCGGAGGGCTTTCACCAGACTTCACCTCTCGCACTCGTGTACATAAAACAAATTAAAATACTAGGCATGCCAAATAATGCTTCAGTATGAGTGTTAGGTACATAAAGCTTTTCTTCGTGTTCTACCTACTCAGCTACATAAAATTATGGTTTTTTGCAACCACCACTCCAGCCCATTAACGTCCCACAGCTGGGTACAGGCGTCGACTCTCATAGTAGAGAGGGAATTAGAGCTAAGACCCACCAAGCTGCTCCAATGCGGGTTGGCGGGCTATTGGCTATTGTTTTATGCAAACGTTGTATAAATACTTCATTTTAGAGCTTTCTCATCAATCTCACGTGTTCATAATTTAAGAATATCAAAAAATCTGTGCTAAATTTTAGTTTTCATTGTTTCCTAACCTGTGGTCCGGATGAGCCGCCGTCGCCCGCAGACGATTGTGCACGTGTACGAAGTGTTTATAAGTTGCTCCGCACATATTTTAATCTTTAAAAATTTCAAATCGTGGGTTTTTCACAACCGATTCTTATGTGCTATATATCAAAAGTTGTGTATTCGTGAGTGCTACATAGTGCAGAAAAGAGTTTGAAAATCCATCAAGACTTGGACCTTCTGTGAGCAAAAAACTGAAAAATTCAAAAATTTTAAAACTTCGAAGGCGAACGCCATCGAAATACGATCGACAATATATTGTTATTATTACGGTATACGACGCGCCTCATCGAGCTCTAAAAGAGGACACCTCATTTGGATTTTTCCTACGTGTGCGCGCGGCAGAAATCGAGAAAAACCATAAAGCACGTGGCCACGTGCTTCAAGTTCCCGACGACAGAGGGCGCTGGCAGTGACCTCAATCGACGGGGCTTCACGGGAGCTGCACGCTGCCACTTCGTTTGAAAAAATTAGACAAGTGGTTACAGAGTTACTGCATTCCAAAGTTTTCACAAAAATTCAACCCCTTTTTATTAAAAATTAAATCGATAACCCCCCCTTATTTTTCTGCTAAATTATAAAGTTTAATTGTTTCTATTTGCATTCTAAATTTTAAAATTTTTGGCCTTATAGTTTCTTAGATATAAATTTTTGAAATTTAAGGGTTGCCACGTGGTGGGTGAAATAGGGGTGCAGTAACTCTGCGACATAGCTCTAAAAATAGTATTAAGGTTGCCTAAGCCCGGAAAAGATTTTTATTAAATTTATCTTTTTTGTAAATATTTTTAAATTCAAGTTTAGTAGGAAAATTTTAGTTTTTCAACCCCTAAAATTCGGGGGCAGCTTTTCGAACTAGTTTGCTAGAATAATTGAATAGGTCGTAAAAAGACCTTTTAATCAAGCCCAAACACGGGTATTTTAGAGTGAAAATAGCCGAAATTAGAACTTTTGTCGAAATTGGCGGCCATATTGGCGGCTATTTGTAAGAACTTCAAGTAGTCATAACTTTTCCCACACAAGACACAGAAAGCTGCGGTTTTCTTTGAACAGTTACTTGTGGCGATCTCTACCAACTGCATCGGTTTTCGACCCTAGTTAGAGTCGACCCCCCAAACTCAAAACCGGAACCGGGATCGTATAGCTCTAATCGAGACGATTCGGAGAGCCGTCGCACACTTCCCTGCGACCAGTGATTCCCGAGATATGAAATTTTGAAAAATAATCTAGACACAGGCGAAAATTTTGTCCGCCATCTTGAAAATTTTCAAGGTGGAATATCTCTGCAACCATTGGTCGTAGAGAGCTGCGGTTTTCACTGCTGACCAGCCCCCAGTGGGGACTATTGATTGGGATTGGACGGGCGACTCTACCTGGAGTCGTGGTAGAGTCGAGCTCTACTGAGACGCAGAAGTAGTTTGTAAGTAGTTTTAAGTAGTTTAAGTAGATTTTGACAGTATTCCTGTATATTCAAGCGGTTGACATAGCTAGCATTTTTGACTTGGGGCCTTTTACACCCCCATAGCATTACGACCATATTATATCTCGATCGTTGACCGAAATCCTCTAGTTGTAGAGTTCATTTTGTGCTTTATTAAAATTGACTGCACACATTTTTACACTGTGGGCAGACTAATCCGACAGCGATATACACTGTCGGGTACTTTTATTAATCACTGACGCACTCCTCTGACAATGTTGGCCAGAACTCCAGCGAAGCATACTGAAGAAGGAACGGAGAAAATATCTCCACCCAAGACACAAACTCTTTTGCCCCAAAAATCCCCACCAAAGACGCAAACGCTCTCGTCTAACGTTAGACGCAGCGTAGAGAAGTTGGAAGCGGTGGGATTGGAACCGCAAAACTTGACTCCGGCTACCAGTAAGACAGAAACTCAAATCCAACCGAGACAGGTGCTGTCGAACCGGCTAGCCGAAGGTAAAGTCAACCTAATCAAAGCCAGGACAAATATTAATAACTCGAGGAACATCAGGGCAGATATAAAAGCGAATGTACTGGAGGCGGTGGATAGAATGTTCCAGATTATAAAAGAGGCAGACGCGGAGATCAAAAGATTTAAAAAGACCGGAGAAATACCTGCACATGAAGCTAGTCAGAGTTTATCAGACAAGACTACTCAAAAGGAACCTTTTGAAGATCACAAACAGATAGTCGAACACTTAAAAGAACAGAGCCGGCTACTCATCGAAAATGGCAGAAAAATGGACGAGTTGAAAAACAATCTGGACCAGCACCACCAACACACGTTGTCCATTAAATCTTATGCAGAGATAGCGACAGTCCGATCTGCCTTGTCCGCACCGTCACAAAATGCAATGCACTCAGTAGTCGTCACGTCCCAGGACGAAACAGACACAGGCGACCAAGTGCTTACAAAAGTTAGAGAGGCAGTGAACGCCAAGGAGGGGTGGATTAGGGTAGAAAGGACTCGGAAAGGAAAAGATAGGAAAGTAATTTTGAGCTGTAACACGGAAGAGGACAGACAAAAGGTAAAACAGAGACTTGAAAAAGCGGGAAAAAATTTAGTAGTGGAAGAGGTAAAACCGAGATCCTCTCCTGAGGCTCACTGATGTACTTAATGTGAACACTGATGAGGAGGTCCTTAAGGCCTTCAGGAAGCAAAATCGCGACATTTTTCAAGGCCTGAAAGAAGATGAGAGCAGGTTTGAAATTAAATATAAAAGGAAAGCCCGTAATCCGCACACCAGCCACGTTGTCCTGAGCGTATCTCCGATTATATGGAAGAGAGCGATCGAAGCGGGAGCTGTGTACATAGACCTCCAACGCATCTGAGTATTTGACCAGTCGCCACTGGTACAATGCTCGAGATGCCTTGGCTATGGACATAGCAAAAAGTACTGCGCGGGCCCAGCAGACCTCTGCAGCCACTGCGGAGGACCGCACCTTAAGGCGCAATGCCCAGAGTGGCTTGCAGGTGGCGAACCCTCATGCAGAAATTGCTCAGAAGCAAAGTTGGACCGCAATGACCACAACGCCTTCAGCAAGGACTGTCCCATACGCAGAAAGCGCGACGCTATAGCGCGCATGTCAGTAGCGTATTGCTGAGGGCACCCAAGAGGATAAACACCGATACCGGATGCTCCAGTGTAACCTCCAACGAAAAAAGCTAGCCACGGAAGAGTTGATGGTCGAAGCAACCAACATAAAAACCGCTATAGCTCTGATCCAGGAACCCTATGTGGGCGGTTCCAATGGTATGAAGTCATATCGTGGGGTGAGGATTTACCAAAACACCGGACCCGGCGTAGTCAAAGCAGCTATTGCTGTATTTGACGCCAACCTAGATGTTACACAACACCCTGAGCTCACCACAAACAACATCGTAGTGGTGAGCGTAAACACTAGGCAATGGAAACTCACACTGGCTTCATACTATTTCGAACCGGATCAGCCCATAAGCCCTTACCTGGATCAACTCACCAAAATTGCTAAAACTGCAACACAGAGGCTAATAATTGGAGGCGACTCGAATGCAAAGAGCACCTGGTGGGGAAGCCCGGTGATCGATCACAGGGGGGAGGATATGGCGGGTGTACTTCACGAACTGGGCCTTCACGTTTTGAATCAAGGTGACATCCCAACCTTCGACACTATTCGTGGCGGAAAGCGTTTCAGTAGTTTCGTTGACGTGACGGCCTGCACCACTGATATGCTGGACTTGGTGGAGGACTGGGAAGTCGTCGAGAACCTCACGAGCGCCGATCATAATGGCATCAGCCTCAGTATAAAGCTGAAGAAATCTGGGGGGGTAAGTGTCAAGAGAACCACTAGAATATATAATACTAAAAAAGCAAATTGGGAAATCTTCCAGGATAAACTAAAACAAAATAAGACAAAATACAATTTAGAGATCGAAAAAATCATAAGCATTAAAACAGTAGAACAATTAGAAAATTTTATAAACAAATTCCAAAAAGCCATTACACAATCTAGTAAAATAGCAATACCAAGTATAAAGAACACCAAGACACTTACCCTACCTTGGTGGTCCGAGGAACTTGCCAAGATGAAGCGACTGGTCACCACAAAAAAGCGCAGGATCAGGAATGCCGCACCGATACGTAAACAAAGTGTCGTGGACGCCTACATCCAAGACAGAGACGATTATGAATCGAGGGCCAAAGAGGCCCAGATCGGAAGCTGGAAGGACTTCTGCAAGAAACAGGACAAGGAAAATTTATGGGAGGGGATTTATCGGGTAATCGGGAGGACAGCCAAGAGAGTGGAAGATATACCGCTAGAAGAAAATGGCATTATCCTTGACGCAAAAGGCTCGGTGGAGTTGTTGGCTAGAACGTTCTACCCAGAAGATCTGAGGGAGAACGACAATCAGACGCATCGAGAAACAAGGAACCGAGCATCCGAGATGAATCTTCTATCATCTGGGGAACAGAACGATCCCCCGTTCACTAAAACGGAATTGCTCACTGCACTGGACTCCTTGAACCCGAAAAAAGCGCCTGGTGCTGACGGCTTTACTGCAGACATATGCAGTCATGCCATAGGATCCGACCCAAAACTTTTCCTGGAAGTTCTCAACAAGTGTCTGGAGCTTGACTATTTCCCGGTCATCTGGAAGGAGGCTACAGTCATAGTGTTGAGGAAACCAGGAAAGGATTCGTATACAACGCCCAAGTCTTATCGCCCCATAGGACTCTTACCGGTGATGGGCAAAATTTACGAGAAAATGTTGGTCGCCAGACTCAAACACCACCTTCTACCGAGACTGAACCCAAACCAGTTCGGATTCATGCCCCAAAGGAGCTGCGAAGACGCTCTCTATAAACTAATGCAGCATATAAACGCAAAACTCGTCGAGAAGAAAATTATAGCCGTCGTGTCATTAGATATAGAGGGCGCATTCGACTGCGCCTGGTGGCCAGCTATTAGAGTCCAACTGGCAAAGATGAGCTGTCCCTTTAATATCAGAAAAGTTTTTGACAGCTATCTTGAACATAGGAAAGTCACTGTGAGGTATAATGGTGAAACATTCACCAAGGCGACCAACAAAGGGTGCGTACAAGGATCCATAGCCGGTCCGATATTATGGAACGTACTTCTGGACCCTCTTCTGAACACTCTCCTGGCTGAAGGATTTTATGTGCAGGCGTTCGCCGACGACGTTGTGATGGTGTTTGACGGTCATACAGCAGAACACGTGCAAAGACATGCCAATGCCGCTCTCGAACTTGTCCAGGTTTGGGGGGTTGAAAATAAGCTTAAATTCGCACCCCATAAAACCAATGCGATGATAATCACACGCAAGCTAAAATTCGACACACCTCGCCTGGGCATGGGGGGGATCGATATCGCCATGTCAAACCAAATAAAGATGTTGGGAGTGACGTTTGATGACAAACTCACTTTTAAATTGCACGTAGCAAGTGTCTGTAAAAAAGCGGTCAATGTATACAAACAGCTTGCAAGAGCGGCGAAAGCGAGCTGGGGCCTCCACCCAGAAGTGATCCGTATAATTTACACGGCGACCGTCGAACCCATCATTTTGTACGCGGCGAGCATTTGGGCACCAACAGCCGAGAAACTTGGAGTGCAGAGACAGCTCGGTACTGTGCAGAGAGGTTTTGCACAGAAAATGTGCAAGGCGTATCGTACGGTCTCCTTGAACGCAGCACTGGTTTTGGCGGGAGTGCTCCCACTTGATCTTCGTGTACGCGAAGTAGCTTCGCTATACAGGATCAAAAGGGGGGCAGCCTTGCCTGGACTGGGGGACAGGGAGATCGAACGATTGACGCCAGCAACAAAAGTACCACATCCCGCAGCACTGGTGGACCTCGGGCTGATCTGCCTAAAAGACCAAGATGACGTAGATGAGAACAGCAGCTGTGCAGTAAAAATCTTCACTGACGGCAGTAAGATTGGAGGAAGAGTTGGCGCGGCGCTGTCCGTGTGGGAGGGCGAAGCGGAGACCAAGACCCTCAAGCTTTGCTTGCCAGCATACTGCACACTATATCAAGCTGAACTGCTAGCCATCCGCGAAGCCACGAGGTTGATGAAGAAGCACAAAGCAGTCACATTCGGCATATACAGCGACTCAATGGCGGCACTACAAACCGTCACCAACCTCGGCTCCCTCCATCCATTAGCCGTTGAAACACGCGAGAACATAGTGCACTTATCGCGACAGAACAAAGTTATATCTTTGTTCTGGATCAAAGCACACGCAGGATTGGAGGGAAATGAAAGGGCAGACCAACTTGCCAAAGAAGCCGCCTCTGCGTCGATTAAGAGGAGACTAAATTATGACCTGTTTCCCGTCTCATTCGCGAAGCGACAGCTCCGACAGCAGTCGATCCACGAATGGGATGCGAGGTACAAATCCGGAACAGTTGCCGGAGTAACAAAAATTTTCTTGCCGGATGTGACGGCTGCGTACAGCATCATTCGAAAATTCGAACCGACCAGTCTGAGCACTCAACTGCTTACCGGTCATGGGGGATTCTCTGAATACTTATGCCCACAGAGTACATTATATATACTGGTATAGAGTTGCTACTCGACTTTCAATGTACAGCGACATCTATCGGGAAGTTGTCCAACTAAAATGTGTATATATATATATTTATATATATATATAACCATAACACAATGCTATAGTACTATATATTACAAAGTGTATTTGGTTTAATAATTTATCTTAATTATTACAAGATCATCTAATTCTGCAACTATAGAATTATGTGACCTTGTAATAATTAAGATAAATTATTTTACGATAAACACAAACTGTAAAGATGTTAGTAAATGAAACGCATGTTGATTATTTTCTCTTATATTCTCAATTACAAAAAATATACATAAAGCATAACAATTATTCCACAGTTTCATGTTTTTCTCATCGTACACACTTAATACACACTCTAGTTTCACATTGTAACGAATTTATCAAAAAAAAAAAATTTTGTCCACCCGGCATCCGGCATGCCAGAAAATGTCAATGTCGAATTTCAAACTTTAAAATGGCGGCTGTCCACGTTTGGAAATTAAAATGTTTCATTAAACTTCTAACTCATTCCACTAAACTAATTTTATAACAGATAAAACTTTATAAATTATCTAAGATAACTCATATTCTGCTCAAAAAAAAAAGTTTTATATATTATTAGCTTTGTGTATATATAAATGGCAAAATCATTAATTTATCTAAAATATAAGCTTCTGAACGAACACTTATTTCAGCGCCATCACAGACCCGGATCACAGACTTTTAAGTATACATACTTTCAGTATAAGATAAGCGCCATGAGCGCCATCCTTTAGGGAGTTGTGGAACTAACATCCCCATACAACAGAAAAATGTTCTAAGTGCAAAGGCCCTGCTTATGCCGCTTTAAGTGTAAGGAGAGTCCTTCATGTGTCTGTGATCCTAGCGAAAATGAGACAGTTCCCCACATTGTCTTGGAATGCCCAGTATTCGGTTACGAAAGATACGAAATTGAACAGCTATTGGATACAAAGTTAACGATCGAGACTATAAAGAATATAATGACTGATAAGCGTAGAGAAAAGTTTATGGACTACTGCTTGAAAATAATAGAAATAGTTGTTAAAAGAAACAAGTAAGGATAGTACGATGACCATATATTGTAGAATAATATAATGTACATCATACAATGATATAATAAAAGTATTGTAAAATGTAGTAGAAATAAGCATAGTTCTAAGAAATAAAATAAGATCCAAAATGTAATAGTAGATAAGTATAAATGTTATAGCGTAAGATTAAAGAATAATGGTGCCGATTCTGTAATGTAACATCTCTAAACTAAACTAAAATGGCAGCTTTAAATCTAGTTCTGTCCCTTTCCGTAGGGAGTATTATGAAAGGGTTAGGAATATTTATAATGCTCTAATTTTAGTTTAGTTTAGAGATTGTGCACTACAGAATCAGCCCCAATATAATAGTAAAAATAAAGAAACAACTAAAATGCAAGATCCCAACTGTAAAAGTAGATAAGTATGAATATAATAAAAAAAAAAAAAAAAAAAAAAAAAAGAAATACCCAAAATAAAGTAGATAGAATAGATAGAGATTAGACCGGAATCCCACCGGAAGCTTGAAAGAGATAGAAAGAAAGAAAGAAAAAGTATGCTGAATAAAAGTGCGAGAAGAATACTTGATAGAACTGGAGTGAAAGAGTACCTTTAGATAACATAGGCTCTGATCTTTGTCAGAGGGAGTAGTAAAAAAAAAAAAAAAATAAAAAAATAAAAAATAAAAACCTGTGGTCCGCGAACCCCTGGGGGTCCGCGAGCATCTATGTTGGGGTCCGCGAGCATCTATCTTATCTTACTTAGAGCATTAACAAAAATAAACAAATTTGCTTTCTTATGTTCGCTACGAACACAACGACAGTATAAGTGAGGATTTATTATTCTGCATGCCTCTGCCTACGCATACTACAGGCGAAGCAATATGTGAAGTTTTAAACAACTTTATGTCCACTCATGAAATACCGTGGGAGAAATGTGTGGCAGTTAGCACTGACGGTGCTCGAGCTATGACTGGTATACGAATAGGACTTCAGGCGCGCGTTAAGAAAATGAATCCTTCTATTATCTGGCACCATTGTTGCATTCATAGAGAGGCATTAGCTGCTAAAAATATGCCAGAAAAATTAAAAATGGTGTTAGACGACATAGTGCAGGTAGTGAATTTTATTAAAGCCAGGCCTCTAAATTCCCGTATTTTCGGTAAGATTTGTGAAGAAATGGGAAGCGTTCACAAGCAGTTACTATTGCATGATGAAGTGCGTTGGTTGTCTCGTGGCAAAGTTGTGTCGCGTGTTTTTGAGCTTAGAGATGAGATCAGAATGTTTTCTATGAAAAATTATGTAATTAATAAACATGCTGATCACTTCAATGACTTTGAATGGCTTACATTGGTAGCATATTTAGCTGATATCTTTAGTGCCCTTAACGAGCTAAACTTGGGTCTACAAGGGAGAGATAACAACATCTTCGAAGTTGAAGATAAAATAGAAACAATGCTTAAAAAGCTTGAACTGTGGACTAATCGTACCATTCAAAAAAACTATAACAACTTTCCAACACTGGCAGCGTTTTTGGAATCATCTGATGGAGCACTGCTGCCATTACGTGTACAAGACGAGATAATAAATCACCTCCGCGCTTTGAAGTCGTCGTTGCGGGATTATTTTTCAGTACCTGATAAAAATAAAAATTGGATAGCAGACCCTTTCACCACAAATGTTTCTGATATAACTGGCATGACAACGGTGCAAGAAAACCAATTAATAGAAATATCGTGTGATTCTGCCTTGAAACACTCCTTGTGTAGTTTCTGGGTGAATATAAAAAAAGATTATAAGGAAGTCTCAGAAGAAGCACTGAAAAATTTGCTGCTTTTCTCCACCTTACCTATGTGAAAAGGCATTCTCTACTCTTATATACATCAAAAACAAATACAGGAACAGGTTACATGTGAAATCTGATTTGAGATTGCAATTGAGCAATAATATCAACCCGAACATTGCTAACTTAGTTGCAAAAAAGCAGCACCAACCTTCTCATTAATGTTTTTCTAAAATTAATACTAAAATATAATATTGTCTGAAATTGCACTTTTTTTCACTCAGGGGTCCTTGGCATTATGCTTGATTTCCTTGGGGGTCCGGGGCTGAAAAAGGTTAGGATCGCTGCTATACAAGGTTTTATATTGAGATAATCAATGTTTTGATAAATTAATATGAGGCTGTTAAAAATCCCTGATCTTTTGTAACGTCTCAGACTCATTTGTCACATAAACGACCAAAACAACAGTTTAAAATACGAATGTCCGATTGCATATGCGACGATAATGAGCAGTTATAATTAATTAGCAGCATTCCGAGAATTGTGCGCAAAGCCGGGCGCGCTAACGATATTGACATCAATCAGCAAAGCCGGCCGTAACGACACCGTTAACGACGCCTCTGGGTGTCGCAACCAGAGCACAACAGCCGAGACCAAGCAACTGCATCCGTCGCGGTAAGGAAGCTTTTGGAAAGCTTGGCCGCAAGCTTTCCGGCCGCCCGGACTATATCTTAGTTCTTCTTTGTCGACACTAAACATAAAACTTTTTAATGTCTGAATTTTAAAGTTATGGTAAAATTAGCTAGACAGTAACAGTGACTTTGATCGTGTGGATTTTTTTAAATCCCGTGGGAATGCTTTAAATTTACAGGATAAAAAGTAGCCTGTGTCTCTCCAAGTCCAAGTTTAAAATATCTAAGCAAAATAATCTGTCGATTTGTTGTTGAGCGTCCCCAGTTTTCTCCTGCCAGGAATCGAACACGAAACTTTACACTTAAGAGATCTCTGACAACTCTGAAGACAACTCTCACTAGTCACCACTATGGCAGGGTCTCCTCAGTTACTCGTAATGATGCAGAGTGCCGCAGTGTTTGCGAGCAGTGTAAACTAAAGCACCGAGTGATCGTCACTCGTCACTCGTCGCTAGTCGTTGCTGTCACGTCATGAGACAGACTACAGGCATACTATTACCTATTCTGTGCTACAGGGTTCTACAGATAGGTATATTCAAACCGGTTGTCCGCAGAACGAGGTCGTTACGCCCCTCGACGCACCGAGCACTGTGCGCACGCTTCAGGTTACACAAGTACAGTACCTAGTGCCTACGTCTCTAGAGTAGACCAACTCTTGAGACGTACGTGAGTTCTAGATACAAATAATCAACGCACTGAATGGCTTGAGGGTTGAACAGATAAGACGCGTGACGGCCAACTGTCTGATACGGCTCCAAAACTAGTTGCAGCACAAAGTATCATGACAGTTCGCACCGAGGAGCCTACGATTACATCCTTGTCATATAAATCATGCACACAATCAGTATGCCATGTTACTGCCTTCCCATGAGTAAAGATTGCGTTTTATGTCTGGCTACACTCATAGTTTACATTGCCATTGTCTTGGGTAGTCGCGTAATAAGCCAGTATTTGGAATTATCATAATAACATGCCGTCATTCTGTGGCGTAGACCAAAGATAATGTTTAATAACACTAACTACAGCGGCTAGGTAATTGAACAATGAAAATTATTGGCGTAACGGGTGATTAGATATTAATACGCTAGTAATTAATACGTTAACGATTATACTAGCCAAATCAGGCAGTTAACTGTTGTGACTTAACCTATGCAAGTATACCCAATTAGTATGCAAATATACACAATCATGCATACACTGTAGAGGACGAAACTCGAATAGCCATGTACTCACTGTAACATAAAACTTATCAAATAGGAGTACATAGGATTCCCTTTATTTCAACTATATAAGAAACTGATGGAATCATGGGTAAAATTATATTATTATTAATGCATATACCTAGTTTTATCGCAATCACACATTGAAAATAGTGAGAGTCAGACATCCTGGATGTGGACAACCAGCAAGGCATTATTTAAAACTACTTACTTATTGCACAAGACATGGCATTAGCTGAAGACTTGAAGTTTGTATTCAGAATAGTTGATAGCAGAGGATACGGGAATATGCAACGAAGTAGAAATTCCCTACGACAAGGTATCATAGAGTGAAACCTTTGCAAAAGGCATCGCATAACTTTGGTCGGCATCTAAGTATTCCATTACCGCCGCCAGCGAGCTAAAGTATCTGGAAGGGTCAAGAGAGGCAAACATCTCTACTTGAAGGGCGCGCCGAATGTACCCAAACCAGCCCAAATTATTCACGAGAAACCGCGGCGCTCTTCCATTACCGCCCACCAGAACTAGCTATTATATATCATTCTTTAATATAGTATCAGTACAGCAAATTATAACATTAAGAAAACACAAATACCTACTGATGATGTACTTTTTTATCTAGTACAAGTTAACCCTTACCTGCGATCTCATCATGCAATCATTGATGATTGAGTATTATAATCGTAGTTTCCCAGAACACTATACTTACCGTTGACGATTCATCTTTGAATTACTATTTAGTAATTATTAATTCCTAAATGGCCTTTGCCAAATACCACACCTTATAAAACCATAGCATTCACCACTGCGCCAGGGAGGTCGTCCAAAAATCAGTGTCATTATCACCGTCAAGGCATTTCTCATAACCCGAGCCAGTCTCGTGTCCACGCTACATGAGCCGCGGCATTCCTGTCTCCCGCTCGAGTAGGTAAAACTCTTGTCGCGTTGTTATTTTTACCTTTCATCTATTTCCGTGTGACCTACGCAAATGCTCGCCGGCCTTCTAATAGCATGATTTGATGTAGTTTTTGTTATTCACACATTTATTACGCCGCATGAGCTACTGTGCGTATCATCATAACATCATATACTGTGCGTATTTGTAAATGCTCAAACTGTCAAACGATATTTCTCAACTATTAATATTGTTATGATTCAATTAAAAAAATATCAAGTAGATTTTCAGTATGTTTTTCTTTTCCCTGCAAAAGTTTAGACAAAATAATGGCACAGTTGAACAGTATTAAGTGAAGAAGTGAAAAATAATTTAAATCTATTTTGGGTTAGTACTAATTTAAAAACACGCTTATCGGATTATCTTCCAGTTCCCACCATTATTTATATTGTTTCTTTAAAAAGTTCCCTGTATTCATAATAAACTCCGTAATCCATACTAATCCTACCAATATTATAAATGCGAAAGTGTGTCTTCAATTATCTACTACACTTTTACGGCCCGTCTGTTCAACCGATTGTGATGGGTATGGGGTATGGTAGAGAGAGGTCGCATCCCGTAACATTAAAGAGCTCTTATTGAATTGTTAAACCACGCGGAAGAAGTCGTGGACATCGTCTACAGTTACACTTACCTATAAAACTGTCTGAGTGTATTGTGATATTTAATAAACTTTAAGTTTTATTTATGTTAAATTCCAGCGGTTTTCAGCATCAACGTGAACGTAGCAGTTTCACTACGCTTAGGCACATATTATTACTTAAGCATGTAATATTCCATATAAACATGATAATTCCAATATAATGGCTGTTTATAGGAAGTGCGAAACCGATACGTCTTGTTAGGCAATGTCGCAGGCCAAGTGCAAGGTAGGTGAAGGCATTTCTGGGTAATCACTAGTTCACCCGAATCGGACAATCGGCGGGGAGGGCTCGCGTTACCGCGTTCCTCGAACTCGTGAGTACTAGTGAGTGTAACTCGAGAGACAATGCGGTAGCGATTAGTGCATTCGGCGTATGCGGCACGTAGGAGCGTGGCGTAAAGATCCTATAGTCGCGAGAGATATAGGTGATGATGATGATTTCCATTGACGAGTTCAGCAACGACTGAATCACTGTTTGTTAATTTAATAAGGGTGTAGGGGTAAGCTACAAGCATATAATTATGTAATAGCTTCACTCATGTGCCCCGATGCGCACCGTGAGGACATGACACCGTGCCATCAACATTATTAGAGGGTCTGCTTTTTAGTTGGTCGTGGAATTCCAGATCAACCTTTTTAAAGTCGAATTCCGTGAGGTATTTCTTTTAATTTATATTTTATCAAAGTCAAAGTCAAATAATGTTTATTCAATTTAGGTAGATAAACTACGACGTCTAGTTATTTATAAAATATAATGGTTATAATCAGTAACGGTATCTTAAAACTAAAGTTACGAGGGTTCCAAATGCGCCCTGGTCTGAGAAGAGCCCACAACAAACTCAGTCGGGATTTTTTTTTCATTATCACCATTTCACAAATAATCATCTTAACTAAGCAACTATCAGAGCTATTAGATCAAATCATTGCCAAGCTTCCTTGTCATTTAAGTAATCCTTTACATGGTAATAGGATTTTTAATGAGTTTACGTTCTACATTAACTTTGAACTTATTCAGTATCTTTTTATTTAGCATATAGATTAACTGAAGGTTTACATTTTATGCTATGATGCTAATGGTCAGTAAAAGGTCCATTTTGCCACAGCGATGTCTAAATTTCCCATTTTATCACACATTGGAGAAATTCTCCAAGCAGTGGGACAAGGGTTAATGCTCGATCTGTAAAACCACCTTTACACTATTTTTGACGAACTCCGTGGCGCAGTGTGCAGCGCTGTTGTCTTAACATGCGGAGGTCCCGGGTTCGATCCCCGGCAGGGTCAATTTGGGAATATATAATTTCTGAATTTTCCTTGGTTTGGCCTGGTGGGAGGCTTCGGCCGTGGCTAGTTACCACCCTACCGGCAAAGACGTGCCGCCAAGCAATAACGCGTTCCAGTACGATGCCGTGTAGAAACCAAATAGGGGTATGGATTTAATATAACTGCTATGCCCCTAACAGGTTAGCCCGCTACCATCTTAGACTGCATCATCACTTACCATCAGGCGAGATCGCAGTCAAGGGCTAACTTGTAGTGAATAAAAAAAAAACCTACCAAGTTAATGTGTTTCCACGAAGCCCACCGTACGCCCGCCGGGCCGCGACCGAGCTGCTCGGGTGTCACAACAAGCAGGCCGCAACGTGCCGCACGTGGGAGCCGCGGCTCATTGTCCCTCCGCTCCCTCGCTCATCGCCGCGATATCTGTTTACCTAATTGTGATCATAATATCATACCATTTTCATACACATCTAGCTTCACATAGGGATGATGACAACTCAATCAAATCAGCAAATCTTTATCAAACTTAAAAACGGTCTTCTAGTATGGAAGTTGTACGAAATTCGCAATTGTGAATTCATCAAATTTCGACGCACTTTTTTACTTTAATCTATATTATAAAATGGTTATCAAACCTAAAACTAACCGAGGATGTCAATTTTAGGTCTTTTTGAAGACCCTCTATTTAGTAATCAGTTAGAAATAATTTATTTTTGTTATCATCCCTATTGTATAATGGCAAATTGCCAACGTACAAGTTTGACCCGGTTATCTGTGACAGCCAGGTGCTTAAAAGACTTTACCTTACATTCACGTGTCTAAAGTTTCAGCTCTACGTTTATAAATATTAAGTTACTAGAGATGATACCCACGACTTCGTCCACGTGTATTAAGGTTTTTGATTCCCGCGGGAACCCTTTAAATTTCCGGTATAAAAAGTAGCCTATGTCAATCAAATGTATGTAGCCTGTACCAAATTTCACCTGAATTTTAGGGAAGTGTAAATGTAATTTTGGAGAAGTAAATCTCAGCAAAAATTTCTTATTATTCAACCTGTAATGTGTACTTGTTCAAAAAATTTTTTTTTTCGTAAATTTTGTATTCATTTTCAATGCTCCGATTCTTGCGGGACTGCAAAGTCTGTGAATTATTGATTCCTGCGGGAACTCCTTAATTTTCCGGGATAAAAAGTAGCCTATGTCCTTCCCTGGGATACAACTTATCCCTGTACCAAATTTCACCAAGATCGGTTGAACAGATGGGCCGTGAAAGCGAAGCAGACAGGCAGACAGACACACTTTCGCATTTATAATATTAGTATGGATACACAACGAGGGAGCGAAAATCCTGGGACTATACCTATTTTCACTAAAAAATCTGGCTCGCTTCCCGTCCATAGGTAAGTCCGTCCTGATCTGGATTCACACCTACATAATGAATATACATAATACTAATATAAATGTGTATAAAGTAGGTGAGCGTTGTAACTTCAGCACCTGTTGTATTTTCCCCGAGGCGTCCGCTGAAGACGCCGGGAATATTGTGTTACTAGGAAATGGAAACTAGAGCATTTTCAATTAAAGCATTGAATTGATATACTTTTTTCTTATTTCCGATAACTGGTTAAGTATAGTCCTTGTAGATATAAGTGAAACTGCAGTCTAATAGCAGCCTAGCTTGAACAGGAAAAGAGAGTAGGTATTTGCCGGTAACGTGGTAAGTAGTCAAGACAAAGTATGATGATGAAAATTTCAACTGGCCACACCAGAGGCAATATAAATACCATTCATTTCCAAATTGCCCCTGTTAGGAATCGAACCCGTGACTACAACTGCCCAAAAGGTATACTGTATATATGTGATTTTATATAAACAAGTGCAAGTTAAAAAGCGTAACGTTTTCTACAATTACCTACTATCACATTTCACTCTCATAATAAGTAATGGTGGTGAACAGATACGCCTAATGTGCGTGGAAGTGTGTCGTTAGTATGTAAATAAGCACATTATTTAATGGAGCCAGTGATAAGAACGTTAAATATAAGTTTACCTACTTGAGTATCTACTTACTTATATTTTTATCTCTTGTCCCACAAAATGCTTTATATTATATATTCTGTAATTGAAGTTCATTTATAACATACACCTTTCTATAATTTAGGGTGATAATTTGAAGTCGAGTATTATTTCGGCATGGAATTTCATCAGAGCCTCAGAGTTTTTATTTTATTTTGCACTCTAATGTACCTGACCGATTTTGCTATCAGTAGCTCAGTTACTCAGTAGGTACCGGAGAAATGCAATCAGCAATAATAGAGCACGTTTAAAATGACACCGACGACTTTTCCCTAGAGCTTTGGTGCGCATTGTTCGATGCAATATGCAACACCATACTAGGCTCAGAATAGTTTCTCCCGATACTAGCCAGTCGTCAAGTGCTCATAATTTAATTAAAGGAACCGGTCCAGCTCTGAATAATGGCATTCCGACGAGTTCTGACCTGCGACTGTCCGGCGACTCGTCACACACTTGCTGTGGTCACACAAACATGCCGCAGCTATAGCGCCTAGTGCCTGCCCAATAGGCCCCAGTACCCACCACCGGCCACCGAGTTACACTGGATCATACGATACCGCATTGTACTCACAGGATGTTGACCCCGGCCGGGTGTGCTAATCCAGTTTGCACAGCCCCGTAACATAAATTATGTGTATTTAACTATGTTAAACCTCATGTGTTTTATGCAATAATTGCGATTTGTGATGTTATTCGAATTATTCGAATATATAAAGGTAAATGAAAACATAGAAAAGAAACCTGCCAGGCACCTGGCCAGCGTGATCGACCATGGCCAAAACCCTTCTCGTTTAGAGGCTCGCGCTCAGTAGAGGGCCGGCACAGTGGGTTGAAGTGATGAGGGTGATATCAAATCTCTAGCTACTATTGAAAACTGTTATATCTAAATGAAAAAACTCCGCCACAGAAGGCAAATCTATGTGGTACAGTGCGTATCTTGAACTTGATGCCCGCGATATTCACCACACCACACAAGTTCAAGATACGCACTGTACCACATAGATTTGCCTTCCGTGGCGGATTATAGCGAATTAAATTTCAAATTTTTTCATTGTCATGGACTTCCGCAAAGTAACGCCTGCTTCTATCTAAGTTAATACCTTTTGAAAACTTACAGTGTTCGAACTTTGATCAAAATTAGTGAAAGTAAGTCGATAACATTTAGCATTCACTATCACAAACAATCTTAGTGCTAGCTCACTACGACTAAGTAGGGAAAGTACATTCTAATCAACATCAGTCGTATACATATGAGTTGTGTTAGTTAGGTCACATTAGGTATATCAGGTCTATGTCTGCACAATGGCTCGTCAAAGATTCGATTTTCGACTGGAGAAATAGGAGAACTTACTAAGTTTGTTAGGTGAGAGACTGCGGGAGCGGATATCTACCAACTGACCGGGAACTCTACGCTGCTTAGCGTTTCAGTACGGTCATCACTACAATGAGGAAAAAACTCATCCAAACGTTTTCCTCATTCAAACGCTAAACGCTAACTCGTCCCATATAAAAAACTGTCAATAGAGAAACATAAAAGGTCAACAGTGTGTAATGTGTGTGCAATATGCACGTGTCGTATGGGACATAAATAAGGTGGATGATGTAAAAGTGTGACCAGTCTGTTTGCGCAGCCTCGCCCCGACCACCGACCCCGTGCTATTGCTCATTTGAACAACGTGTACACAACACAAGGAGCAGTTTATATCAAACAAACCCAAGGCATATCCCATAAAGTAGCTGAAAAGATCAACCAAGCTCGCTATATTTCACAGATTAAACCGCTGGATAAAATATTATTTGGTACACGAAAAGTTTTTGTACTTAGCCTTCATTTCCGCCAAGAGCATTTGCACCTGTTTTATACAAAAACATTTCCTGTAAAACTGTAAACTGCAGCGTCGTGATAAACAGTCGTAACAGCATAGAATAGGTAATAGGGGGATTCCAGATCGCATGCTGGGGTAGCATGACATTTGGCAAAGCTTAACGTACCGAACTCAGCTAGTACCATAGCAGACTACTACCCCGAACACCTATGGTTCACGACATTACTTTGGAATTTAAAGAATAAAATGATCCTGAAATTCAAATCCTGAAACTTATACTCATTTGTAGTCTGACTAAGCCGTATGAACAGGTAACCTAAATATAGTAGCGGAAAATTAAGCTGACTGACTATTTGACGTATAGGTACTTTTTGAAAGATATTCTCGGCAGTCGGGGCAACAAAGCTCAGTGGCCAACAAAACAATATATCGTTAATTAGTAATACAGCTGACGTTTATGTCCCTCGCTGAAATAAACGTAGCGTGGCCGCAAATATGGCTAAAGTGGCGAGTGTGCGCCACTCGCCACTCGCCACGCCATCCACCACTCGCCACGCTAACCGCCACCCGCCAAGCCACCCGCCACTCGCCACACCACGCCACGCCATGCCACACGGCGCGGCGCGCGTCATCGTCACCGATACGCGATAAACGCGGGGGTGATAATTATGTCATTGTTCGCGCATCTATTTATATGGCGGGACTATCAACCATCGCGCTCCTAGCGGCCGCCTCACACGGGAACACAATACGCTGCAAATACAATAGTCACATCGTCGATTTATACACGTAAAATTCGCAGCAAATCAACAGATTGACAATGGTCAGTGTTGATTTCGGTTAAATGAGCTCTTCGACTCTGCGTTTCTGAAAACTTCCTCGTGATATACTTGTAAAGATATCTGTCCAACTCGATTGCAACCTTTGTCAGTTTTAGATATTTTTTCCGGAACTCCAACGGTTTCTGACGCGTTTGTCATGTGCGAGTGTGAGAACGTCTAAACACTGGTCATTGGGCAGTCGCAGCACAATGAATACGTGACCGCAATGCAAGCACTATCTCCATAAATCTCGCGCTTAATTGAACGTGAGGACAAGCACCTTGTCTTGATTGATACTTCACTATATTTCTAGACTCAAACACACATATCTATACAAAGAATAGAAATCATCAGGTTTATCCTTTATGTTTATAACATGAATTTAAGCATTACCTAAAAATTTTGTAACAAAATCTGGCGGGGAAAGTTTCCAGACCAGGGCGGATCATAAGTAGTACACCACAAGTAGTTTTTTAGGATTCAAGCGGGTTTAGTTTGCTTACTGGTATTTTCCCGGATGTATTTTATAAAACCAACGATGTTTATGATTTCCATCCGTTCTACCAAAATTATTACATGTAGCATAGCATACATACATAGCATATGTAGCATAATATAGGTATAGTTTAGCTGAGTATTCCTCTGACGCAATTAGTTATCTCCCTGTCCGGCAGGAGGCGCCGGGAGCCGTCAGCCGGCCGACTGACAGCCGCCGACCCCCGACTCCCGACCCCCGACCCCCGCCGTGTCAGCTGCAGTGCGATTTATTGCCGTATTGTTGTGTGCTGATACCCACTACACCCATAATTAATATCTACAATCAACACGACCGTTCTCAATAGCTCACTGCTCAATGGTCAGGCAGTGGATTAAAAACCGTTGCTATTTTACGCTGCCCCATTTTAAAACGTAAGTCACCAAAAATTTAAATATTTATTCAATAAAACGTACAAGTATTGAGTCAGTGATAACAATATGAAGTAGTCTATTTATTTAACACTAGATGATGCCCGCGACTTCTTTTGCGTGGATTAATGTTTTTTGATTCCCGCGGGAACTCTTTAATTTTCCGGGATAAAAAGTCGCCTATGTCCTTCCCCGGGATATAACCTAGCCCTGTACCAAATTTCATAAAAATCAGTTGAACAGATGGGCCGTGAAAGCGTAGCGTATGTGTACAGACAGACACACTTTCGCAATTATAATATTAAGTATATTATAATTGATTTTTGATTTCATCAAAAGATGAGTTCAAAAAGTACCCCAAAATATGTGTTTTTGTTCTCCTGTAAATTTTTTTCAATCATACCTATTTATTACTAGATTTTGAAATGGGACAATACTACTGACTCGAGCTCTTACACTAATTATTACCTAAGCATGTAGTTAGAGGCGATAGGCAAGAGAAAGGAGAATATTTTAAACTCTTATTTTAAAAAAAATAAAAAGGACAAATATACATTATTTTGCGAGGAACTTCATAAATACTTTAACCACCTTTAACGATGACTAGCCCGTCTGATAAGCCCTTATCTAAAGCACTATTTGAGTTATTTCACAAAGACCTTTCCAGTTCGCTAAGATTACTACCTGCTACTAGTACAATGGGGTAACATTTAAAACTATTCCCCGAAACTTAACAATCGTCAAAGATAGCAGTTGGTCTTTGTTATGTTTCAGTGGAAACAAAAATGTTACCGGGAATGTACCTAGGTACGTCTGACTTATTTCTAAATACTGACTCAAAAGCGCATTTTAAGTTTATCCTTTGTAAATAAGTACCTAGTTAATAAATGTAAACCAAACGTTTTAAACAGTCACGAATGATGGCAATAAATTAACCAATGTGAAAAGTAGCTGCTAAGAAATAAACTTTGCTATTATATGCAACAAAACCTTGTTAACTGCTTGCATTTCCTTAAAGGGTGGCTATAAACCACTTCGCCTTCCTGGTTTCCATTTAAATCTCTAGCTCAGGTTAAGGGCTTCAGTGTTTGCGGAATGTCGCTGCGCCGGCGCAACTTCCGCGTCACCTAAACACGGACTAGCGTTGTGTTTAGTTGAATGGCCATTTACAGCTTACTGATTAGCCGACCACCTGCCGACAGGAAAATGTATTCGTATAGGATAATGGATGGGTCATAATATTGTATGTACATTAATCCCACAATATTATGTCACTTTGATGGAGTACTTCTACTTATTCATTGTCTTGGTGACCCAAAATTGATCTCGGCGTCCCGACTATCATGAGCATTCAAACTTATCCTGTCCAACTTGGCATCGATTGACCCAACTGGAATTGCAGGTCTTCGCCTCGTTGTATAACTTCTTCATCGTCAGTTTTTTTCATATGGTACAGAACTAGGTAAATGCGGATGAGGATGGTGGGGTTGAGTGCGCCAGGGGCACCCATCGGGAAGGCTGTTATCCATTGTTACAGAAATGGATATCTACAGGCTTACAATATGGCGGTGACTACAAAATGTCTTAGATAGAAGGTTATAATTATTGTATACAAAAAAAGTATGTGGATGTGCAATTCTCGCCCAGCGAAGTGAAACTTCAGAAAAGTAGCTTATGAGAGAATGATAAGAATAAATATAACTTGTTTTCTATCTCATTCCCTCGCAGGTTAAAAGCCTATTGTGTATTTTCAAATCACAACGTTTCTAAAGAAGTTACACCTCAAAAATGCTTTGGAGTGGAGTAAGTACCCACATATCAGTTCAGGGTGACTTCATGTAGAACTACTTAAGCTTTTAAATCATTGCCTATAGGCATACAATTAGATTGATCGAGCAAAGCCACGAGCTTTTGCTAGTATAGGTGCATAATGCAAAAAAAAGATGCAATACGTAACCGGTGCAGCGTGTT
The DNA here is from genome assembly GCA_964035005.1 of Erebia palarica. Lineage (NCBI taxonomy): Eukaryota > Metazoa > Arthropoda > Insecta > Lepidoptera > Nymphalidae > Erebia > Erebia palarica. The sequence continues at coordinate 39,856,185 of OZ035983.1, read as the reverse complement.
GACTGCACGATCACGTCATGACGGCGACTGTGGCGTCACAGGGACCCTTACACTTGAATCAGTGTACTGTATTATGATGTAGGGAGTAAGGGTCCCTAATTTGGTCCTCATTGTTTTTTAATAAGCGACGCTCTAACTCCGGCCACGCCCATCCTTACCAGGTCCCTGTGAAAAATGCAGCCTACTGCAGGCCTATTATTAACAGTTCTGTTACGTAACGGACTAACGTACTGTGGCTGATGCGACTTTCCTGGTTTGTTTTTCTTATTGCACATAACAATAAAAATTTACAAAGGCGAACATAATGCTAACTAAACTCTAGAGGCATTCTCTTTTGTTAACCTTTGACAGATTAAGAGACTGGTCAGAATTGTCCATTATCGCAGGGATAAGATTCCACAGCTTTCGCCGTCTACATCGTCTGCGTGAAATTAAAAGTAGACTTTACTAGTTAAGCATAGGTGGTTAGTCCTAAGTTCTAACCCATTATACATAGGTATAACAGGGAACCTCATGCTGTATAAAGTATACTGATTCACGGCGTATAGCTGGATAAAGGTTAAAAGGCGTTCACTGATAGACACACTAATGTGTTTAATTGTTTGCCTGGCAATCGGGTGGTGGGTACGTGTGAGGCGCGGCGGCCGACAACCCTGCACTGCAAACATCGCCCGACTGGTTTACTATTACTGTGCAGGCGGCTACTGGAACATGTTATGCGTGTATACATTCCGGCGGCCACTGGGAAAACAATTGCGCGTAGAGATTATTGAAATTGGCGAAAAAGGCAAGCGCGTTCCAAGTTTGATATCATTGCTTTCTCTATTGTCAAACGCAAGCCTTTTGCAATAAAAGAAATGTCCTAAACTTTAAAAAGAGTCCTATATCTCGAATTACCGTACCTTATGTTGAGGGTCGCAATAGCTCAAAGGTATTAAGACAATATAATACATAGTGTAGCGCGACGTGTCGAACCGCGCCCGCGCTTCGGAATGAGTTCCGTGCAAACGACCTGCCTCACTGCCTCATGCCGAAACTCACGCCAAACGCCACCCCTCACAGCCGCTGTGCCATTCATAATACCGTGAGAAAAATACAAAATAGTCAGATGCATTCTTGTCCAAATTTAAAAAAATACTGGTCGAGCGTGTCATTATCATTAGCTGCTAACGGCTTTGGCGGTGATCGTTTCTTTTTTTAGGCGATAGCTTTTTTACAATAAGTAAATGAATCACGTCATGGCGTAGAAAGTGGAAACGCATATTATTATGACGTATGTACCAACATATAACAAAAGACACAATAAGTAATATTATGTTTCATGAATGCAAGCCACTTAATATGGGCCCCATAATAATGAATGGCATATGCCGCTTGTTAGAACAAGACGAACACGAGTTGTGTGAGTGTACAAGTGTCCACTGCCTCATGCCCGCGCCGCCAGATGGCGCCCTGCATCTGCGTGCGATCAGGGATGCTGCAAGTGAAACATTTCTCTAACTTGGCTTTCTAAACAACTGGTAGAGACGGTACACCCAGACCGACTTTGAGATTAAAAACGTGTGCAAACTTTTCTATTTCTCTTCGTTGATGTGTCGTCTTTGAAGAACATTCAAGCTCAAATTATTTTAATAAACGCATACCAGCTATGGAAAAAACGGAGTTGCAGGAGGTCCCTAGAATCTTCCGAATTTCTAATACAGTGTAAAGATGTCGTCATTTTAAATAAAAATTTCTATATGTGATAGACCGTGTTGCTTTAAAACAACGACCCAATTCTTTTTCTTCCGCTGAGGTTTGTACGAAGTGTCTGCACGCGGTGACGATATTTCTTGCTGCTGAAGCACGTCACAAACAAAGCAACTAAAAGGTGTTTTATTTTGTAAAACACCACAATTGTAAAGTGTAAAAGTCGCCATATTTGAGTAAAATATATCAAAACAAATTCCATGTCGTCAGCCCTAGCTAGCAGCCGTACAGATTCATCAGCTCTCCTCCGAGTCCGCGAGTTGCAAGAATTGTCCGATTCCCGCTTGTCTCACGTCCATGCAAATTCAATTCGTTTACATTGCACAGATAACGCGCCGCTTTGCACACTTCCTTGTGAGCTGTATCGTTTTCCATCAGGCGTCGTGATGGTTTGTTACATGCACTTACACTATCGACTATTTACAGCTTGTGTCATCGGCCGCGAGATTGTCGCGTGAAATGATCTCATCTTGCTCATTGTTCACGTCGCACTCGCACCGTCCATTCAACATGCCGAGTACAATTGATTTAAAACAATAGATAAAGACTGATGATAAAAACTGACCGATTTTAACGAATCTGAGAATAAAGAATTACCAACAACAGCCGATTGACGTGAAAGTATAAAGATGTACACTATTTCCTGGAAAATTAACTTATATTGAATAGAAGCAGGCGTTACTTTGCGGAAGTCCATGATAGTGAATGAACTAGAAGTTTAATTCGCTATAATCCGCTACAGTAGACAAATCTGTGTGGTACAGTGCGTGTCTTTCACCTGCAACATGCGACACCCACCACCCAGCAATTCGCACAGGCACAACACCACACCACACAAGTCCTCCAAATCACTCTCAACGTACGTTTCACTCCGACACCGGAGCATCTTCAGGAGATGTTGACTCGACAATGCACGATTGTGAAGTGACTATCGTATCGCAAGTTCCAGCTTATATACCTTTTTGGCATGGCTCATACTGAAGCCCTGCCCCCTCCCCTATTACTGTATAAATTGAGTAAAGGTGAATTTGATACGTTTATTTGTTCATTTAGCAACTCAAATCCTTTATTATTGTGTTTAATTATTTCTAATTGCTCCCAAACGCACATTCGTAACCTGACGTATTTTAGACCTATATCTGAGCGCATTGCAAAGACGCTCAGATCACATGATGTGCATGTCGCGTTCCGGACAAATAATACACTTCGGAGGATTTGCAATGGAAAAGATAAATTGTCAAAGAAAAGATAAATTAACTTATATATAAAAACTTTTGGTGCTTTCTGAGGTTTGTTTCATCGAATGCCTGCTCATTTTATTATTGGTTATTACAATCACTAATCGCTGTATTCTATAATTAGCGTACAATACATTATTAATTATTATAATACAAGCGGGCAGTGCATACGATTGCGTAAACGGAGTCAGCGTCGCAATAACTCAGCGTCAGCTTGCGTCAACGGTTTCACTATCTGGCGCGATCGACGAACTCCGCGCGCCGAGCCCGAGGTGCGCTGCGCTCGCCAAGCTGCCGCCGCTCAGCGGACGTCCTCACTCCTGACAATAGTTCCTTTGTACAACAAATCCAACAGTAACAAAAGGAATGATGCCTAGATATCAAAAATAAATTCTTTGTAACTGATTATTAAATATTGGGTCTTCAAAAAGACCTAAAATTCACATCCTCGGTTAGTTTTTAGTATGATAACCATTTTATAATATAGATTAAGAAAAAAAGTGCGTTGAAATTTGACGACGTCACAATTGCAAATTTCATACAACTTCCATACTTGAAGAGCGTTTTTAAGTTTACGATATTACAGATAAAGAGTGGCTGATTTGATTGAGTTGTCATCATCCCTATTGGGTATTTGACAACTAGCCAAATCGGCAACTTTTTTCAAACGTCAAAACGCGTGCTTAATATGGAATTCGTATGAAATTATAAGTTGCGACGTCATCAAAGCTCGACGTACTTTTTTTACTTTAGGGCTAATTTTTCAATCGTCAGATAAAGTTTGTCGGAGGAATAAATTTGACGTCTTGACAGGTTTTGTATTGAAAATATCTGACAATTGAAAAATCGGCCCTTAATCGATAATTTAAAATGGTTATTCAAAATAAAACTAGCGTGGATATTACGACTTGTGGGAGATTCGTTATTTAATCATCACTAAAAAATTATTTATTTCACTAGTAGCCAAATACGCAATTGCATAACCGAGGATGAACATCCTCGGTTATTGGATAGAAGCAGGGGTTTATTTTGCCATCATAATGAAAGAACTAGAAGTTTAATTCGCTATAATCCGCGACAACAGGAAAATCTATGTGGTACCTACAGTGTGAAACTACGTTGAGGGTAGTTTTAGGGGATTTCTGTGGTATGGTGAATGTCACGGGCTATAGGTACGGGATACTGACTGTACCACATAGATTTTCCTGTTGTCGCGGATTATAGCGAATTAAACTTCTAGTTCTTTCATTATGATGGCAAAATAAACCCCTGCTTCTATCCAATAACCGAGGATGTTATAACATTACTGCATAACGTAGATACCAAAGCAGATAATTGAAACGTATACAATCAAATTAAATACGAACCGATTTATAAACCATGTTATTATTTTTATGTAAATACGAAAATATAAATAGAGTATAGAAGAACTGAAAACTGAAACAAAGCAGCGCACAACGGGTTGTTCAACTTATTCACACAACATCATATTATTAGTAGGCCTTCAATTAACCATTTATTTCCCACTTTAACTCTATGTGCTCTAAGTCTCGAATAACATTGAATAATAATTTTAATACTCCAACACTGTTGTGGGAATGGCTTCAATATTACCCCTAAATAGCAAATTGTGCACTTAAATGTCCTGTAAACATGCGTTTGACTGGCTACCCTAGCGCAGAAGTTGCACCGCTGGTCAAATATATCGGTATGTAGTGCAAACGGGGCGGAAGCCAGGTCACACGAGTACATCGACGGCTCGTCAGCGAGTACAGAAATAGGTGTCCATTGACACCCTGACACGGATGCAAACGCGCTCTCAGGTGTCGCACAAATGCCTTTAAATTTGTGTCTTATTTATTTTTACTTTCGTAGACTTTTATGTTTTTAGATGGCGTGCATACTGTTAAATGTATAGGCATAATAAAGGTCAGAGTCAAAGTCATGTCAAAGTCGAAAGCTTGATAATAACTAAGGTGAAGTGAAAAATAATAGAAAGAGTTATGTTATTAAAATTTAGCTCATAACGCACAATTTTAGGTGCTCAGACTATTAATTATTGACTGAGTAGCATACCGGGTAATATAAGTGTTTACTTAAGTAATCATAATGAGGTCTCCGCGATACAGGTTCCATTATCCATAATTTCCTAATTAATTCTGTTGTTCACAATTTCTAAACTAAACTAAATTGACAGGACTAACAAGTTTAGTCTAGTAGTAGAGGGACGAGTGGCCTAGTTGCGACAGCGCATATCAGCCGATTGCGATTGTTAAGCAACATTGACCCAAGTCAGTAACTGGATGTGTGACCTACTCGTAATTTGGAAGTCCGAATTTGGCCTTTACGTTACCGGGTCCTTTAGGTCTCGGTTATTATCAAGCATACTCTTCATTCAACTCATATAATTAGAAGTATATGCAGTGTTAAGGGGCAGTTATACCTAATAATAAGTAGAAACACTCGTTAGCCATTTTATTCATACTTTATTAGAAATTTACACACAAGCACCGTACACAGCCATTTTTGACACTATGCACCGATCTACCGTCAAACGCCTCCAATCCCCTGTCACGGTCGAGAGCGCTGTAGAGGGAATCAGACCCTAGATGGACCATAGATAGATCCGTCAATTTCAGTCTAACACTAATATTATAATGTGTGGGTTTAAGGGTGCCGAGGATGGCTGTTTAATTAGTTTTGTTTCCCGAGGGACGGACCCGCGCCAACCCTTCACTATACGTCACTGCACCCCTGTCCCCGGCTGAATGTCACTGCTTCACACTGCACCCCGGTGATACGGCGATGCTAAACAATTAGTTCACTTTATTAATTTTAATTTATTAACTACAGTTGTACTTTACCCACCTATATACGTACTTTCCTCAAACATGCTTGGAAAGGACTTGACCGGTGGAACTATGGCAGCTTGCCTAGGTGTCAAAAATCAATGTTCAGCAATGATTTCTTTATTATTGTAATTGTAATATTTCACTGTTTTCAGATAAAAAAGTTTCAGGAGTCTGAAGGCTCGGAAAACTGCGAAAATGAACAAAAAAAGTTTCACCAAAAGACTGCTTTCCCACACTAGATGGCGCTATTTATTGTGTTGAGCGAGTCTAAAAAAATATTTTCAAGTATTATTTCTTTATTATTGTTATTGTTATAAGTATTTTATATTTTTCAGATAAAAAAGTTTCAGAAGTCTGAAGGCTCTGAAAACTGAGAAAATAAATAAAAAAAAGTTTCACCAATAACTGCTTTCCCACACTAGATGGCGCTATGTATTGTGGTGAGTCTAGAAAATATTTTTAAGTATTGCTCACTACTTTTCGTTAACAAGTTCAACTATTCGACCACAGATGGCAGCATATGCAATGTGAAAGGGCGTTCCAGTTCAACTATTCGACCACAGATGGCGGCATATGCAATGTGAAAGGGCGTTCCTTTAAACGCAGTATTTCAAAATGCTTTGTTCGATGTATTAGTTTGAGACTTGTCAAAAAATAAAAATAATTATAAACAAAACATACATTTCCTTTTCATTACTATTTAATTGATCAAAAATAAATCATTCATAATATAATGACTAAGGTACCTAAATGGTATTTATGTAGGGTTACAAGATTATTATTAGGCATGGATATAATGGAACGTCAAAATGAAGTAGTGCTTAAAGAGGAAAGCGGACGCTCAAGATTTAAACAATAAACGTACTGTTTTTTTTTTGTCATTTGAACCCTGACCTTATTTGGAATAATAAATCCATAATAATTTCGTTTTGAATTTTTAAACCTTACTGTAAAATCGGAAATCCTGTGCATTGTCCCGAATCGGAGGGCAATTACTGGTCCTGTCCTTTGAGCATTATTTTGACAACCTTCTTCGAGACAAATCGAAATTACCGTACTGGCTAGGGTGTAGGGGCACGCAATACCTACATGATGACGTAAACATGACGCGACCACGTTAGCCAATCACCTACATGATGACGTAAACATGACGCGGCTACGTTAGCCAATCACGTGCCGCCGCCTGAATCACGCTAACGAATTTCTTTCGGAATTGTACTATATATGGAAATATCAACCTACAACAGTTGGCCCAGCTGGGATCCCCGAGCATGACACTGGCTCGGAGGAAGATCTTCCTATTGCATCGGTTGAGCATATCAATCGCTCCCGACACTGGTGACCACCGACAAGCAACACCATACAAGTCAAAGTCATGGATGGAGTCAACAATTGTAAGTCCGTCAGCACAACAGCATCAGCACAGATCGCGGGTCGACAGCACACAAGCATCAGACGAAAACAGCGGGTCAGCAAGTAACGCAGCAATAATGGGGTCGCACACACAGCAACAGAATAGTACGAGCCTGCTACGCCACCTACTCTGGATATGCTACGCATGAATGTTACACGCGCGCCGCTACACTGGATGCTCACACGCCGCTTCAATGGATGCTCAACGACTTTCAGAAAGAGGGGGGAGTAATGTAGGGGCACGCAATACCTACATGATGACGTAAACATGACGCGACCACGTTAGCCAATCACCTACATGATGACGTAAACATGACGCGGCTACGTTAGCCAATCACGTGCCGCCGCCTGAATCACGCTAACGAAGTTCTTTCGGAATTGTACTATATATATTGAAATATCAATCTACAACAGTTGGCCCAGCTGGGATCCCCGAGCATGACACCGGCTCGGAGGAAGATCTTCCTATTGCATCTGTCGAGCATACCATACGCTCCAGACAAGGGCTTTCGAATACCGGTTTTTTTCAATACTGGTACTTTTTAATACCGGAAAGATTTTTTTCAAAACAAAATCTTTCCGGTTGGGAAAAAATTTGAGAAAACTTAAAATTAGATAGATTGTTTTTAACTTAAAACTAGTCTTTTCTGAAGGAAACTGCACCATAAAAAATAGTTTTTCCAAAAAAAAAATGTTTTCACCATATTAACTGCAAAAGAGCATTTTTCTGCCTTAATTCAATGAAAGAATGCCATTTTTTTACTCGTAAAAATACATTGCTTTGTTAAAACACAAATTAATTAAAAATTCAATAGTTTTTTTTAAAGAAAATAAATCATAATATAATATTGCATTCAATAAAAAACAGATTTCTGAACGTTTCGTGAGTCAATGAAATAGAAATGCCAAGCCACAGCGTTCTAAATTCAAACACAAATTTTTCCCTCTCAGTGATCAAAAATGACTTTTCTTCACTGGTTTTAAGCAATAAAGGTGATCTTATTGAGCTAATGTGCTTAAGATACAAGTTTTAAACTTAGTCGAATAAAAACAGTGTGCAACAAGAAATATATGTGTCAGCGTAAGATTGTAAAACCCGTTAGATTATAATCTAACTCGCGAAATTCTAAACTGTCGATAGATTGTAAACTGTTCAATGTTCTGAGTTTCAATTTTTGAAATATTCATTTTATTTACGTTTTCTTGTCTCTTTCTTATAGGTTAGGTTAGGGTTCGACATAAGTGCGGCCGGGCACTTAGGTTTTATCGGGTTTAAATACCTATCAGAATACAATCTACCGGAAAATAATGCGTTAAATTGTAATCTTTCGACAGTTTAGAATTTCGCGAGTTAGATTATAATCTAACGATTTTTACAATCTTACGGTGACATATGCAATTGTCACTGTTTCGATTATAGTGTCACCAATACCGGTGTCCCGGTATTAGACATTTCAATACCGGTATTGAAAACGAACGAAAAAAGTTTATTAATATTTTAATATTAATAAACAATCTTTATAATATTAATAAACTGTAACGAGGCAGTCCATCACTCAAACGACGCTGACGTAATCTTAATAGTGCTAGGACTATTTACCAACACATTAAATTTTATACTATGCTCATTTAAATTACCTTTTAATTATATTTGGATGGATATTACAAATCAAAAGTTGTTATCACTATTTCATTTCCTTTATGATCCCAATTAATTAACAAAATCCTTCAATATAGTGAATTCTTATATCTATAAATACATACTGTTCCATTCTAATGCTATGAAAGTGTCATTTATTGTTACACAATATAAGAACTGCATTTTTGAAAAAAAAGGTATTTCAAAGGTGGATTTTTGAACTCGAGAAAATGAAAGTAATTTTGCAGAACCTTAGGTAGCCTACGCACATAATTCACGGGTATAAATATTTTCCTCCAAAAAGTAGCATAAATTCCTCACGATGTTTTGCTTTAACATGTGATAGTAAAATTTTAGTTTCGTACGTAGTTAAAGCCCCGGTAGTTTGCAACCCTCGACCCAAAGATCCATCTAACCACCAGGCCATTACGCCTCCAAAGTTAGTTGACCTAATGTATGTTTGCAAACGTCCTGTCATTAATGATCCTGACATGACGGTCTCATTGGAATCAGATGTGGCGACAGACGAGCGCAGCAACAGAGGCCGCTTGTTCGCCAGAACTGCGAGGATCTGCTTTGATGACTCACAAGCCTTCCCCGAACGATCAGCCACTACTACCATCAGTCATTGCATGTCGAGTGACTGGACTTCCTTACGTTCTAATGCAAACTATTCTTAACTTCTATTCAGGTATGGATTAAGAAAGTGGTAGTTTAGTTAGGTTGACAACCAGCATTGATCGTTTGAAGTCCGTAGCAGAACACCAAAATTTTTGGTTCTCATTCAAGGAAACTTTGTAGTACTGAAGTTTGTAGACGGAGGGCAAACATTGCTCCCCCCTCTCTTCCCCCCTGGCACACAGAAGTCTTTTGTAAGCTGGTAAGGTTCTGCATAGTATTATGAATTTATGAATGGAGGAACGGAAAGCCGCGCAACGTTGAACAAGGCACGCAATACCTAGTGAGTATCAGACTCATACGGAGCAAGGAATTTATGTTATAGACCAAATACTTATGTTAAAGGTAAACTGTATAAGTTATAGAAAGACCGGTCATAAAAGGAACATTATAATCGAAAATATCATATATTATTATTATACTTATTATTAAACCGTACAATTAGATAGAGATCATTGGCCTTAGCCATGTATAGAAAGTGTATGCACCGACCTATGAAAAACCGCAGACTGCTTAGAAAACCTTGAGTGACAGTTAACTCTACACACATATACAGTTCCAATAATATCAGTCTTATCTTAGAGCTTCGTGCATTCAACGGTCGTTATGCTATCGCCAGGAGAAGTTAAATTTAGACTCATAGCGCTGATGAGTGATATCTTAAAGAGTTCACATGAGATAGGTCTAAGTGTCGGATAATGTAGTGAAGTCGGAATAGCACTCAATTTTAAGTGAATCGAGCGGGAAGAGGGAACTGCCCCCCAGTTCCCTCTTCCCACTCAATTCACTTGAGAGGGAGGGGGGGACAGATCTGCAATTACATTTGATTCACCTGATTGGTGCAATTAATCGCAACTCGCAAGCGCCTGATGCACCGGCTTTGATGTCTTTGCAATGCAGCTCACGGGAAAATTGCAAGTAATATATCAGGCCTTATTGCCTCCATTCCTCGTGATTTAAATCCGAGCGGTATCGGCTGTTGACGCAAGTACTCCGCCTGGTTGCATCCTCCCTTTTGATGAAGGTGATTTATTGCAATGTATCCTATTTACAATGTTGTGTTCTGTACAGTGTGGCCCGGTTTGAACTAGAGTCGATTCGTAAAACTAAAGGGGTAATGTAGTCTCAGCAAAGGCAACAGCTTAATATATTATTTGAGTTTCAGAGGCCCGCGGCGCGCGTACAAGATGCCGCTCGGAACAAGCTCGTGGAAATGCATTGTGTCCCAAGACTATTACAGAATCAATTTCAAGAAAAAATGAAAAAGTTAGTTTGGTTTATTACTTAAAACTGTCATGACTTATCCTAAAAGAGAGTAACGATAACAATTAAGTTACAAAAGTTATCTCTATATTGAAATAGATGAGAGTTTCGAGATCAGTTCTTTTACGTTGCGAAGTTGCGAGCCAAACGTCCTTACTGCAGCTTCAAACAACTCTATTTTCATCATCCATCTGTCAGGCAATCTTCAAGGAGGTATAACGTCCTACTGGCACGAGGCCCAAACGTTCTGGACATTCGCTATTACTATAACTATCATCCACTACTATTCTTGCCTATGTCTAAGCATACCCTGCTTACTTTTAAAATTAATTTAAAATGCGTGTATTTTTAAAATATTTGGCTATAGCAAATCCGATTTTCACTATGTTAGTAACATAATACACAAACTAGGATCAATGAAAGTCAACCTGAGTAACATGACACGGGTAGTTGAAAAGGGTTTGTCAAAAAGGATAGCACCCTAGGCAGTTGGCATTCCATTTCCGACCATCCAAACTTTGAAGAGACCCAACTCACTGAGATACTTAATAAAGGTAATGACTAATGATTAAAGGTAGAATGTAATAGAAAAGTATCAAATCAAATACATAAACAAAGTGCTAAAGAATTACCAAGAAAGCCTATAGCACCGTGCACAGTTGCAGAAGGATCTTACGTCGTCAAGCACTTTTAATTTGTAAACTGTTTATTCAGTCAACAAATGCTTTTCTAATTTGATTAGCCCATCTGTATATCTACGTTTTGAAACTTTTTTATACGACCGCCTGAAAAAAGGAGTATATTGTTTTCAGGGTTCATGTATGTATGTATGTATGTATGTATGTGAGTTAGAATTTTCCGAATTTTTTCTAGCTTATTCCGGGTGACATAGGCTAGTAAAATTTAAACAAAATTGACGGGATGACCATGGTCCCGCATTAAAGACTAAAGTCAAAAAAAAAATCGAAAATAAGATTAACTATATAATAGTCATCATCTAGAAAATGATGAGTAAGATTCTAAAAATATATAACACTACAGTTCAATATTCAGTGATTCACAAAAAAATATCATTTAATAAAAATGTGACTAAGATCCCATAGGCAAGTGTTATGCAAATCGCTTCATAAGGAGCTAAACTCCAAAAATAAAATGGCAGGGCAGTCGTATTTTTTAATTCGTTAAATTAAGTTCACTTGTTTAGACAGTGGGGAAATCTTTTTGAGATACCCGATTCTTGAGGGAGAGGACGAGTTATGTGGAGTTTATTCACTAGAACTTCCTCGTTGGCCGTCCGCTGAGCATACCTGATGGAAAACCCCAAGAACTCACAGGATAGGTGGTGCATCACGACAGTGGAAATAGAGCATTGCTGCGAAGGATAGCAATGCTGTATTTCAACTGTCGACTAGACAGGAAGTTTATTTTCGCAAACTGTAGATCATATTTCAATTGTCGCAAAAATACACAGAACCGGCGACAAATACACACACACGATAGGTATACACACACACACATACAAAACACCCGCCACAGACAATATCGACTGCACGCGTCGCTGCACGCTGTGAACACCTGGTGCGAGCCAGCACGCTAAAGTAATTTGGAGTAAACGAAACTCTTTCACGTGAAGTTGTTACATATGTTTTGTAAATTGCGGCCTTTATTAATTTGATTATTAAAACGTTATTCTTTTGATTTCACATTAAACAATGAGAAGATTAAAACGAGAGGCTTTACAATAATTAAGATGCCTATGTATTTTTAAATATGCTCTTTATTATGGGAATTTATACTAAAAACAAAACGTAATTGAATCCTCCGAGCCGAGTGGTTCGAGGGACGGTACAGTGAGATTCCTCAACCAGTCTAGACCAGTCGAGACCTTTAGTACAGTGTGCTAATAAACTATTATTGTAAAAGCAGTGTGCATTATTTTTTATGAATAATAACTATATGTATCCACCTACAATTTTTTAATTATCTAGGTACATACTTATATTGGTTCATAAGATTATACCTGTTGGATTTATTATCTACTTAAAGACTTGGTGCAAAAAGTAAAGCATTTATTAAGTGGGAAACAAAAATGAGAGTCTAACTTGAATTATTTTGATAACTTACTAGATTATGGCCGTGACTTCGTCCACATGGGTTAGAGTTATTGAAAAATTTTAGAGATTAAACCTGCTGGCCTGTGTCCTTCCCCGCGATGCACCCTGTCTCTGTCACAATGAGTAGATTCCCAACCTTTCGTACAGATGGGCCGTGAAAGCGCAGTAGACAGTTAGACACAATCTCATTCCTGACATGAGTATCCATATATTATATATATAATACAAATGCGAAAGTGTTTCTGTCTGTCTGTCTATCTGTCTGTCTGCTACGCTTTCAGGTCCCATCTGTTCAACCGATTTTGATGAAATTTGGTATAGGGATAGTTTGTACCCCGGGGAAGGACATATGCTACTTATCATCCTGGAAAATTAGAGAGTTCCCGCGGAAATCAAAAACTTTAATCCACGCGGACGAAGTCTCGGTCATCATTTAGTATATTATATGGGAGTATAGATTATCGTATGATGGTACTAACTACTAGGTAATAGTAGTTCAATGCAAAATCCCTCCGTGGTGCTTTGAAGGCGATCATTAGAAGCTGTGACGGCGATTTATGCGCGGTCTATAGCGTTCTGTACGTAACGAGCAGCTGGGCGACCGCGTATCTCTGACAGCTACAGTGTAACGATCGCAATCACCTCTGATTGGATAACACTCTTCCACTATTGGACAAAATCCATTGACGCAGTAAGAATACCATAAATTCAGCCAATCACAACAATTGATACTGTAACAATGATTGATGCAGAAGATACGCGGTCGCCCTGCAGATATCCGCGGCGCGTCGCTGTCGGCGGCCGGAGCAATCAGCGAGGAATTCCGTGCCGACTGCCGAGGCTCGGCGCTCGGCGCGGTCAAGCGCACAACCTCGCCCCTGTTCTACGGCCAGTGAGAGCCAGCCCACTATGCCTACTTGACTACTGTGGTCTCTAGTGGGACATATTTTACTTACCTATTCCGACCGACTGCGTTAAACTGCGATTTGTATATAAAACTGAAGAAGCGCCGGTATCGGTATCGGTCATAATATGGTCATCAAGCCGGTTGGTCTGTGTCATCAAGCGCTTGATCGAGTAAATAGCTAGTGGCAAATTTTTCACCTAATCAAGATCGAATAGGTGCCCACTAGACCCTAGAGACCCTGAACGCGATACTGTCTGTTACCTGTACCTTTTGCCTTTTCACCCGTATCCGTGGGGCAGCGGTTTCACCCCGTATACCCTACAGGGATGCACTTTCTGATGCCCTACGGATATAGATCGAACCACACTCACACACACACACGACTCGCCTAGCTATCGTCAGTATCAGCTTTCACTCAGCCCTTATACATATCTTTATTGACACATTTAGTGTATCATCCAACCACATACCCTTTTTAATTCCATTTGGCTACGCCAAAATATGTAAATATGTACTTATCTGACCCGGTGACAGCGTCTTTATTAAGTATAAGTACATTAAAAATAAAATGAAAACAAAAACTAAACAGGCATAAAAACAATTGGCCACCGGGTCAGATAAGTTTGTGGGATTTTTACATTGATGTATAATGTACTAACTGTATATTACATCAATGGATTTATACACGTGTGGCACGTTATTTTTTAAAATATAAATTCTGTTTGGAATCAATTTTTCAAGTTAAGTAAGTATAATATTGTGTATTTATATTCTACCTTCGCCGACTAGAATGATGGATAAGTTATCGTTTTCATAAATAAGTAACGTGTCATTATACTAACTAATGAGCGAAGGGCCTCTTCAGACATGCAGAGCCGATGTAGAATGATTCAATAGACGGGTAACATACGAGATTATCCGAATCACAATATGTAGTAGGTTTGACCACATACTCGTAGATTCCAATCCATTTTAAATGTGTAAAACGGTACAAGGGGATTTAATTCGAGCTGCGTTTTTTCTCAAATGTATAAAATACCATATGCGCTGTGCAATACAAAGAAACCAACCCCTCCCACGTGCGGCGCACGCTTGCACGTGTGCAACTTCACTATCCCTTCGCAAAACATTATTTTGTATCGTAAATAGGTGTAAAAAATACCTATTTATAAACTGAAATAGAGTTCCTCAGACAGAAAAATACCCAGTTTTTTTATGGCCGATTGAGAGATTGGTGGTTCACCACCGTGCCTCGGAGAGCACGTTAAGCCTCCAGCATAACGTCACACACGTTAATGGGTTGCCGGTTGTAGTGATTGTTAGCAACTATCCTGAACTATGCTGAAGTTAACTGACCACTCCCGATTGGGAGCGATAAGCTGAGGTTCGGGCAGACGTAACGCACCACCGCAACGTTCCCAACTACACTCAAGTTCTGACACCGTTGTTATTCAAAAACAGTTTGTATGTAAAGTAAGTAGGAAATAATAGTCGAAAAGTGTCCACTGCAGTGCACGTGTATGAGGAACAGGCTCGCTCTAATAATGCAAAAGATGGTCCATGCTCAGAATACAGAACAAATTGTTTTGTATTCTGAGGGTCCATGACACGAAACAAGTCCCCTGGAGGCACGGCGCTAGTAGTTGTATGTTTGTTGCAAATACTGTATGGAAAATGCATTAGTTCTACTTATTGCCGCGGGGCTTATTTCGTAACACGTACCTACTATTTCTCAAACATGCTAGGAAATTTGAGCATTATTTTGACAACCTTCTTCGAGATAAATCGAACTTGCCGTACTGGCCAAATACATGCGAGCAGCGGTCGGAAAAAGTTGTATGAAAAACCATATCTGTCGTGGTTTAGCGGCCAAATAAATTACATAGTAAATTCATATCTGTCGTGGTTTAGCGGCCAAATAAATTACATAGTAAATTCATATCTGTCGTTTAATTTAAAAATGGAACGATCTTTTACTCCGAAACATGGCATCCAAGGAGGTAACATAACAAAGGTTTTATTTAAATTTCGAACTAGCTTGCAAATAGAAAGCTGTTTATTGAAGAAATAAACAAATGAACACTATAACGCGGGAAAAATTATTGTTGTTCGTCATTGATTTTGAAATGTATTTGACAAAATGAGTTCAAGTGAAGACAATGAGTGTGATGAACTTACTTTAACGCCATCTGAAATTCAAGAGGCGGCAAGAGCCGTAATAGAAAACTTGTTACCGCCAAAATCGTAAATATTTTTTTTAAATAAAAAGTTCTGTCTAGGTACTTCTTAGTTTTAATTTCCGCGCATTATTTGAGAAAAGCACTATACAAACCTTGGCCACAACTAGGCATTGATGGACTCACGTATGTGTGCCTCGGCTTCGCCTCGGCCCACATTTACACGTTCGTCCTTCAATGCCTGTTTTGCTGGCCGCTGCAATAATGTACTATACCTATGTGTTTTACGATGCGATGTTGTCCGACGCGGTCCGTCTAGAATTTGCGTAGTCTCGTACCTCCATAGTTCTACTTCCATAGTTCCTCGTTTTACCAATCGTACACACGTTCAGGCTTTGGTCCAGCCGCGCTGTGTGTACGTCCAGGCCTGTTGTCTGGCTAATTACTGACTGGCGAGATCTCGAGTCTAGGTAGACTCGTGTGAGCCTGTGGCGTTTGGCCTGTGAGGCGACGGCTCGCGTCACCGCACCGCACCGCAATTAAGCCCCTTTGACTGGCGCCCACAAGCTGAATACACCTCTTAATAACTTAATCCATACTTCCATACTAATACATAATATTATAAATGCGAAAGTGTGTCTGTCTGTCTGCTACGTTTTCACAGCCCATCCTTTCAACCAATTTTGATGAATGTTGGATAGCGGTAAGTTACATCCCGGGGAAGGACATAGGCTACTTTTTATTCCGGAAAATTAAGAAGTTCCCCCGGGAATAAAAAAACGTAATCCACGCGGACGAAATCGCGGGCATCATCTAGTATATAATATTTTATATTTTACCTTTCAAATGCAGATTCCTATCGCCATATAAAATGTAGGTATATACCTAGATATATAACTTGTTAATTATTAGTGATCAATTTAATATTTTCTATCTCAGGGAAGCTAGCCCACGACGACAATACGAACACGAAAGTAATCCCCGAAAAGGGGATACAATATAATCTCCAAATCCTACGCTGTGGAATCCATTAGCGAGTTAACTCATCTAAATCCGGAAAGAGTCTATTTTGGCCACCGCCCACTGCCCACTGCCCACCGCCCACTGCCTACGGTGGTCAAATTAATCGCGGACCACTTCGATATCGTGCAAACTAGACTTGATAATTCTTATCAACGATCTGACATATTTTAGTCGCGCATACATAACAGTGAGTTTGATCATGTTAGTCTGGACCTCATAGGAGTACCAAAAAGCACATAAGTAAAAAATATGTAGATATCTGTTATGCGAGTAGTAATCTATACCAATCTATCCACTACAACCCATTAACGTCCCACTGCTGGGCACAGGCCTCCACTCTCATAGAGAGAGGGAATTAGAGCTTAGACCCACCACGCTGCTCCAAATTAATACGTGTTGACGGGCTACTATCTACTGCCACCTATACCTATTACTTATGTATATTAATATTATAAATGCGAAAGTTTGGATGGATGTTGGTTATTTAAGCACGCCTGAACGGCTGAACAAATCTAGATGAAGTTTGGCACAGGGATGGATTATACTTAGTCAGAAACACACAGGCTTCTTTCCTACGGGAACCGAAAAACCTCCATCCACGCGGACGTTGTCGCGGGCATGAGCTAGTAGTTTCATAATTAGGGTAATGCTCAGTAACCTTAAAAATGCTATTCATTTCTACTCGTTATAATAGAACTAGGTCAAACACAGCAGAAGGCGGTTTAGCCTGAGCGTGCAGCGTGCGCGACCATTGTCACTAGTACCTTCTCTATAAAACCAGTGCAGCAAAATATTTACACTCTACGAGCAACGCTTGTTTGTTACTAAAATACAATGACTAAGAAAGTTTGCTAAAATACAAAGACAAAGGAAGCGTAAGGTTACGTACATTGCAAAGGCGTTTGCACTCCAAAAATAACTAAGAAAAAGAATTACAAGGGAGGAGCCCTTGCAATTCTTTTTCTTAGTTATTTTCTCGTTTCAGTAATTACTTGTGAGTTTAGTGATGTCGCGAGAATTTCGTATTATTTAAATTATTTATCAAGAAACGCGCGTCGTTAAGAGGAAGTCTCCCGGCGGTTTCTCGATACAAAAACATTTGTCTGTTTCCTCCGTGGATAATTACAATACTTAGAGAAAATATTCTTGCATCATAAAATCCACATGTATCCGTGCCATGCCCCTATTTTTTCCTCTCTTCGATAAATTAATAATTCTAAGAATATGGAAATTTCAAAAATTGCAAAAAATGGCCAAGTTATCGCGCCATCATCAGACATCCCGCAAATAAATTTAACGAATAAATTTAAAAAAAAATCAAAAACATACAATCTACATGATGCGCAGTTATCAAAAGTAATACAATTAAAGTTTTATATATATATATCAATTCAAAGTTTTTCATTAATATACCACTTAATTAGTCTATGTATCATTTAAAACAGAGCTTTTGTTACCTATTCTCAAAGTTTCCCGTTCATGCCATATCCTCTAAATTTCACGAAGAAAGAAAAAACTGGCATAGTTAGCCGCAGACACGGGGCACGCCGCACGCCGCACGCCGCACGGACTGCGATCCCTTATTACAGCCGCGCACCGCGCCGAGCCACCAGCCAACATTCCAGTGGAGAGGCCCGAGGCATTAAGTATGCTTGAGCCACGCCGCTCGTTGGCATCGCGCTCTGGTTCCATATTGTCCGCGCCCGATACAATGCACGCATACGGAGTTAGGGACGCACGTTATTATGTTTATGCTATTAAACTTACACAAAGGGCATTTTCAACGCAAACTGCGTGATTCACGTCAATCGGTAGGACTCTTATTCGTTACATTTCTTTTTAATATAAGTAGTTTCAATTTGTAGGAGAGGAATTTAATCGAATGTAGTACTTAGAGCGCAATTTTAATCATACAAATTAACTGCTGGCCTTGAGATAAATTAAATAATTGAACTAAATTCTATAAAACTAAAGCGGCTTTGCTGCTCCAGATACGAGCGCCACATTTATGTAATTGTAATATCCGATCATTCTATTGTACAGTGCAAGTAGTGGACTATTATATGCTATTATTACGAGGCGATCGCTGAGCTGTTGCGAGCCGCTGCTAAGTGTATTATCTCATTTACACTGGCATACCGATCGCCAGCAATGCAATATTGTTCCTAGCGGGAAGCAAAGCTTGCACGTGCTTGCTCGACGCACTCCTACTTACGGGGAACCTTCTCGTGGATTGATATCTATATTATTATGACTTACTTAATACCAACTTTTTGACCATTGTGATACCAACTCAGTTAAACGCCAGGCGCTTGCACGTGCTTGCTCGACGCGCTCCTACTCACGGGGAACCTTCTCCTGGATTGATAACCATATTATTATGACTTACATAATACCAACTTTTTGACCATTATGATACCAACTCAGTTAAACGAAAAATCAGTTTTCCTACAATAAAGATGTGTGATCATTATGATTGGCCACACAGACAGACCTATGAATGTATTAATTAATTATTGTTAATGCGTTCCTATATAGGCAGAATTTGTCATTAATGCCATCAATGCGTTGCGATATTTTTTATTACATACAAAAAGTTAGCCCTACACTGCGATATCGCCACTACATAACTAGCTATCTAGCCACTAACTAGCCACCAAGACAGACCTGAGGAATTTCTGAAATTATAAATTCCCAAGTTTACCCTGCCAGGTCGAACCTGGGACCTCCCACTATAAGACCACAGGGCTCACCATTGCGCCAGGGAGGTCGACAAATTCGTCCAGGGTACTCGACAACTACTAAAACTCTGGCGTATACCCATGCTCATAACCTGACTAAAGAAGCGAATAGCGTCCGCTAAAACCTGCAGTTGAACTTTTGAAGCATGGATCAATTGAGATGTAAGTAGTTGATGTCATTTGGTGCAAACTCTTCAATATTTTTGCTTGATCAAATATGTACACAAGCTTCTACAAACTTACCTACTTATCTACTTTGCAGCAGTCGAGTGTCGAGTGGCCAGCAAAGAAACAAGTAACCAAACAAAAGCGCGCGTTATCTGCCCCTGAGTACACCGCGATCGGCGAGACAAACAGACGAAACTATTTAGCTCGAACTTCGATAACCGTTTACTTACCTACTTAATATTTTACATCTTACTTTACATACATTTAGATATAGCGAGATATAGACATTTAGATATAGAGAGAAAATATAGCGTCTGCAAGTAATTATCGCACCTACCTATCGAGGTAGTTCCGAGCGCTAGTTAGCTGCTTCAGCTAACTGAATCCTATCATACTAATATTATAAATGCAAAAGTGTGTTGGTTTATCGGTTTGTTGGTTTGTCCTTCACTCACGCCGCAACCAAGCATTTTGTTGACTTTTGATTGACATGATTTTTTGCATGGGTATACTTGAGGACCTGGAGAGTGACATAGGCTACTTTTTATCCCGGAAAATTGAGCAGTTCTCGTGGGAATTAAAAAAAAACTTATTCCATGCGGACGAAGTCGCAGGCATCAGGCTAGTTCTACAAATATAAAATGAAAAGGTGACTGACTGATCTATCAACGCACAGCTGAAACCACTAGACGAATCGGGCTGAAAGTAATGCAGACAGCTTTTATGACGTACGCATCCGCTAAGAAAGGATTTCGTAAAATTAAAATCCGAGGGGGTAAAATTTGAGGTTTGAAGTTTGTGTAGTCCATATGGGCGAAGTCGCGGGCATAAGCTCGTAGTAAACTATAAGTGTACGAGTAGCATTCGATTTGTTTGCCCTTTGTTACACAAAGGACCTACTTACCCAATACAACGTGTCTTGTTTACCTGAGACAGCTAAGTTAGGTGGACAACATTCTTCGAAAGCGAGAAGTTTGCCAATCATTAGCGATGAGTGCGTGACTCAGGGCTTTTATTTATCCACTACAACTTGACTGCGATCTCACCTGATGGTAAGTGATGATGCGGTCTAAGATGGTAGCGGGCTAACCCGTTAGGGGCATGACAGTTATATTAAACCCCTATTTGGTTTCTACACGGCATCGTACCGGAACGCGTAATCGCTTTGCGGCACGTCTTTGCCGGTAGGGTGATAACTAGCCACGGCTGAAGCCTCCCACCAGGCCAGACCAGGAAACTTACAAATTCCCAAATTGACCCTGCCGGGGATCGAACCTGCCGGGGATTGACCTCCGCACGTTAAGACAACAGCGCTACACACTGCGCCACGGAGGTCGACTGCAGGCTGTGTGTGTTGCAACCGGCTCCAGTGTCCGTAGTTACATCCGCGGATACAGGTGCCCGGTCGCACCAGATAGCCTGACGACTTCTTTATTCTCAATCATGTTTATTCTTCTTCTGCTTATTCTTTATGCCTGGTGGGAGACGTCGGCCGTGGCTATTTACCACCTTACCGGGAATGACGTGCCGCCAAGCGATTACGAGGCCGTGCAGTAGCCGATTATATGGGTTTAATATAATTGCCATGCCCAACCAGTTTAGCCCGTTTCCATCTTAGACTGCATCATAACACCAAGTTGAAATTTTTTTTCTCCGTTTTTCTTCTTCTTTATTGTATAAGTAGACCAAACGGGACTAACGGTATTTCGACCATGAATTTAGTTCGCATTCGCTGCGGACGGAAACAAAAACCAGATTTTTGTAACGACTAAGCATAATTACCTGCCAGCTAAAACGATCGCAAAAACGCTTTGCCATCTTGGAAAATATTGCGACGTTGCGTCGGTGTACCTCGCCTCGCAAGCCGCTGATACATAATATCTGCGCTGTTATCTATATCTTACAATCAACGAACCGGATGCTAGAACAGTCGCGGGATATAAGTGCGGCGGACATGAGCACCGAAACATGGACACACACTTGTTTATTAAAACAGCATTAACATTACACAAGCGATCGTAATGATAGCGAGTGAAAAGTTGCCTGTCATAACATTGCGAAATGCTAAAGGTGATTCGCGGCTGAGTAGTGCCTTCTTGTGTAGGTACAGAACAACTTTCTCAGGCATTTAGCGAGAATGCTAAGTAGGTAAGTATAATAATTCTTGAGCCTAGATCTGCACTCGTGGCCTCAATTCGGATATATTTGTGTTTATTTGAAAATGGTTCAAATGTCGCTGAGTAATATGATCTTTACGAACATTTGCCTGCATCTGAGGCAGTTCAGGAGAACAAGAATAGACAGGATTGAGAATAAAGAAGAGAATACCAGGCGGATTTCCGAGATGAAAACAGTGTTAAAAATTCTATAGTACCTTACTACCTATAAAAACCTTGCACCACAGCCCACAGGCCACAGCACTCGCAACTCACAGGGCACAGGTCACACAGGCCCTGACAGGCGTTCATTCAGGAGTTCTGGCCACATAAGTAGATATTAGTGATAACTTTATATCTACTCATGTGTTCTGGCTATACCTATTTATCAGTAAGGTTGCCATTCGACCGACATGTAATATTGTAACATCATATTATCAGTTTACGGGCCTGTTAATCAAATGGATTGCTTATCTGGCAGCGGATCATAAGGTCCCAGGTTTGAGTCCGACACTTGAACCTAGGGCATGAATCTGAAAATCTGGGGCACGATAAAATCGGAAATTTTCTTTAGGAGTAAAAATAAGGAAAGTTGTGAAATTGAGTGTGTTACACTCACGGATGTCTCGGAGAGTGCTGATGCATGCCTCATCATGCAAAGCCTCTTCTATTTGGCCCCTCTCCGTTGAAATTAGCTCCGTGAGTGAAAGCCCTTGAAGGGAACATTATCAACGAGATAATCTCATTTCCTAAGGACGTTGGATATCATTGACGTCGCAAAAGTCCGCAAAATCATATATCAAAACCAACTTCGAGCGATATTTCCGTTCTTTTAATATCGTTTTTATATGATCCTCAATTTCACCAGATTAGAGTCAGTGATGTAATGATAGCCCGCCGCCGCCTGCCCGACCGCGAAATTGCAGCTTAACATTAACGGCTTCCAATAAGTACCTACTCCATTCTGACTTTGTCGACTCGCAAGTCGCGGCCAGCTCTTTGACATCTTAAATAACGTAACACTTTAGTTATTTTTGGTAATTGGACTTTTTAAAGAAATGATGCTATCAAATCTGGAACGATAAGGGCGATCTGGGATCTGGGACAATAATTACAAACATTTTGATCGCCTGATGACAAATTTAATTTAAATACATAAGTAACTAGTGTGATAGTTAGGTAGGTATATCGTAATTAGATGTTAAATATTATTGACTCCATAGAGTCAATATTTCCGCACCGGAAGCAATCAGGCCTTAACATCTCGCTCAGCACAAAGCAATCGTCCGTCCTGTCACACTGCCGCATTAATATTACACGCGGGGTCTGCAACTGCCACCCTGCTCCTATAATAATCAGAAACAAGGATTTTTCTCCTCAGTAAAATAAAGTCTCATGTTTTTTAATATTTATTACCAAACGTCGTAATTTTAACCGCTGTAGTTCTGTATTTTAAGTATGTACATTAAAGTAAATTACCAGACATGGTAGAATGACAGGCCCTACATGCACTGAACTGGAACTGAAATGAGGTGAGTAAGTATGCAATAGGTTTCCTATGTTACAACTTAGATGGAGAGTATTATCTCAGGCCACAGAATAGGTACAGCTCAGGCTCAGGTCACTGGGCACTGAGCATTGAGCAACCGACGACTAGCCAAGAGTGATCGAGCTACCAAGTTAAAGTTACAAGTTATATAGAAAATCAGTGAGCTTAGATATTTTAATAATACCAACATATAATAAAACTACTTAGTTGAAATACTACTACAATATACTTACATAGTTTCAAAATACCTACACTTCATGTAAATACTTATAAAGCCGACCGAGACGATGCCACCAAATCCTGTTTACTAATTCATGCAAGTGGGCTAACCTACTTACCGTCTGCTATTCAAAAGTATTAGTGATAATCATTATTATGCAACAGTGTCGGGCGAGTGCCACGGGGTATCTTTAGCTTTAAAAAATAGGAAATCAAAATTCTCAATTTATTCTTTGCAATAAACAACTTAACGTAAAGAAAGAATAATTCAAATTTCAATGGTACCTAAAACGGAAAACAAAATATGGTACCTAGTACGTACAGGCTACAATGGCACAAACCTGCAGGTATTGATAGTAAGTGAACAGTGAAAGGTGAAAACTAAGACTGCAACAAAGAGATAGGTATCTAGGAGTTACAAGTATGTTGCAACTTTCAAACTTACGTAAAGCCTAGTTTTTTTAAACTTGTGGGTCTACGATAAGAATTGCAAGGAACTTCAAAAATTCACTATGTAACTCTCAAAAAGTAAGTCTCGTTCAGTTACAATAACAGCTTCTATCTTCCTATCGCTCATAGAAAGCGAAACTTGCGTAGCAGAGCAGCGCTCAGTGAGTACTGGCCACTGGGTGCTGTATCAGTAACCGAGTAAGCGAAGCGGCCGATCACTCTACAAGTTGGTAAATTCAACTTGAATCATCCGCTAACCCAAACTTTACTTTACCAAATGCAAATTATAATAATGATATTTCATCACAGCTATTACTTTTATTGCAATCAAAATATTATTCAGTCTCTTGCAACTGGGTGTAATGCCAGCTAATGGATAGACAAATTTACAAATCTTAATCGTTTTCGTGGATATAAAGAGGTATCTGTCGTCATAATTATTCAATGATTCATACGCAGAAAACATACCTCTACAAAACGAATAGGTATTCATAGACGCATGCGTCGTGGCGGTCGCCCAGCCAGCGATTAGCTAACGAGGAGTGGTCAAGCGCAGTTGTTACGTTATAGCTACACAATAAGCCGAGCGATTCTTAGAAGCCCGTTCGAAATCGGTGACGTCCGAGATGGTGACATGAGCCGGAGCTCGTACCCGAACAAAGCGACCGGCTGAGCCGCTCTGAGGAAGTGGCATTATGAAATACAACATTAGTGAATGGCCGACGTTGATCCCACTACAAAGACCTGTGTCGCGCACTGCGTTCTTATCTTATTTACAACTTATCATCTGCACTCCTCTACGAAAGATGTGAATGTCGATGTGAAAGATGTGACGCTGATATGGCCTCCTGGAATTCCTTGCTGTACTTGAACATCTACAGTGTGACGATTACAATCATCTTTAACGGCTGACATTGCCCGCTATGCCATCAAATGCATCGAACATTTAACCACCAATACCATTACCTACAAATTACCGATACTAACTTAAATATTTTGTGAGTCCTTCTGTTGAAATCGAATGGATTGAATCACGCTTGAGATTGCACCAGCAGCAACTGAACACTGCATGACTCTCAGATCTGAGATCGAGACACTGGACATAATATTATTGATATGTGACTTTCACATTGTATTATAATTATTTACTACCACTGTAACTACTTGCGTTCTCATTAAATCACAATCATGCAATCAATGACCGAATGAGAGCTAGTTTGGTTGTGCAACGAGAGAGCTGTATGATATTATATCCTCACTTACTTAGCTGAAAACTTTCGCGCACGGATACTGAGGTCGTTACTCGTTACCTCCTCCTGCACTATCCTAAGCTCAGCCGATGCTAAACAATTTCTATTAGCTCGAGACGAGACTCGAAACTATTATCTGGCGGCTACGTTCGACAATATAGTATTTTACTTTATCTTTATAGTTGTGTAGTTCGTTCTCAGTTCGTTCCAATCGCTTGGTCTCAGTTCGTGCCCGTTCGCTGGTGTCAGGCAACACGCGGATCACCCCAATTGAGGGCTCTGTTCTTTGCGCTAGTCGGACTACTAACTCGGAAGTCGGAATGGTCTCATAGGAAACATCCCGCTTTGTTTCTTCGAGATAAAGCTCACTCTATGTTTTTCTTTGTCATAATTACATTTGTAACGCACCCTGCCTTACATTACACTGGATCAACTATTTCGTTGTACAGTAATGTTATTGTGGTAGCCAATCATAAAATATGTGATGCAGAGTACTGTCTCCCTGACAGTGCGTACTCAGTACTGCGTATCAGCATAGCCATGGCAAGTCGGACTATCTCCGCCACAATGCTCGATTCACAATCCGAAAGGAACGCACTCGCGGCTCAGGGTGGCGAACATGGACAATAGACGAATACGTCTTACTACATTTACGGTGGAAAACGACAACTTTGTAGGTGCCTGTTGTTCATGCAAATTGCACTTACACTGTATGTACACATTTCCATTTTACGTTCGATACAAGGAGATTGTCTTCGTGATCTGCATTCTTCATCTCTTCTTTTTGAAGTACTCTACAATGAGCGTCCGTTGGCAAACCGAGTCTCCCTTTCCGCACAGTTGACGTTCGAACTAATTTGCAAACATGCAATTCTGTGGGGCTATTTCATGAGAGTCCTCTCATTCAAGATTCTTCGAATTATTAATTACTAGATGATGCACGAAGTAGCAGTGGAGTGGAGCATCTGCTAACAATTCGTTAGTTGTTCGTAAGTAAATGAGGCATATCTATGGTGCATTGTGAAATAGCAACCAGAAACAGTGCAGCAATTCGTCGCCGAGATATTAAGGTCGCCATGTGTGGGGGTTTCAAGCCGCTATCGCCCCCGTGCAGCGTCGCCACCCGCTGCCACCCGCCGCAACCCGCTGCCACCCACCGCCACCCGCTGCCACCCGCCGCCACCCGCTGTCCGCCTGCCACCGTAAGCCGCTGACCTTTCCAATGTGACCAGTAGTATTGTTATCCATCCTCCACCTACTAGCTATCATTGAATATCGGAGAGTGTATCTGCTTGCTCATTTGTTACTTATTTACACCTCAACTAATTAACAGTTTATAACGGAAAATGGCACAGTAAGTAGGTACATATACACAAGCCGTTACATTCAATAAATCTAAATTGGATGATTTTTTTACATCTTTCGGTGGGGACTTGGCTATTGCTGCCTACTTTGATGTTATTAGGTACTAAGTACTTTAGCACCTAATCCATATCCATACTAATATTACAAATGTGAAAGTGTGTCTGTCTGTCTGTCCGTCTGTCTGTCTGCTACGCTCTCCCGGCCCATCTTTTCAACAGATTTTGACAAAATTTGGTTCAGAGGTAGGTTATGTTCCGGGGAAGGACGTAGACTATCTATATATTGATATCCCGGAAAATTAAGGAGTTCCAGCGGTAATCAAAACTTTAAACTACGAGGACTAAGTCGCGGGCATCAGTTAGCAACTAATAAGTCAGTCAGTCTTAATATTACATATACTTTTAAATACGTGTAGATAGCATAATATGACTCCTCCGAAGTGCATTAGACGCGTGTCAGTGTTATCGGCGGAGTGCGCAGGCGCCGCCGCGTCATCGCGTCATGCGCCGCCGCCGTCCCGTATCAGACCTTTGGATATTTATCTATGCCTTGGGGCTTATAGCAGGCCTGTGTCACTCTTGGTACTTGCGCGACGAAAATACCGACGATCGCGCTCATTCCCGGAATGCTTACGCAGTCGGGGCTGGCGCGTTATAAGCGAGCTACGTGCTAGTGAATTTAACGCTGTTTTCGTAAATAGTTTTTTGAAAATATTTGTTTAATAGTTTAAGTTAAGTGTTTAGCATATTAATTATTTGTAGGATAAATAGTTGTAGACATTTAAACTCATGTATATATAATGGTCTATCGATCTTTAGAATTATAATGGCAAAAAGTCGCTGCAACCATAAGTAGTCAATAGTACTTCTATCACGGAACAGGTACAATTCATGTCAAACTTAAATGAGCCTCTTTTCAAGTATTTTTTTTGAATCGAGGCACGAGCTGTAGGAAGTACAAACGAGTCGCAGGGAATACGCTCGCCCTAGTTAGGCCCTTACTCCCTAATTCTTATTACACCTTACCGATTTAGAGTAAGGGCACGGAATATATATTTATATATTTCCGTGATCGAAGTGTACCTACCTCTCCGAGCGAAATATTATGTTTCGCCGCACTGCTTCGCCGCGACGAATGACCTTGCAAGTTGCGTGCGTAGTGAAGAACTCACTGTGTAGCGACACACAGTAAACACAGTCGATCATAGTCAGAGTAGGTACTTTACTTACCAATTCGAAAAACCTACTGTATGGTTGTACTGTTTGCTGACAGCCCTAGACAAGCTCGCAATGTCGTCCGTGACGTAGGAAAGGGAAAAGATGCAAAGCAATACGGACACTCGCGCGCGGCGATAAAGTATAATTTAGCTTGCGTGCGTGATTTATCTTTTTAATAATAATTATGTAGGCTATTAAAACGTCGGCAAGTAGTCAACATCAAAGGAGTGAGACTTCTGTACGTCAGTACTATTATATTATTCTGTGCTTATAGACTATATGTAAACCTTACTGACTGATAGTAAATGTCTTAGAACATGCGCAGTCGAGAGAAAGTATACGTATACCCAATATGAATTATGAACTGCAGCAATACTAATATTTTAAATGCAGAAGTGTGTCTGTCTGTCTGCTACGCTTTCACGGCCACCTTTTCAACTTTTTAATGAAAGGTATATAAAAAGATTGCATCCCGGGGGCAAAAGGACGTAGGCTTTTTATCCCGGAATATTAAGTTCTGCGCGGAATGTCGCCTGAGCGGCGCAGTGGGTCGAGGTCCTCGCAGTGACGTCACACAGCGCCGCAGCCTGCGGGCTGCGCGTGCGCCGAATGCCAAGTGAACTACACAACATTGGGAGTTGGGACGCCCATATTCGTAATTGTTGAGGTAGCGACTACTGAGCACCGCACACTGTATACCTAGTGACTTGTGAGTACGTTGCCTCTACAAGCCGTTAGAATATCTCAATCAATCTATACTAATAATATAAATACGAAAGTTTGGATGGATGGATGGATGTTTGTTACTGAACGGATCTGGATGGAATTTGGCACAGAGATAGATTATAAACTGGATTAACACATATCCCGGAAAATTTTGAAGTTCCCGCGGGAACAAAAAAAACTCAATCCACGCGGACAAAGTCGCGGGTATCAGCCAGTCTACCATATTGAAGAAGTGGTCATTTCATGAAATACCTAGTAAAGTATATTATTGAATAATCATAGTTTCCATCAAGAATGACCATAATTCATAATTTATTTTATTGATCACCTAATTAATGAATAGGGTGTCCGTAAAAATGTAGACATAAAAAATACGCGCCGAATTGAGAACCTCCTCCTTTTTTGGAAATTGGTTAAAAAGGATAGGCTACGCCAGAAGGCTCGCTTCGTTCAAGACCTCCATCGCGAGCTTCTGGCTTCGCGCTTTCCAAAAACACCCTGGGGGTATTTTTGGAAAGCGAGCAGACAAGACTAGACGTAGACCGTACGTGAACTCGTGGTGTGAACAAAATTTAGCGGTGTCGGTTGTAAATTATTAGGACAAAAAAGCCTAAATTTTTGATTGAGGTTTTTTGATTCCCGCGGGAACTCATTAATTTTCCGAGATTTAAAGTAGCCTATCCCCGGTATACAACAAATCGGTTGAACAGCCCGTCTGTAAGCGTATCAGACAGACAGACACATTTTTGCATTTATAATATTAGTATGGATACCTATTAGTACGGAGATGGATAGAATGGACAGAAGGTAATGTATGGGTCAATGAAAACTAGTAATCGACATTGTGTGTACGATGTAGGTGTGTGTGCGGTGACACATTCCATGCGCGGTGAAAGCGGGTCCGCCCCGCACCGCACCGCGCGACCTACACAACACGTATTACAAACAAGTATGTTCATTATTATCCCAAGAAAACTTCAACCATTATGTGATTAACGGAAGGGGGTCACACAACTTGTAAACAGATACAACTGTGGTAAAGAGGAACACGACGCAAACAGAGACATACTTAAGTTGGTAGATGAAAAAGCTATTGCAATGTTTTGAGCTTCATAAAAACACGTCAAATCGTAAGAACCACGCCATCGAATGAATGACACGGAACTTGATCGAGTTTGCAGAGAGCAGCAAGCATGGTGATGGTGGCAACTGTGCCTGACTACCTACAACCCTGACTACGTAGAAAAGATACCTACCTGTTGTGTCAGCGGCCGACGCCATATCCTCGACTTCAAAGCATGATAACTTTTGAATCAGTGGCATACATTGTGGCGGCGACGTTAATTTGTGTGCTCCGAGATAAAGCCCTTGTATCTAAGTCGTAACTGACTATTAGTAGTTACTAAATAGGTCGACTCCTAATACCTCGGACGCACGCACCGACCACCGAATCGAAGTTTGATTGTAGACTTGAAACATTGACAAAACTATTGAGCACTATGACCTTTGATTTATGGTAAATCGAACTTAACTCGGAACCTAGTAATTTTTGGGAGGTAGATTAAAAAATTACATTCCAAAATCATTTTTATTTCAACAGCCAATCCAACGGCCAACGGGTGGGTCGAGTCGTTCACCGGAGACAATTCGTCAACATGTCAATCGAATTCTTATAAATTAACACATGCATACATTAACATTAATAATCATACAAATACGTACACGACAATAATAATAATTATATACAAGCGTAGTACAATCTACGATACTTATGTTTATTATAGGTATACAACAAGCCTCATACACATCGATAAGTCGATACGGTCGTTATTTTCGAGTCCTTAAATACGTCCATTAGTACAAAAATAATACTGTATAATAAATACGTCGCACCTTCAGCTTCCAGCCGATCTCCAAACTGTCACTATCCTGTCCGGTGGCGCATCGCACTCGGCGGCTCACAGGGAGCGCACACTTCAATTCACTCAGAGTCTGTACACGCAACATAATCGCACTTTTCACGCGGTACCTTTCATCTGCTTCTAAATCCATGTACAAATGTAGTTAAATCCAAAACTGGACGCGTCTATCGTTCCTTGCGGCACGTCCGGCGCACGGTCAGCACACGGTCTCCATGGGCAGGCGCGTGGGCGCGGCGGGGGCGGCGTGGGCGGCGTGGGCGGCGGGCGCGGCCGTGGTGTGCGTGAGCGACTCGCCGCACGAGGGCAGGTGCGAGCTGGAGTGCTGCGGAGGCGCGCGCGCGCAGCACGGGCGCGCCAGGCGCTTGAGCGCCGCCCACGCGTGCGGCTGGCAGCCCACCACGAGGAAGATGAACACGCCCTGCAGCGCGTTGAGCAGGTCGGTCGCGTACCACACGTACTCGGGCCCGCCGGCCGCCCACGAGACGACGTCCGCGCCCCACGTGACGCCCATCACCACCACCAGCTTGGCGCACACGCGGCCCAGCGCGGCGCGCTCCGACGTGCTCTTGACCTCGTCGCGCCGCCACAGGCCGCACGTGAGCTGGCGCGCCGTGCTCGCGAACAGCGCCAGGTTGACGAGCAGCAACGCGCCCACCGGCCCGAAGAAGTACACGAGGATCTCCATGTCGCCGTAGAACCAACAGCGCTGCACGGCGAAGCGCGGCCGCAGCACGCCCGGCGCCGCGCCCGCGGGCAGCCGGTCTAGCGCCGCCGCCGCGCCCGCCAGCAGCAGCGGCCCGCCCCACGCGTACACCATGTACGCGCGCAGCCGGCACGCCTCCTGCCCGCGCTCCAGCGTCGTCGGCCGGAAGTCTCTGCTCAGGGACACAGACACACTGCGCGTCAGCGAGTTACCAGTTACGACTCCTCGGTGGGCAAATCGATCGCACATGACGAAGTACTGACTGTACTTCGATCAGTTCGATGTTGTCGGTTTAAAATAAAAACGAAGAGAATTCCTAAAAGACAGGTGGACCGCTATCACTTTCGTTTCTCGTAGTGTTATATTATCTTTGTAATTATACCAAACCAAATATTACGGTAAAGTAGGGTCATTTTATTCCGAAAAAATATTTGAAAATCGGAATCAAAGTTTTGATAGATTTTACTGTAAGTAATAGTATAGTTCCGTCAAATCAACCGATTTTTACAATTCTTTAAATTTCACAAAATTTGTGGTGACAGGTTTGCATCGTGTGCACTTCGTATACTGGGATGAATAGTTCGGAGATGGCCGACGGAACTTGTAAACGCGTAACAGTAAATCGATTGCGATCATTATAGATATACATAACATATG
Organism: Erebia palarica; assembly: GCA_964035005.1. NCBI lineage: Eukaryota > Metazoa > Arthropoda > Insecta > Lepidoptera > Nymphalidae > Erebia > Erebia palarica. The sequence goes on along the minus strand of OZ035983.1, from coordinate 39,824,009 downwards.
TAGATTCTCACAGGCATATCATCTTAACATGCCGCAGAAGGAAGATAAGCTGCCCACTGCCCACCTGTGCGAGTAGGTAAGCCGATGTTACTAATAATTTCTGACCTCTACAAAGTTGCATTCCCCTGTCGAAGAAAAATACCTACTTATCTCGCAAACCGTCCGATAATTAGAACTGCATTCATTTATTCATCACGGCAGGGCAAGTGCCCGCCAAGTATGAAGCATGTATATTATAGTACTTACTGAGCGAGGTATTTTATTTAAAAAAAAAGCAAGTAGGTAACTACTCGTACAGACAATCACATTCAGCGATACTATAGTCGAACCAGATCGTTTATAATTTTCGAACAGGCAAGTATAGCGAGTCATCGCGACCGGCGCGGACGAGCGCGCGACTCAGTCACTCACCGGAAAGTCCACCAAATGTTGAAGCACATGGTGTTGAGCCAGAAGAACGCGGACAGGAACAGGAAGTGCATGCAGACGGCGAGCGCGCGGCACAGCGGCGCGGGCACGCGCTCGCCAGCCAGCTGCGTGGCCGCCAGCAGCGCGTCGCCGAGCATCAGCGCCGCCACGTAGTGCGTCTGGCAGCGCCAGTGCAGCGCGTGGTGCGCCGCCGGCAGCGCCAGCCCCGCCGCCAGCGTGGCCGCCAGGAACAGCGCGCCCACCGCCAGCCCTGCGCCGTACACCGCGTGCCGCGCCGACTGCGCGCCGCGCGCCCGCGCGCACGACAGCACGCGCGCGCCGGACGCCGCGTCCACCGCCTCCGCACACCACGCGCCCGCCGCCAGCCGCGTCGCGCCCAGCGCCAACGTGCCGTCCGCCGCCAGCCGCGCGTCCGCCAGCGCGCCCGCCACCGAGTACTGCGAGCCCGCCGCGCACGCCGGCCAACCCGCGCGCACCGCGCTGCCGTTGCCAAGCGCGCGCAGCTCACGCATCACCTCCGCCGCGCGCTCCTCCGCCGCCGCGCAGCGCCCGCCGTCGAACGCGTGGCCAGGCGCGCAGCACTTGGCCACGCCGCCGCCTCCACCGACGTCATCGGCGCAGGCGAGCGCCGCGTCCGCGTCCGCGCAGAAGCGCTCGGGCGGCAGCGCGCCCGGGCCGCCGCGCACCTGCAGCCGGCCGTTGTTCGCCAGCAGCGCGTAGGCGGCCGCGTGCGCGCGCAGCACGCGCAGCGCGCCGCACTCGGGCACCGCGGCGTACGCCGGCTGCCAGTTGGCGGGCACGAAGCCGCGCTCCAGGAACACCTTGCGCACGGGCGCGAACACGAGCGGCGCCCACGGCGCGTCGTCCGGCTCGCACGCCGCCCGCGCCTCCTCGGGCCGCAGCTCGTCCGCGAGCAGGCCGGCGGGCGCGAGGCGCTGCGCGCGCGGGCAGCAGCGCGGCACGCGCGCGGGCGGCGCACGCGGCGGCGGCGGCTCGGCGCCACAGCGCGCCACCAGCAGCGCGAGCAGCGCCGCCGCCAGCATCGCGCACGAAACACCGATCGCGACTAGCACCGCTCACCGGTCGCACTTCGGACGCCGCATATCCGTACGAATATATAAACGATACGACACAGTCTCTCGAACCCGGCGCTAATGCTGAACTATCGCTCGATTCCTTCAGAAGTTTCGCCGATGTGAAAGTCGAGCGCTTCGAAGTTCACTGGCACACCGACAGTAATTATTATTTATTTGTAAACAACGCTCGCTGTCGAGCGAACGGAGCACGTGAGGCGAGGACCGGGACGCAGTCGGCGCGTGCTCTCGTTGCGGGGACTCGTGCGATACTAGCTAGTTCCGAGTCGCGAGTTGCGACTCGCAACTCGCAGTCGGCCGTCGGATACGAAAGTACAAAACGAAACTCGATTCTCGACCGCTCGGGTGAACGAATCTCGACGGTGGAAGCGAAGTGCGGCGATGGGGAAGGCCGGCCGTTGCTCGCGCTCCGCGGGTGGAATACCTGTTGAGTGTTGACGCAGCAATTCGCTGCACGCCAGCTGTTACACTTCGCGATAACATAGCGCGTTCTCGGTTCTGGTGACGGAGCGCCGCGCAGCCTCCTTTAGGCGGCAGGCGAAGGAGGAGGTGATCAGACAACAGCAGACAAAATGTTATTGTTTTATATCCGACCAGATTATACAGTGTCTATTTAGTAGGAAATTCAGTAGGTACCTATAGGTAGCTAATTTTTGAGTCAAGCGTGACTTGTCCCTAAAAATTTATATAATTGCTGTGAGTAATTTTTTTATGCTCATCGATTCAGTTTTATGCAATGATTCAATTAAATTCAAATGTTTTTTATTGGCTTGGGTTTATGACAGATCTTACTACAAAAAATATACAGCCATATTCTGCTTGCCTGCATGCTATACGTAGTAAAATTACTTAATTAAAATTTATTCTCTTCCAAATGTAAGAATACAAATTAAATTTAAAAAATCTATGATAGGTATAGGTAATTCTTTTTAAATAAATATAATTCTTGTATCTCCATAGTATTTGTACAGGATTGTACAGGAGTATTATAAGTGTTTGTACAGGAGCGCCGATCGACCCAGTGCAGAATCAACTTGTGGAGAAATTAGCAGTTCCAAATACTCATTGGGTGGCGCAGTTTAAGCTTACCTATTTCTGAGGTAACTACAACGATCATTTTAGTTTTCAAATCAGGATAAAGATTGAATTACATATTTATATAATCTTACTAATAATACTATAAATGCGAAAGTGTCTTTGTTTGTTGGTTTGTCTTTCAATCACGCCGCAACAGAGCAACGGATTGACGTGATTTTTGCGGGGGTATAGGTGAGGACCTGTATGGCTAGCATGCGCACTACCGCATTCTGTGCATGGTAAGGTAAATGAAAAATTTGCCGGCAACGACAACATCTCTCTCTCTCGTCGCGAGATAATCTCGTGCGCATGCTAAGCACACTGAAGAGGACGTAGGCTATTTTAATCCCGGAAAATTTAGGCGTTTCCGTGGGAATTAAAAAAACTTATTTCACTCAGGCTAGTCAATTATAAAATTAATATTAATTAATATAATTACTGCATATAGGTACTATGCATTGCAGATAATTATTGGCAAAATAATTAAGACGTTCGGAGACGCAGCCTCGCACGCGTTGAAATTGATAACACGAGGCGGCGCGCGTGCTGCGCTCACACTCACAGTATGCTGACGATGCCCGAAATAAAAGCTTCACTACTACAGTCTATGTGACGAGGCAAAGTTAAACATGTAAACAAATATGGCGTCAGATCACGTGATTATAATTGTCATTGGACATATAGTGATGGAAGCATTGACAGACTGGTTGTGACTAAACGATTGAATGAATACATTCTGAAATCGATTACCAAATAAAGTAGCTTTTACGGACTGATGCTGAGATCTATAGAGCGAACTTTGACTTGGCTCAGACTTTACTTTAGAGTTATAACGAGTTGGACATAAGTGAGTAACATAAATCTATCTCGTTATAGCCATGTCTTAAGTCTAAGCAAAGTCAAAATTCTCTCTATAGATCTCACACTGAATGATAAGAGCACGATAAGAGCAGGTTTAGTCGATTAAGCTCGCCACTGACGATAAATCTTTTGACTAGCGGATGGACGCCAAAATTTTTGCCCACTGCGGCTTGAGGACATGGGCATGGGAAAATACGTAATACATTAGTAGGGACTAGTGGAACAGGCCGCGGACTTCGCAATCACGGTCAAAATGGAATACACCAGATAACTGAGGTTGTGTATTAGCTGGTAGCTGGTAGCTGTGTAATTTCCGTGGGTTGGCATCGCGCCAGGTTTTGGCTTCATAAATTTCACACTCTATCTATCTAATCTAATTTTTTATTTATTTGCGATGGCTACCGTCAATGACCAGCGTTACTCCGGGCATAGAATAATAAGGTGCAGAACCAATATGGGCCAACAACCCACAAAAGAAGTTAGTGTAAAATACAAGCAGCGCAGAGCGCGATGGGAAGGGCATAAGCTACTTTTTATCCCGGAAAATTAGGAAGTTCCCGCGGGAATAAAAAAAATTAATGCACCGGACGTCGCGGGCATCATCTAGTACATAATAAGGTCAAAAATGTACCTATAAATTTAAGCTATTAGTATATTGATCACGATTGATTGTTATAGGTTGAGGAGACCCGCGTTCTATCTCCGACCTACCGATGTCTGATCTTCACGAAGATTTGGGAGTTGGGGCAAATCTGTTAGCTGTTAATTTTAAAATATTTACAAAGATACATAACTATTTAAAGTAGGCTAACATTATGACAAACTTAACATTCAAGGGGCGGGGAACTATATGGGGAAGATCATCATTCAGGACAGCAGAGAAAGTAACGGAGACTGATCCAGCGATCCTCACACAGGGAGCTGTCACACATTCTTATTTTTGCCAAATGTGTATTGTTTTAACATTGTTAGCGTTAATGTTTTAGAATTATAATTCTTATATTATGGACGTCAAGGTACGTAACATAAAACTGTTACTATCAAATAATACTGCTTAAGAGATGATAGTAAACCCCCAGCTATTATCGAAAACATTTCAATTTGATTACTTAGTGACATCTTTCGTTCTTAGTTAAAATCTTTGAGCGCCACCTACCGTTGTATTAAGGAACAGTGGCAAGGAGATTGACAACCCTACCGTGGCGCGACGCCACGCAGTGTTGTGGCGCTTAGGTGTACGTTAGCTACTTAGTGTACCAGTACTCCCATAGATGTCGCTACAGACTCCATAATTCTCATTTCAGTACACATTTTTAAAACTTGGTAGTTTAACGCTCGATTCAATTCGCGGCGAATTGCTTATCAATGTGAAATAGCAGAGGCCAGCCTCATAGTTGATAAAGAAATAAGAACTTATTTTATACCTATGTAGGATTGTTTAAACATAAATGAGCTAAGGAATAAGTTTTCCGTTAACCGTTTTTCAGAGACAGCTCACGACGCAAGACGTGTTTAACCTGCAAGTTCATCCTTTTTGGACAGATCTTCAACTTGTCAGTTAAATACAGATACGACAATAATTTTAAATATAATTATTGCTCCAATCCTAATTCTTGTCGCATTTAATTTATATAATAGTTAGAGCATTATAATAATTATAAATATAGTAGTTACGTAGGGGCCGATATCTTCAACTCCGTGTAATGTTTAATACCTACGAATTTTTGAAGGATATTGTATTAGAATTTTATCATACTAGCTGATGCCCGCGACTTCATCCGCGTGGATTGAATTTTTTTGGTTCCCGCAAGAAATCTTTAATTATACGGGATAAGTAGCCTATGTGTTATTAGCTATTGCAGACTTTAATCGATCTCTGTGCATAGTTCATCCAAATCCATTCTGTCGTAATGGCGTGATTGAGTAACAAACATCCATTTGAGATTTTTGGTTCCCGCGGGAACTCTATAATTTTCCGCGATAAAAAGTAGCCTATGTGTTATTCCAAACTATAATCAGATGGTTAGGTACGGCACATAGCTTCGTAGATGTAACTTGAGCAATAGTTTGAGAAATGAAGGATGTTCATACAAAATTTCAACCCCTATTTTAACCCTTTTGGGGTAGAATTCTGAAAAACTGTGACACACGTACTTCTTCATTTTTTACCGTAAGCCAAAATACTAAGTTTCAATGATATAACTTGTAAAATATCTTGAGAAATGAAGCCATTTCATACCAAGTTCCATCCCCTATTTCACCCCTTTGGGGGTCGAATTTTAAAAAACTGTGAAATACTTATTTCTTGATTTTTAACTCGCAACTCATATACCAAGTTTCATGGCTATAGCTGTAATACAAATTTTCAACCCCTATTTTACCACTTTAGGGATTGAATTCTGAAAAACTGTGACACACGTAATTCTTTAATTTTTTACGAAAGCCGAAATACCAAGTTTCGTATATATCACTTGAGAAAATCTTGAGGAATGAAGGACTTTCATGCAAACTCTCATCCCCTATTTCAACCCTTCGGGGTTAGAATTTTTAGACTGTGAAATACGTTCTTCTTTTCTTCATTTTCAACCAGTAGCTCATATTTCAAGTTTCATGGATATAACTTGAGAAATGACGGACTTTCATACAAACTTTCACCCCCTATTTCACCCTTAGGGGTGGAATTTTGAAAAATCTTACCTTAAAGGCCTATTACACTGCACTTATCTCAGGGACCCTTACACTTGAATCAGTGTAGTGTAATAAGATTTAAGAAGGAAGGGTCCCTAATTTGATCCTAATTGGTGTGCAATAAGCGACGCTCTACCTAGCGACCACGCCCACCCTTACCTCAGGGCCCTGTGGCAAGTGCAGTGTAATAGGCCTATTAGTGAGCGCCTACGTCACAAAAGGAACCTACTGTCAAAATTTCAAGTTATTAAGTGACCCCAGCGGTTTAGGCTGTGCGTTGATCCCGTAACGATCATATTATATGCCTGTAAATATGTCACCGTAAGATTGTAAAAACCGTTAGATTATAATGTAACTCGCGAAATTTTAAACTGTGGAAATATTGTGAACCGTTCAATGTTCTGAGTGCCAATTTTTGAAATATTCATTGTATTTACGTTTTCTTGTCTGTTTCTTGTAGGTTAGGTTAGGGCTCGACATAAATAACCAGGTAGTTACTCTATATCACTTAGGTTCTATCGGGTTAATATACCTAACAGATTACAATCTACCGAAAAATAATGCGTTAAATTGTAATCTTTCGTCAGTTTACAATTTCGCGAGTTAGATTATAATCTAACGGTTTTTACAATCTTACGGTGATATATATATTAGAAAGATTAAAATAACGAAAAACGGGTCCTTTTCTAATTTCTGTTGCAAATCGTATTACAGTACTTTATTCGGTGCTAAAAAGTACAGGGACGTGGACAGTGACGGATTAAGACTACTAGATGCCCTAAGCAATCCATGCCTGTGGGCCCCCCTATCCGTATGTCAACTAGAATCGGTCTTTAAACCTTTACCGCCTAAAAAAATTTGTTTTTTGTAAAATAAGATGATGAGATGTAACGTACTTTAGAAGTGGAGTAAGTGCGACAATAATAAAAACCAAAGCATAATTTATTTATTTATTGAAATGCGCCTTTTTTGGTGTGGTTTTTGGTGACGTGAGACTGAGACGTGATGCCCTAAGGACGGATTTTTTTTGTGCTTCTGGTGCCCCCTCAGACGTGATGCCCTAGGCAATTGCTTAATTTGATTAAGGGTTAATCCGACACTGGACGTGGACCCTCCTCACATAAACAGTAGGAACATCAGCATTTAGTCGTACAGTACCAGCAATGAACTCAAATACACTACGTAGTACGCGATTTTTCCTGTTTGGTTTAAAGGCCTATTACACTGCACTTTTCATTTCAATCAGTGTAGTGTAATAAAATTTAGGGGGAAAGGGTCCTTAAATTGATCCTTATTGCTGTGTAATAAGCGACGCTCTAATAAGCGGCCACGCCCACCCTTACCACAGGGCTCTGTAAAAAGTGCAGTGTTATAGGCCTATTTCATTCTCTAGCTCCATAACGATACCTGTGCAATAAATCCACGTCTGCAGCGTGATCGAAGGATGAATCAACACAAAGACACACTTTTGCATTTATAATATAAGTATGATCATTATGAAGGTGCTTCTCATTAATAAGGTCATTATTTTTAATATTTATTAGTAGGTAACTTTATTCAGTTTGACTTCTAGAGATAACGTTTTACGTAAACGTTATTTCCAAATCGTACAATCGTCCAGTAGGTATAATATTTAATGACCTATGTACTGGGGTCTGGGATTTCACAGCCGATCAGAAAATGTTTCGTCAACCGGCGCGTCGCGGCGGTCGCGGTCGTCGGTCGCACCCAACAGATGCGATTCGGAAGTTCTCTCGGATCTCAGGGGCGGTGCGGGACTATAACTACATAGAGATAAATAAAAGAGTAGGAGAGTATAACGCGTTTATATCAGGGCGGGCGCGAGGCGTGCGGCTCGCGCGGCGGCTCAGGCGGCTCTGGCTGCTCGGGCGGCTCGTCGAGCAGCGCGGCGTAGCGCGGCGGGTTCGCCCAGGGGTCGTAGCCGAGCACGGACAGCATGGGCGCGAGCTCGGCCGCGTCGGCGCGCACGTCGGCCGGCAATTGCCCCACCCACTTGTCGAGCGCGTCGCGGTTGACGGCGCGCACCACCTGGTCGCTCGAGCGCTCCACGTTGCTGAGCGCCACGCCGTGCGGCACGCCGATGTAGCGCTCGTGGTGCAGCACCGCCTCGCTCCACGGCAGCGCCAGGAACGCCAGCACGCGCCGCATGGTGGCCGCGGGCGCCAGCACCAGCGCCTCGTAGCGCACGAGCAGACAGCGCTGCGGCCCGAGCGCCCGGCACTGCGCGTGCATCAGCTCCACGGCGCGGTTCCACTTGCCGAGGCACTGCCGGTACGACGACAGGTCGAACCCGGTGATGGTCACCTTGCGCGTGATGATCGAGTGGACGGTCGCGCGGCCGTCGCGCACCATGAACACGAACTTGGCGTTCGGGAACAGCTCAAGCACGTAGGTGCCCATCTTGAGCACGAGCGGGTCCTTGTTGCAGAGGCGCGGCGCCGGCTCGCCGTGGCGCGCGATCACCTCGAGGCAGAAGGCGGCGATCGCGTTGTCGAGCACCGCCTTGCCGACGCCGGCCTGCTCGAGGCGCACGCTCTCCTTGGGCGAGCGCACCCAGTGCTGGCGCATCTGCAGGATGCGCGGCACCACGCGCGTCTCCTGCCCGCAGCGCACGTCCGGGTGCGCGTCCAGCATGGCGCGCATCAGCGTCGTGCCCGAGCGCGGCACGCCGCCGATGAAGATGAGCGGCAGCTCGCGTCCCGCCACGCGCCCCGCCCCGCCCGCCCCGCGCACCCCGTCCGCCCCTCCCGCCCCGCCCGCGCGCCACAGCCACAGCACCAGCGCGAGCGCGCCCAGCGCTGCCAGCGCGCGCGCGCGCCCGGCGCGCCACATCGCCTGCCCACAACAGACTACCGTTATAGGCCTATTACACAGCCGCGAATTAGAGCGTCGCTCATTGCACAGCAATAAGGACCAATTCAGGGACCCTTTCTCCCTAAATCTTATTACACTACACTGATTCAAGTGTAAGGAGCCCTGTGAAAAGTGCAGTGTAATAGGCCTATTAATACTAGCCTAGTAAAAAAATTAATAATTTATTTTATTTTGACTATTCATGAAATGTAATGTGAATTCCTGAATACTGAAAATCTTTAGTAAGCTATCCCACACCTAACAACGATTCGAGCACATCAAATGTACCTTCGTACATTCAAATCCGTCCTATAGTTTTAGCGGGATGCCACACTTAACACAGGCAAAAAAAAACAAGAATTGAAAAAAATGCTTTGAGCATTGTATCAATAATTGTATAGTAAAGTTGCCTTAAATTCAATTTAAAAAAATATTCAATGGACAGACACAATTGTCGTACAGTTAGTTTTATTAAAAGTATATTAATGTATTGAATTATGTAGTAAGTAATAATGAATAAAATCTGCTGACTTACAACAATCTTGATGGCCGATACAAACTGCCTGCAACAAACAAACAGTTGATCTCAATTCTCAATACTGTGAAGGAACAAACAATAATCTAATTATTTTTAATAAGATTATTGTTTGCCAATTTTAGATTATTAAATCTCAATAATAATTAAATTAATAATTGAGAGAGAGCGCAGACATTGAGAGCCATAATGATAATGTTATGATAACAAGTAACCAAGTGCCCACTCGCATCACAGCCCTCTCTGACAATGCCACAAGAGAACAATACCCACAGCATTATTAGCATATTATTATTCATATTTCTACTGTAGAAGGACATTTGGATTATGGTAAGTATAAAAAATTTAGCTATGAAATAAGGTCAACCCTCATGTGGTCACACTAAGAAAGATTGGCATTCACATTATTAGTTAGTAGATGATTTATTTTAGTTAAATACTAATTCAAATTTGTTACGGAGAATTTTTTTTTAACAATTTTGTTTTACCAAGTCCAAAACCGGCCAAATGCGAGTTGAATTCACACGTGATGGGTTCTGTACTATGGCACGAGATTTAGAACTGTTCTTTTTAATACTTTCGTAAAAGAAACAAGTGGAGCTTAAAAATCATGTTTTATGTATGGCCTCCATACAAACCTTTTATGACTTACCCTTCATTACATATTTATCATATTTAATTTCTAACATACATAAATATGTATGTACAATACAATTTAAATCACTCATTATAAAATACTTATTATCAACTGATTCTGATGAAATTTGGTCTTTACCAAATTTCATCACCTATCCCTTTGGATAGGTTGTATCCCAGGAAAGACATGCCATTTTATTTCCAACCATAATGCAGTGGGCACAGTGATAAACAGGAATTCTACGTGCACCCATTGGTGGGTGAAGCCGTGGGTGTGTAGGTCGCAATTCACATTAGCTATCCCTGGACACTGATGGGCAGTGAAAATGTTACAGATAGGCATTAAAACAGGCACACACCCTTCCAATTTATGACAACCTTATTGATTACTTAAAATAAAAATTTTGAAATACTTAAGTTAATAAAAAAGTTTCAATTTTACCATTACATATATTTCTTTTCTTTGCATATTTTATGCTTATCTCATAATAAATTACATAAAAAATTTAAACACAGAGATAAATCATAAAACATTTACCAAGTGAACAAAACATTTCATAATTCTTGGATAAGTAATTCCTACAATAAGTTGAAAAGTTGAAATAGTCAGCTAAATAAATTATGATTACTTATCCTTTTTTAGTTCAAAAAATTTATGATGCAGACATAATCTTCATTCAAATTTAAAATAAATTAAACAATGCTAAAATAAATTATTTTGTACTACAAATAAAATTATTCTAATGCAAGTGCTCAAACTTTCAATATTAATATAAATTCTATATGCTGTGCAATAAATCCTTACCTTACTTCAGAATTCTGAAGCTGTGAAATACTATTTTATTCTTGTGCCAACACATCTCGGTCAAAAAACAATATTTCCACCAGTGATTTCGTCTAAAGTAAAAAATAAAAGAAAGTCTAATAATTCTAAGATAATAAATCTGGGATTTTGATAAAGGTAAAGCTAAAGATTTTTTAACACTAAAAGGGACTACTTGCGATAATAATTAAAAATTTATTCCACTGTAAATTATTTTTCTCTCTACTCTGGCTGCTGAATTTGTAATTTGTCGAATCAGAGACAATTAACCAGTGTCGAATCGTCCAATCCCATAGACTGCAAACGTCAATATACATATAGGGATGTCCGATCCCATCCGATTCAGATAACAGTGTCGGTACAACATGATACGGTTCATCGATCATATTTTAGATCGATTCAATCGAATGCGATTATTTACAAAAACGGTATCGGATCGAAATAACATATTATGTACTGTCATAAATGAACGATCGTAATTTTTTTGGCGTTTTTCTCCTTTAGAATTGATTTGCGTAAATTATATACGCCTGGGGTATGAAAATTTATGGTGAGTAAAATCAAGCTTTCTCCGTTACGTTATTAACTTTATGTTTCCATGAATAGGTAATGTGTTTCGATGATAATATAAATTATATATTAATATAAATTAATGTATCAAGCATGCTTTCCGTAATATAAAAAAAACGTTCATTTACCCTCATTTACTAATCTATATATTTTATAAAGAGTAAACTCCAGTCGTTCGTCGGAGCTGACACTCACATTTTGTTTTAAAATGAAAAATGGCGGGTATGAACAATGGTTATTCTGGACTAGAAAAATCAAAATAGTTATCCAAATGAAAATGTCTCCAAATTATAGTACACCAGCGGTCGCCCGCGACTTCGTCCGCGTACAATTTCTGATTTCCTATGAGAATTTCCCGCTGCAATAGGCCTACTTATAGCAGCATCAACAGGTTTTTATTATTTGAGGCTCATAAGACCTTAATGCTGACTTGGAAAACTTATAACCTTCATGCAAGCTTTCAACCCCTATTTCACGCCCTTTGAAGTGGATAATCGTAAAATCGCTTATGCAGTTTATTATTACTTACAACTAATAACCTAAATCCCGATTTTGAAGTCTCTGACTTCAAAAACACAGGACTTTCATACAAAGTTACAACCCCCATTCCACCCTATGTGGGGTAGATTTTCCTAAAATTGTTTATACAGTTTATTCTTAAAACTAAAAAACTAAATCCTGATTTTCAAGTCTCTAACTTCAAAAACTTGGGAGCCCTTATGTAAGCTTCCAAAGCCCATTTCCCCCCTATTGGGGTAGATTTTCGTTTTCGTAAAATTGCTCAAACATTTTTTTATTATTTATAACTAATAACTTAATTGCCAATTTTAAAGCTATTGCATAGCTTCTATCGCGGGCCTTGAGCGTGGAGACTAGGGACTTTGCACTTAGAACATTTTTCTGTTGTATGGGGATGTTAGTTCCACAACTCCCTAAAGGATGGCGCTCATGGCGCTTATCTTGTACTGAAAGTATGTATACTTAAAAGTCTGTGATCAGGGTCTGTGATGGCGTTGAAATAAGTGTTCGTTCAGAAGCTTATGTTTGAGATAAATTAATGATTTTGCCATTTATGTAAACACAAAGCTAATAATATATAAAACTTTTCTTTAAGCAGAATGAGTTATCTTAGATAATTTATAAAGATTTATCTATTATAAATTAAGTTTAGTGGAATGAGTTAGAAGTTTAATGAAACATTTGTGTTTTAATTTTCAAACGTGGACAGTCGCCATTTTAAAGTTTGAAATTCGACATTGACCAGTGACATTGACGTTTTCTGGCATGCCGGAACTGTGCCGGATGCCGGGTGGACAAAATTATTATTTTTTTGATAAATTCGTTACAATGTGAAACTATATTAATAGATTGTACGACGTGAAAAACATGAAACTGTGGAATAATTGTTATACTTTATGTATATTTTTTGTAATTGAGAATATAAGAGAAAATAATCGACATGCGTTTCATTTACTTACTAACATCTGAACATCTTTACAGTTTGTGTTTATCGTATAATAATTTATCTTAATTATTACAAGGTCACATAATTCTATAGTTGCAGAATTAAGTGATTTTGTAATAATTAAGATAAATTATTATACTTGATACACTTTGTAATATAAAGTACTCTAGCATTGTGCTTTATATACATATTTTAGTTGGACAACTTCCCGATAGATGTCGCCGTACATAGAAAGTCGAGTAGCAACTCTATACCAGTTTAAATAAGGGACCGATTGTAACGGTAGTACTTCCTTATCCATTGGGTTATGTTATTGAAGTGACATTGACATTTTGGTAAAATTATCACAGAGCCAAAATAATATCTAAGTTAAGATCATCGACGAATAGCCAACTGTGAGGTAATTTTAAACAACTCGTGAACTCGTGTTTTTATTTATGGTTATTTTCCGGATTTTACTTTTCTTTATTATGTCTGTGGGATTTTGCTACGATATGTACCTATTAAGTTTGGAGTTATTAAACACCGTAGATTAACTACTGTAAAGAAGTATATTATGCAATGATGTTCTAAAAAGGAGTTATGCTATTAGATTAACAGCGGTAGTAAATATCGGGTAAAATATATAATAACTCTATCAGCTATAATACGATTAACAGGCCCCAGCATATGCTCCAGCATGGGCTTACTGCATCGAGGTAGGAAATTAGTACCTTGCTAAGCATTTGCTAAGTATAACATCTCACATTTATTCAGCCATCAGGCATAGTATCCTTGTAATGTGTGATCAGGAATGGCTAGGCACATACTAGAGAAATCTTACTCTGAGCAGGATAAATAGCTGAAAGCCTAACCAAATGAGTAAAAATGCTGTCGTGTGCTTTGATTATGTATCTATGAGAGGATATGTTGCATTTGACTTAATTATAGTTATACGATGCATTTTATTATTAAAACATGTAACACTATGTTTTTACATTTTACCTACTAAAAGCTACTTATTAGAACGAGACAGGTGTATTATGTTATTGCGTGAACGTGTCGCGCAATAGGTATGGTGACTGATTTTGAAAAATGATCAGTTAATATTCGGAAGTACATGTTATCTACTATTTGTTTGGAAGTATCGTTAATAGGTATGATGACTGATTTTGAAAAATGTTCAAATAATTGCAAGCCCACTTATCATTTTGGGCATATTTTATGTATATATATTTATATCGTCTAAGTCGGCGTTTGTGATTTCTAATATTATTTTATTAATTATATATGTCACCGTAAGATTGTAAAAACCGTTAGATTATAATATAACTCGCGAAATTTTCAACTGTCGAAAGATTAGAATTTAACGCATTATTTTCCGGTAGATTGTAATCTGATAGGTATTTAAAGTTTTAAACCCAATAAAACCTAATTGCCCGGCCTGCGGCCGGTCACTACTTTGTTATTTATGTCAAACTCTAACCTAACCTACAAGAAAGAGACAAGAAAACGTAAATAAAATGAATATTTCAAAAATTGACACTCAGAACATTGAACAGTTTACAATCTTTCGACAGTTTAGAATTTCGCGAGTTAGATTATAATCTAACGGTTTTTAAAATCTTACGGTGACATATACAACCTAATTTAACAAAACTCATTCACCGTGTCAGAATTCTAGCGACATCTAGTGAATGTTCGAGGAAGTTACTTTTTGCTAGTTTATGTCATGTTGCTAAGTTGAATAATAATTAATATTCGCCTGTTGCTATCGTTCAGCTTTATTTAAATTGTTTTTCTATTATTTTATAAATATCCTAGATTAAATATTATTAAAGTTATTCATTATTAATATTTTATTATCATAATGAATTCGTAAACTGTATTTGAATTTGGCGCCAACAAGTTACGACAGATTGTCTTTTGTTTTTTAAATGGCATTGTGATGGTAATCGTGTGACTCGAAGAAGTGTAAAATATAGAAAATGTTATCGTATTGCTGGTTTTTACTTAAAGTTCCCATTATCCTGAAGCTGTGGCTACAGCTTCAGAAGTGGGATACCAGGAAAATATACTTTTTTCTGTTCCACGCCAACGACGTAAAGTGTAAGTAACGCGTACATCCGACATGTTTTTTTTTTCTTTCCATCTCGGTTTTTCCTCAAAGTAATTTACATTAACTTACGAAGTAAAACATACAGTCTACGATGATAAAAAAAACAAATTTATGTTGAATATATTGGCCGATTACCACTATCATCAAATTAAATAATATGTACTTCTTAACATTTTAAAGTTAGTATACCCTAGGTGGTCTAAGAAAAGAACACAAAAAAAAATACTGCAAATACAAGAGTGTTGTACATAACGATAATTGCAATGCATATTGCAATTATTAAGCTACATGATAAGATTTATTAGCCAGTTTAAAATATACCTAATAGAATAGAAAAATCTTTATTGAACTTAATTCACAAAATGTACAAAAAACCTAGCTACGACTTCTTCAACTTTAGCACAATTAGTTCGAATGAAATAAAAAAACAAATTGTTGCCGTAAAATCAGATGCTATGGGTAGTGATGGCATTAGCCGTAAGATGATTCTATTAAGTCTAGACTGTATCCTACATGTCTTGTGTCATCTTTTTAACTACTCCCTCTCTTCTAATACCTTTCCCAGTAGCTGGCGCATTGCTCAGGTTATCCCTGTACCTAAAATTTCAAATCCATTATTGTTTTCCCAATACCGTCCGATTTCCATTCTCCCTTTTTTATCTAAGGTCCTTGAACGCATTATCCATACCCAACTCACACTTTTCCTGAATAGAAATAATATACTTAGTTCTTTTCAGTCTGGGTTCCGCCGTGGACACAGTATGGTTACGGCACTGACCAAGGTGTGTGATGACATACGGTTTGGAATCGATAACAAGCAGGTAACCATTTTAGCATTGCTCGATTTCTCTAACGCGTTTAATACCGTCGACCTGGATATTCTCTTAGCAATTCTTGAATCAATTAAGTTTTCCTCTGCTTCTATCAGCTGGTTCAAGTCTTACCTATTTGACCGGTCGCAATGCATACGTGTTAGAGATAAACTGTCGTCCTACTGCCGCCTCAGTGCTGGTGTTCCACAGGGTGGTGTCCTTTCTCTTTTGCTCTTTTCCATATTCATAAATACGGTCACTAATCTTCTTTCTCTGCCATATCATCTGTATGCTGATGATTTCCAATTGTACGTATCCACTCCTGTTGAACAGATATCTGAAGCTATTAAACGCTTAAACGACGAACTTAATATCGTCTGCAGCTGGAGTGAGTCCTTTGGTCTACTAGTGAATGCTAGTAAATCACAGGTCATTATCATAGGAAACTCCAGACAATTGTCTAGACTTGATTACTCTGCTTTACCACCTGTGGTCTTTGATGGTACTGCGCTAGCCTATAGTCCTGTCGTTAAAAATCTGGGAGTGATTATTATTATAGACAGCAATCTATCATGGAAACCGCAAGTTTCAGAGGTTAGTAGGAAAATCTTTGGCGCTTATGGTTCTATTAAAAGGTGGAAAAACTTCTTGCCAATTAAAACCAAGATCTTGTTAGCTAATACACTTCTCCTCCCCATCCTTGATTACGCCGATGTCTGTTATCTTGACCTGACTGAAGATCTTTTAAATAAGTTAGAACGCTTGCAAAACTTATGCATTCGATTTATTTTTGGCCTAAGGAAGTACGATCATGTTTCGGAATATAGGAGGAGACTTAACTGGCTCCCTGTCAGGCTAAGGCGTAATCTCCATATCCTCTCTGTTCTCTATGCTACCCTTTACCACCCATGGTCGCCCCCTTACCTAAAGGAACGATTCAGGTTCCTTAGCTCCTTCCCAATCCAGCATACCTTGCGATCTGCCAGTGACAACAAACTTAAAATCGCCAAACGTAACGCCGAGGGATATGCAGACTCGTTTACCATAAAGGCGGTCTTATTGTGGAACGCACTCCCAGCTGATATCAGACGAGCAAAATCTCTACCGGCCTTTAAAAGTCGTGTCAAGAAGCATTACCTATCGCTGTAAACTTGTTCTTATTATTATTTGTGTTTAGGTATTGTAAATTAGTCATATGTAATTTAATATTTATGTATATAATATGTGTTATATTTAAATATATATTTATTATATGTATAATTTTTTATCTGTTATAGTATGTAACTATTAGAATGTACGTTTATGTATTTATGTTTTATTTCATGCGATTTCCCGTCTCACAGCAAGTACGGTCCATTCATGTGGGTTGCCTGGCAGAGATCACTTTAGTGATAAGGTCGCCTTTTGTTTATAATGTTGTAATAATGTCCTTTGTGTATTCCTTTTGTTTAAGCAATAAAGAATTTTAATAATAATAATAATAAAAATTATATAAAAAATTTAAAAGTAAATTAAGTTACATCATATCTGAAATTGTTAGTTTGTACAGCAGTGCAACGCTGATTTTCAATTACCACTTTTAGATGCGTATGCCAATGGCATAACCTTAATATTGTACTAGGAGATGCCCGCGAATTTGTCCGAGTTAAATAATTTATTTAAAAAATTCCCACTGGAACTTCCTAACTTTTCGCATTGATACATAGACTATGACATAATATAATGTGGCTTAATATTCTATTGGTACCAGAATTTTCAAAATTGGTTCAGTAGATCCAGAGACCCTACAACATCACAGACTACTTCTTTATAATATTAAGTATAGATTTTTGGCACAATATGAGAATAATTTATGCTAATTTATAAGAAAAGTTTAATAAAAAGAAAATCGAATCAGATATTGGTATTGTAAACTTTCAAAGTTTTTGTTGCACTATCCCGCTCCTTTTTAAAGTTCTTTTAAGAAAACAGGTTGTCTGGAGGAAATCAATTTTGGTGATAAGACTGCCCTTGCGCATGCATTATTTTCCGTTTTTATTTTTGCTTGTCAGTTATTTCTATGTTTTGTGTGGCAATAAAGAATTTATTGGTCTATTTATCTTTTAAAGTTTGACCAGAATAATTTATTATGAGCAAGGAACGGTAGGCTTAATATTTTATTGTTGCGAATGAGTTTTCTAAGCTGAAATTTGTCAGTTTCAGCTTCGAAGGAGAGAGAGAAATTATTTTTCGGGAAACCAAGGGTATGGCGAGTGGCCATACCTAGGTTGAGAATAATACAAATAATAATCGGCTTGATGGAGGTTAGGTCAGGAGAGAAAAACACTATTATTCGGGAAACCAAGGGTATCGCGAGTGGCGAAACCGAGGTTGAGAATAATACAAATAATAATCGGCTTGATGGAGGTCAGATCAGGAGAGAAAAACATTATTATTGGGGAAACCAAGGGTATCGCGAGTGGCCATACCGAGGTTGAGAATAATACAAATAATAATCGGCTTGATGGAGGTCAGGTCAGGAGAGAAAAACATTATTATTGGGGAAACCAAGGGTATGGCGAGTGGCCATACCGAGGTTGAGAATAATACAAATAATAATCGGCTTGATGGAGGTCAGGTCAGGAGAGAGAAACATTATTATTCGGGAAACCAAGGGTATGGCGGGTAGCCATACCGAGGTTGAGAATAATACAGATAATAATTGGTTTGATGGAGAGTGTCAGCTATGAAATAAATTTCAATGGAGAAAAATATGGACAGATTTCTTCGTTCAACTCGAGGTTGTTCGTCTAGTGCTAATTCAATTAATTTAATTATATTATATTATATAAAGAAGCGAAATTAGGAATTACGATGTTACTTATATAAAGTTATAAATATTGTGAAATACTAAAATTATGAAGTGCTATGTCAAGTATATAACATTACAATTTCCGTGATAAGTTATTAGGGTAATCTGAAACAGTAAAATGACTTGTTGCACAACCACTTAAGGAGTTTTTATAAAGGAGAATGACCAAAAGTGGGCTGTTGTTGCGTCTTAATGAAGTTAACGGTAAAACATTGGAAATATACTCAGGATTATATAAGATTATTCTCATTGTGTAAGGTGAATGTAGTGTTTGTCTGAGACTCACAGAATATAGCTCATTTATTTCATGTATATAGGAAAGTATAATAGGGTACAATAATAATAATATTATTTTCATAAAGGAGTGTAACAAAATTATATAGCTGTCCCCTGCCCTCTATGAGGGTAGTTCCTTCCAGTGATACAGGATATTACTAAAAACTAGTTACTTATTTATGGTGTAAAAAAAAAACTGAGCATGTCTGTGTCATGTGTGAAGTGCATGCAATGCAATTTAAAAAAAAATATTCAATTGCGTTGTAGCTCTTAGTCAGGTTAAAGGAGACGGTTCAGATTTGTATGGGGCTTAGGCCAAGTCTTGTACAAGCAGAGAAATGAAGAAAAATAAAATACTAGACCAGTTTTTATTGGTCAAATCTATGAATTCGGCTTAATTTCAGTGGTAAATTATTTAATCTTTCCAAGTTATGGAACGCTAAACATGAGTGGGTAACAAAGACAGATTCATATTTTGTGACGTTTTCAAAAGAAAAACACGTTATTTTGACAGTGACTGTCAGAAATTACATTTGATACATTTCGCGCCTGCTGCCTTCTCTATGGCTGAAGGTTGCCATCTTGGAAATGTATCGAAAACTTGAAATACATTTTTATTTTTTTGCTCGTTATTTATTTTACTGTTCTAAATTATTATATTTTTAATAAAATCTATGTATTTTCCTCTATTCATGGTAGAGTGTACAAGAGTAGGCCTAAAATGTACCTTTCCCTTTATTATTATTTTTCTTTCAAAAGAAATATCCCTGTTAGTTCTAATGAATACATTAAATGCATACTATTATGAGTTGAATTCAAATTGTGAGTGAACAAAACTTGTGTTAGTAACTGATATTGTAAATTTTATTACTCTTTTATAATTATTTATAGTGCCACTGCACTAATGATCATCGTAATGAAATGATGATGTGATCAAATGATTGTGGAAAACGTAAAATTATTGAAATTAAATATTGTTAATGAACGTTGAGTAGATTGCACTCTTTATATAAATTATCAGTGGGGTATTTAAATGTTTAAAAAAAATAATAGTAAGGTTCTGTGCGCTCGTTCTAACTGAAGTAAAACCAACCCCGCCCCATGCACAGATACAATATGGGTCATGATCGGAAGCCACAGCGACTTATAAACCATTATTGGTGCAATATCTCTGATTTCTGGAAAAAAATCGAAAAAAAAAGTTTCTTAATCTTATTATAGGTATTCTGAATACGAGCTGACCATTTAAGATGTATCACTAATGTTATGCTAAGATATTTTGCAGTTGCCTCTTTAGATAAGACTAGCAGTTCGCCCGAGCTTCGCACGCGTATCACTAATCATCATAATAGTCCATACCCAATTATAACCAGTAAGCACTGGGCAGCACATTAGGTTTTACATTAGCAAACAAATCTTTCCTCTTTATAATATTAGTTTAGATTAAATGAATGGGTAAGAATAACCATTCTGGAAAGTACTTAATTAAAGAAGAACATGTGTATCCTCATACTCGTAGGAAAACAATCATAGATGTGTAATAATATAATTAAAAGTATAAGAATCTTATGATCATTTGATCAAATGATGGTGTTCTCACCTTTGAGAATGTTGAAATTACACTTATAGAACTTTGAGTTAAGAGTATGCAAATGTATCATGTCATTGGTCAGACGAAGTTAAAATTTTCTCTAATTGGTACCTAAAGATTAATCTGCATTGGGTTCATCAAAATAATTCTGTAGAATACCGACAGACAGGCAACTTTTCGCCGATGTTCTAAGCATTGCAGCTTCGAACTGACCAGCGCTTTGTTACCAATAAGCCTCCTGGCGCGACGATCCACCGAATCCAATGCATCAAGCTGGTACTTGGCAGAACCATCCCATAAATGGCTGCAGTACTCCAAGCACGGTCGAACTTGTGCTTGGTACAGGATAAGAAGCTGTTCCGGCGTGAAGTACCGCTTGACTTTGTTGAGGATGCCAAGTTTCTTGCCAGCTGTTTTTGCTTTGGATTCGATGCATTGTCCAAAGTTGAGGTTGAACGATATGTTGATACCAAGGAGCTCGACACTGTCGGTAATTGGAACGGATATATTTCGGAAAGTCGGAGTGAGTGGGAATGAACTCCGTTTCGCGGTGAATAGACACGCTTGCGTTTTGGTAGCGTTAAACTTGACGAGATTGGCGTCACCCCAGTCGGACACCTCCCTCAAGGTCAAGTTGACTCGTTCTACCAAAGCCACTCTGTGCTTAAGAATCTCAGCTCCACTGGCACGGGGACCGGATATGTATCTCTCTGTAACGGTGCTGTCATCAGCATACCCAAGGATACCGGGTTTTAGCATGTTATGTGAAGCAAAAAAAAAAAGTAAGGGAAAAGTGAAACTGAAACTCTCAGTTTAATGCTGGGAAACTAGTAAATTCAGATCAAAGAACAATTATTGTTAACTTGAATATTTTTAAAACTATATTCATATAAAGATTTAAGATAATAAATATTGTACATCATTATGGTAAGTTAAGATAATAATTAATAATTTTATATGTGTAACTTTTATTGTATTTAATAATTAAGTAATCTGTGGTTAACACAAGCTATATTCTGTTTGTTTAATGCACTGCGTGCTACTGTTTGTTAATCCGAATAAATAAAAATTAAAATAAAAAGTGATGTTCACAAAATTTACATGGTTGGGAAACTTTTGTTGTATGTGAAACATGGCAATTCAATTGCTTCAAACTGTTGCTACACTTACATTCATCTGAGATAAATTTTCTGGAGAAATATACTTAATGAATTGTGCCAGGGTTAAAAAAACCGATCTTTACCTATCAGTTGATGTTCTGTAATGTGAAAAGACGATGTTGCTCTTGTCACTTAAAATATAACCTTGTTATCAACTATTACTCTACTCAGTTAAGGTTTATAATGTCAGTGCTCTAGCATCACTGTTTATGCGATAAATACCAACGTTAATACATCTAAAAAAGTGTAGCATCAGCTGTTATGTACAGTTCGGGAACAAAGTTCTAGGTAGTGTGTTCAGACTGTTAAGATTGTTAGGAATTGAAGGAGGCATTAATTTTGTCCTATACGGCTTTGTGTAGTCCAGAGTGGCGATACTGTTCTATGGTACTCTGTAATGGAGTCTGGCTCTGATTATATGAAAGTGAATTGCTAAATAAAAGTATAACTAAATGGTTAATTGGTATTCCTTCTAATATAACAAATCATCAAAGATTTTAAATTCATATGTAAAAAAAAAAAAATATAACATAAACACTGCATTCTACAGTAAGAATTATTATGCAATGGGTTTAAAATTGTTTAATAAGCTGTCAAATCCGCTTAAAGCTTAAACAATTTCGCTTTATGTACTGAAACGTATAAGTTTATTATTGAGTAGGTATCTTTTATATCATAGTTTTTACAGTGTGGCTGAATACCTCTAAACAGATTAATTTGATTTTATTATTTGACTTTCATGGATTGACATTCTTGTATTTCGAGTACCTAAGTGTATTAATTGACATTGTTAATAATTAACATATTGTGACATCAGACACGTAATAACATTATAATATAAAAATTGTACCTATTTAAAGTAAAAAAATAAATAACTGGATGAACTTTGGATGGTAATTAAAATAACGTTGTATAAATGAAACATTATGTATCTACTTTATAATATTGCATGTCCTAATGAAAGTATTTGGATGTAAACAACTATAATATATTAAGACCTTATGAAAACTCAAATTTGCAATAAATTAATCTTGAATCTTAAATCTTGAACAATCATAAGATAGCCCTGTAAATTAGTTTAAATCTTACATAATAAACTATGTCAAGATAATTAGCTAAATACTTTAATTTTTAATATAAATTAAAAAGAACTTCTAGTTTGCTCGTTGGAATGAGTTACTCTAGTAGATTGTATGATGTTTTAATTATTTATTAACATAATTTTAGATTTTGCATCTCAGAGCGAAGGGACTCGCTCATCACAGGAAGGCCGAGCTGTAAGCCCACTTATCATTTTGGGCATATTTTATGTATATATATTTATATCGTCTAAGTCGGGTTTGTGATTTCTAATATTATTTTATTAATTATATGCAACCTATTAATTAAAACAAAACTCATTCACCGTGTCAGAATTCTAGCGACATCTAGTGAATGTTCGAGGAAGTAACTTTTTGCTAGTTTATGTCATGTTGTTATGTTGATTATTAATTAATATCGCCTGTTGCTATCGTTCAGTTGCTAAATTGTTTTTCTATTATTTTATAAATATCCTAGATTAAATATTATTAAAGTTATTCATTAATAATATTTTATTATCATAATGAATTCGTAAACTGTATTTGAATTTGGCGCCAACAAGTTACGACAGATTGTCTTTTGTTTTTGTAAATGGCATTGTGATGGTAATCGTGTGACTCGAAGAAGTGTAAAATATAGAAAATGTTATTGTATTGCTGGTTTTTACATAAAGTTCCCATTATCCTGAAGCTGTGGCTACATAATGTTCGGAAGTATCTACTATTTGGAAAAATATCTTATTTCAGCAGAAAAATATGGTTTGGTAGATAAAATTGGCATTTGAAATTTAAATTTTAAAATTCACGCCAAAACGCTCGCCGGTGTCATGGCGTCGTTTGTGATGTCACTCATTTCAATCAGAATGACATTAATAATTGCACCCTAAACTGCTAGCGTCTCAAAGATGATGCCTGCCCATTTCTACGTATACTAGTAAGAATCTTTACTCAATATTCTTGTTTGTATTGAACAATAAAAACAATACATAAAAACTCCAATTTAAGAATGAGTCTCCTCTCGGAATGAAACCGGTTTGGCCATAGTCCACCAAGCTGGCCAACACGGGGGCGTTGCAGCATGATTATATTTTTATTGGTCATTTCACCCAGCCAGCGCCCACCACTGAGTACGACCACCTCCTGTTGGAATGAGAAGGGTTCAGCCATAGTCCACTACGCTGGCCAACAAGAGGCCCTCCGATTGTGATTACCATTTCTGTGAAAAACTACTGGGCCGACATAAATGCTGTTTATGGTTTTAGATATGCCTACTTCTGAGAAGTTGTAATTAATGTTTCAAATTTATGGGCACAAAGGAGAGCTGCAAGTTGTCGCGGGTTTTTTTAATTTTTATGTTTTGTTACTCGTATAATTAGAAGATCAATCCGAAAACGCAAGAAGTTATGTATAATGTAATATTATCAATTTCTTTTTTTATGTCTAAATTTTAGAAATAAATAATTTTTAAAATCAGTCTACTTTTATTATTTATATTATCACGGCGTTCAGTAACATTCTTTCCATAATATCTAGATATTCCAACTACTATTATGAAACAGTTTTGTTTGTAAGATTTACATTCAACTGATAGTATAAATTTATACTAATATTATTAACGCGAAATATTGGATGGATGGAAGAGATAGATTATAATCTGGAATAACACATCGGCTTGTTATTTTTCCGGAAAAATAACAAGCCGACTTCCGAATATTAACTGATCATTTTTCAAAATCAGTCACCATACCTATTGCGCGACACGTTCACGCAATAACAATACACCTGTCTCGTTCTAATAAGTAGCTTTTAGTAGGTAAGAAATGTAAAAACATAGTGTTACATGTTTTAATAATAAAATGCATCGTTTATCTATAATTATGTCAAATGCAACTTATCCTCTCATAGATACATAATCAAAGCACACGACAGCATTTTTACTCATTTGGTTAGGCTTTCAGCTATTTATCCTGCTCAGAGTAAGACCTCTAGTATGTGCCTAGCCATTCCTGATCACACATTACAAGGATACTATGCCTGATGGCTGAATAAATGTGAGATGTTATACTTAGCAAATGCTTAGCAAGGTACTAATTTCCTACCTCGATGCAGTAAGCCCATGCTGGAGCATATGCTGGGGCCTGTTAATCGTATTATAGCTGATAGAGTTATTATATATTTTACCCGATATTTACTACCGCTGTTAATCTAATAGCATAACTCCTTTTTAGAACATCATTGCTTATTATACTTCTTTACAGTAGTTAAACTACGGTGTTTAATAACTCCAAACCTAATAGGTACATATCATAGCAAAATCCCACAGACATAATAAAGAAAAGTAAAATCCGGAAAATAACCATAAATAAAAACACGAGTTCACGAGTTGTATAAAATTACCTCACAGTTGGTTATTCGTCGATGATCATAACTTAGATATTATTTTGGCTCTGTGATAATTTTACCAAAATGTCAATGTCACTTCAATAACATGTGTGGTTTACCCAAAGGGTGGTTATGGAAGTACTACCGTTACAATCGGTCCCTTATATATACTGGTATAGAGTTGCTACTCGACTTTCATTCAACTGATAGTATTAATTTATACTAATATTATAAACGCGAAATATTGGATGGATGGAAGAAATAGATTATAATCTGGAATAACACATCGGCTTGTTATTTTTCCGGAAAATTACCGCGGGAACCAAAAAACCTCAATTCACGCCGACGAAGTCGCGGGCATCAGCTAGTTCATTATAAAATACAAATACTAGTGTTTTTCAAAATATTATGGTTAATTATTTATTAAGTATATATTTCGTGATAATTTTATATCGATTAAATAAGTATCGATGATACCAGCCCTAAGCTCCGCCCATACGCCATTTTTAGTTCGGAAGCTTCAATTTAAATATGATATTTCATATCCTCTCCTTTAAACATAATCAAACTCAGATGAAATACCTAAAGATTTCTTCATATTCCAACTTTAATGCTAGAACGAGATAGCTTTATGGCTTAATGCCCATAAATGAAAGGTTAGTGAATATATTTTTTCTGTCAATTCAATTTTTCTGTTCAATTTTTTTGCTTGTCACATCAGTAACAAGTGACACACAAACTTATGAACAGCATAAGTACATTGGAGATTAGTTAGGTAGTCAAAGTTTTTGATATTTTATAATTATTATAACATTTGTAGGTGGAATAATTTATGAAATTTTGTGTTCGCCATGATATTGTGCAGTGGTGGGTTGCAGTATATTAGACTGCAAAAGCCGCAGCGAAAGGAAAATCGATGAAATTACGTTTCACAAACAAGTGGTCAAAATTTTGATTTAGTGACTTAGTAATCTTTGGATCTTAAAATTATAGTAACTATAATCATGTGTAGCTAATGTTTACTCAAGTAATTGCAAGAAATAGGGCCGATTTTTCTAATTTTTATAGTAAAACTGATAAGAAAAGTTTGTTAATAAAATGAGTATGTTTGGAGTGTTGCTAGGACCCAAATTCAAATCCTTCCATTCGGGCAAGCGCGCACGGCCTATTTTTTCTTTCTTAAAGTATAAAAGTTAAAGCGACACAAATGAATAAATATTATGGTAATTATTAAATTACTTCCTTTACTTCTTCTTCCTTTAATTTCTTAATTCAAGAGAGTCTTTAAGAATTGGTTAATAAGCAAAGCCTACTACCTAGATGAATTTTTCAATGATGGCTAGCCAAATTATATGCTGGGTTTATGCAAATACATTGACATAGTTGATGTTATAATTATTATAATGGAATATTTCTTTGCCTCTTAACCAGTGCTGAATATTGATTTATCGATAATACTTAATCTTAATGTATGACATTTTCAATTTCAGGTTCAGTTGATATAAAAATATGTAAGTATTACCGATATTTCAAGAATTTTCTTAAGTGTTCACCTATTTGTCGAATTAATTAATACCGTGATTTAGATATGAGCGCCGCTCCGGCGCGCCGCCGCCGCCGCCGACTCCCGTGAGTTGGCGCGCCGAACAAGTTAGCAGTGTCGCCAAGTTTGGCGCTTTTTCGCCTTTTAGGCTATCTCAAAGGGTGTCGGGGCGCCAAAAATTGTGATCGGCGACTGGTTGCCATTTAGGTTACTTCGAAATAGGAGATTTTTTACATAGGTTTACTTTTAAATGCTATTTTTTTGTAAGAAAAATGTCCGCAGACAAAAAATGACAAAATGTCAGGACGGAGCACAGCACACGAGCATTGTTGGTTTGTTCCAAAAAAGGGTGACAGAATACTCCCAAAGAACTATCGTCAATCAATTGGTTCTCACGAAGACTCGACGACTTCCACACACCAGAGCAGGCTAGGATTCAGAGTGGTTACGGCACCATATACACAGTGAGGCAGATTGTGCAGAAGTCTTATGAGTACAACCAATCTCTGAGTCTCGCTTTCGTGGATTATGAGAAGGCCTTTGACTCTATTGAGACCTGGACTGTTCTGGAATCCTTGCGGCGCTCCCAAGTTGATTGGCTATACATTGAAGTTTTGAAATGCCTATATAGCTCAGCATGCGTCTAATTCTTCATGTGTCGTCCCCTCAGATTTAAGGATCGTGACACCCCTTCCATAACGTTTTTCTCAAGATGTTCTTCAATTTTTCCCTCTATTTCGTTTCGCAGATCGGTGTGTCAACTGCTTAGGTCTGACCAACGTCTCGGGCTTCGTCTGCGGGGCCTATTTCCTCCGATCTTACCAGTGAGCATAAGTTTTTCGATTGTACTGGCTTTCTTTCGTGCAATGTGGCCAAAGTACTCGAGGGTCCTCTACAGACAGAATTTAGAAAACCTCATTTTTATTTTCAGCTTAATTAATATTGAGACGTTGGTTCTATGCTGGGTAAATGATATGTTGAGCGTGCGTCTGGAAGACCTATCCATTTGGATCGTGGGGTGAGACAGGAGGATGTTCTGTCCCTGAAACTGTTCTCTAATTCTCTAGAAGATGTCTTTAAAACGCTCGACTGGAATGGAAAAGGCATCAACGAGGACGGAGAGCACATTTCACACCTCTGTTTTGCCTATGATATCGTCATCATCGCAAGTTCGCTGCAGAAGATGCGTGATAGCCTTCACGATGTCTCCTGGCGTGTCAGTCTCCGGATGACAAGACCAATGTCATGTTCAATGAATTGGTCGTTCCAGGGCCGATTACTGTCAACGGATCTATTCTGTCCAAGAATATACATAGCTTGGCCAAATTTTGCAAGTAAAAAGCAGCAGTTTCGAGAAAGAGATAGAACGGAAAATACAGCTAGGCTGGGTAGCATATTATGGCAAAGTGCGTCGTCTTTTCATCGCCTATGCCTGAAGACAAAAGTCTTCAATCTGTGCGTCCTATCGGTTATGACTTACTATGCCGATACGTGGACACGGGCATCGAGGCCAGTTCACAAACTTTAAGTCGCTAAGCGCGCTAAGGAAAGAGCTATACTCGGAATTTCTTTAAGGGATAAATTCCGAAACTAAGTAATTCGCCAAAGAACTAAAGTAATAGTCATAGCTCCCAAGCTAGCATGTTTGAAGTGGCAGTGGGCTGGTCACGTTTGCCGCAGGACCTACGGCTGCTGGAGTCGTAAGGTCCTAGAGTGGAGACCGCGTCTCGGCAGACGGAGTATAGGGAGCCTCTCGGCTAGGTGGGGCGACGACATCCGACGAGTGGCTGGCATCAAATGGATGAAAACAGCCAAGTATAGGCAACTTTGGTGCAAAAGGTCTATATGCAGGAGTGGATGCCTATTGGCTGCTAATGAACCTCAGATTATATTTGTTGATTTTCTTTTATTATATTAACGGGATTGGCAGTTTTGTTCGTACTAAATGGTTAGATTTTTAATCCGTTTAGTTATATTTGAGTTCACTGGATCTCAAGACTAATTTTGTTGATTGGTTTTTTTTAATTTTTATTCATGGATCCCAAAAAATATTTTATTTATATCAAGGTTTTGAGTAGGTGTATGGTGTAATATTTTACTTCAATATAAACGTATTAAGATTCGAAAATTATGGTATTTTATTGATTCCCATAAAAAGGTAGTTTTTCCAAGGCCACGCCGGCGACGCCGCCGCCGCCAACCTCCAAAAGTCGGCGCGCCGCCGCCGACTCATTCTCCGACGGCACTCATATCTACCGTGATTTGCTACATCGATTGTAATACACTAGTATTGTTAGCTTTACCACCTTTGTATTATTATGTGTATTATGCAATAAATAATTTCTGATTCTGTAATACTTTGAAATGTTTTATGTCATCTAGCATTCTACACATAGAAATGAAACGTACGGAATAATATTAAGAAAAGTTTAGGGTAAATTGTTATGTGGGTATGTTACTTACATTTTATGGCCTCGCTTTTAACATATAAAATAATACATGAAAGTACATAAATTATTTTAAAGATAATTAGGAATAGAGTCCAAATTTTTTTTTAATAATTATCCCCTAAATTTGAAGAAATGGGGGGCTTTCAAAGTGGAGATTTTCTAACGTCCAAAGTTGACCTTAGAACTCTCAATTTTCTGAAAGGCTGAGCCTGAAACTTGATCAATTATGTGAATTATATCCTGTACTTAAACAACAAATACATAAATAAGTTAAATATTATAAGGAAACGAAATTAATTAATTTTTATTGAGCTTCAGTATATTTAACAGAACTTCCTTCACAATGACATCAATAGATGGCGCTCTCTAAAAGTTTATTCGTTTATCCAATAACTCTTTATCTCTTTTGCGTGTAATGTTAAACGTTAACTATTATTTTATACTATATATAGCTCGATTACCACTCACTCACTGACTCACTCATTGACATAATTGTTCTCCTAGAAAGAGACAGAAAATGATACAATGATGTATGGGAGAAGTGTTCGAGTGCGGGAGTCGAGTAGGGAAAAATTATGACATTTCGGAAAAACAAGATGGCGGCCGACGTGATTCTTGTAACTCTTTTGTTTTCCAACCGATTTCAATGCAATTCGCAATGATTGAAGAAATTAGGAAAAGATCTATAGAAAAAGTGGAAAAAATTCGGAAAACAAGATGGCGGCCGAGCTGTAGTGTTTTAAAATTTTTGATTTTTCGACCTCGAACCGCGGCGCCACAGATCCGAAACGGCGTGGTCGAGCATAATTTTTTTTCTATTCCCGCCTACAATTATCCTGTATTTTGACAGAATGGGGGTGGTTTTTAAAAATTCAAAATGGCGGCTGTCACGGCGGCCGTTCGGTTTGAGTTACGAAAAAACGCAATTTTAAAATTCAAATTTCTCGCAGTTGGCAACGTGGGAGCGTTTTGACTTCTACGAGGAGGTTGTGTGTACAGACTCGAGATATGGATTGGGGAAGAAAATTACCCCATTTCTCGGGAAAATTTCAAGATTTACCCCAAAAATAAAAAAATCGAAATACGTATTTTTTGCAAAATTCGAGTATGGGCAACCACGTGTCTCACTTGTACGAATGACATTTGGGTAATTTCGTTGCCGAGGTCTGGCAACACTGGAATTTATCAAAGTAAAAGTGATTTTTGACATGGTCTTTTTTCAGGGGCTATCATGTCGGCTGGGTGCGAGCGAGATAAACAATTGAAACGTCGTCAGGAGCGGTGTATCCTGTAGTTTACGGGAAAATTATAAAACTATGTCAAATGATTCTGTGTGACGAGGTGGCGGCCATTTTGTATTCTTTTTGTGTTTTTGAAAATTTCAATCACGTCTTAGAGGCGGTTGGCAACATTTGGGAAAGTTGACATCTAAGGATCGATTGTGTAACTCGACGGGCAGTATCGAGAAATCAAAACAGTGTTGCCACATTCGGGGTAGTTTTCGAGATTTTCCCCAAAAACTTCCTCCTGTAAAATTTTGTATGAAAAATTTTTTTTTCACTGCTGGCTTCGTATAGAAGTCGGAAAATATAACTTGAAGAAAAATATGGAGACAGCTGATGATTGAGGATTTCGGAGACGGGTAAAGAGCACGGCCAAGGTATTGAAGATAGGTGGGGGGTGCTCGAACAAATATCACTCGAAACCTCATCCAATTGGCAATAAGTAAAAAAAAAACTCAAATGGTGGATTCAAGATGGCTGCCATACAAATTTCGTGAGTGTCTATCTCGGAGAGTATGAGAGATGGAAGTGTGGTTTCGTGGCAAGAGATGATCAGGACGAGGAGGTCTATTAAGCGAAATGAAAAAAAATTCAAGATGGCGGAATATTTTTTTTCATACCTAATTATATGGCGAATATTGAAGAGACTACAAGAGTAGTAGTAGTGTGTCGTAATTGACATAATTGTTCTCCTAGAAAGAAACAGAAAACGATACAATGGTGTAAGGGAGATGTGTTCAGGTGCGGGATGGAAGTAGGGAAAAATTATGAAATTTCGGAAAAAAGGTGGCGGCTGACGTGATTCTTGCAACTCTTTTGTTTTCCAACCGATTTCGTTACAACTCGATATTATTGAAGAAATAAAAAAACGATTAATAGAAAAAGTGGAAAAAATTGGAAAAACAAGATGGCTGCTGAGCTGTAGTGTTTCAAATTTTTGATTTTTCGACCCCGAACCGCGGCGCCACACATCTGAAACGGCGTTGTCGAGCATAATATTTTTTTTTGTTTTCGCCTACAATTATCCTGTATTTTGACAGAATGGGAGTGGTTTTAAAAAATTCAAGATGGCGGCTGTCGCGGCGGCCGTTCGGTTTGAGTTACGAAACAACGCAATTTTAAAATTCAAATTTCTCGCAGTTGGAAACGTCGGAGCGTTTCGACTTCTACGGGGAGATTGTGTGTACAGACTCGAGGTATGGATTGGGGAAAAAACTTACCCCATTTCTCGGGAAAATTTCATGATTTACCCCAAAAATTAAAAATCGAAATACGTATTTTTTGCAAAATTCGAGTACGAGCAACCACGTGTCTCACTTGTACGAATGACATTTGGGTATTTTAGTAGCCGAGTTCTGGCAGCACTGGAATTTATTTATTTATAAGACATGGAATTGTGGTTTCTTGGCAAGAGATGATCAGGACGAGGATGTCTATTTAGCAAAATGAAAAAAAATTCAAGATGGCGGAATATTTTTTTTCATACCAAATTATATGGCGAATATTGAATTGACTACAATGAGTGTAGAACTATGCAAGATTTTGATACGGTTCCGTTTTACCCACGACGGGGCTCCCTGGGATTACAAAACAGGAAGCTGATAACAAAGTTTTTAAAAATCAGCGCCATTTTGAAATTCTTTAATAATTGACCGATTTCGTTCAAAATCGATATTTAGGGCTCCCTGGGATTAACAAATAGGAAACTGGTACCAAAATTTTAAAAAATCAGCGCCATTTTGAAATTCTTTGTTATTGTTGCGATTTCGTTCAAAATCAATATTTAGGGCTCCCTGGGATTACAAAACCGGAAACTGGTACCGAAGATGTTAAAATCAGCGCCATTTTGAAATTCTTTGTTAATTGACCGATTTCGTTCAAAATCGATATTTAGGACTTCCTAGGATTACAAAACAGGAAACTGGTATCAAAATTTTAAAAAATGAGCGCCATTTTGAAATTCTTTGTTACAGAAACGATTTCGTTCAAAATCGATATCTGACGATCCCTAGGATCACAAAACAGGAAACTGTTACCAAAATTTTAAAAAATCAGCGCCATTTTGAAATTCTGTGTTAATTGGCCGATTTTGTTCAAAATCGATATTTGGGGCTCCCTGGGATTACAAAACAGGAAACTGATACCAAAATTTTAAAAATTCTGCGCCATTTTGAAATTCTTTGTTAATTGACCGATTTCATTCAAAATCGATATTGAGGACTCCCTGGGATCACAATACAGGAAACTGGTACCAGAATTTTAAAAAATCAGCGCCATTTTGAAATTCTTTGTTATTGTTGCGATTTCGTTCAAAATCAATATTTAGGGCTCCCTGGGATTACAAAACCGGAAACTGGTACCAAAATTTTAAAAAACCAGCGCCATTTTGAAATTCTCTGTTAATTGACCGATTTCATTCAAAATCGATATTGAGGACTCCCTGGGATCACAATACAGGAAATTGGTACCAGAATTTTAAAAAATCAACGCCATTTTGAAATTTTTTGTTAAAAAAAATTCAAGATGGCGGAATATTTTTTTTCATACCAAATTATATGGCGAATATTGAATTGACTACAATTAGTGTAGAACTATGCAAGATTTTGATACGGTTGCGTTTTACCCACGACGGGGTTCCCTGGGATTACTAAATAGGAAGCTGATAACAAAGTTTTTAAAAATCAGCATCATTCGGTTCGAGTTACGAAAAAACGCCATTTTAAAATTCAAATTTCTCGCAGTTGGCAACGTCGGAGCGGTTCGACTTCTACGGAGAGAGTGTGTGTACAGACTCGAGGTATGGATTGGGGGAAAAAGATTACCCCATTTCTCGGGAAAATTTCAAGATTTACCCCAAAAATAAAAAAATCGAAATACGTATTTTTTGCAAAATTCGAGTACGGGCAACCACGTGTCCCACTTGTACGAATGACATTTGGGTATTTTCGTCGCCGAGGTCTGGCAACACTGGAATTTATCAAAGAAAAAGTGATTTTCGACATGGTCTTTTTTCAGGGGCTATCATGTCGGCTGGGTGCGAGCGAGATGAAAGATTGAAACGTCATCAGGAGCGGTGTATCCTGTAGTTCACGGGAAAATTATAAAACTATGTCAAATGATTCTGTGAAACGAGGTGGCGGCCATTTTGTATTCCTTTTGTGTTTTTGAAAATTTCGATCACGTCTTAGAGGCGGTTGGCAACATTTGGGAAAGTTGACATGTATGGATCGATTGTGTAACTCGACGGGCAGTATCGAGAAATAAAAACAGTGTTGCCACATTCGGGGTAGTTTTCCAGATTTTCCCTAAAAACTTCCTCCTGTAAAATTTTGTATGAATTTTTTTTTTTCCACTTATGGCTTCGTATGGAAGTCAGAAAATATAACTTGAAGAAAAATATGGAGACACCTGATGATCGAGGATTTCGGAGACGGGTGAAGGGCACGGCAAGGGTATTGAAGATAGGTGGGGGGTGCTCCAACAAATGTCACTCGAAACCGCATCCAATTGGCAGAAAGTTTAAAAAAACTCAAAAATTGTGGATTCAAGATGGCTGCCATACAAATTTCGTTAATGTCTATCTCGGAGAGTATAAGAGATGGAAGTGTGGTTCCATGGCAAGAAATGATCAGGACGAGGAGGTCTATTTGGTGTAATAAAAAAAAAATCAAGATGGCGGAATTTTTTTTTCATACCAAATTATATGGCGAATATTGAAGAGACTACAAGTGTAGAACTATGTAAGATTTTGATATGGTTCCGTCTCACCAACGACGAGGCTCCCTGGGATTACGGAATAGGAAACTGATATCAAAGTATTAATAAATCAGCGCCATTTTTAAATTCTTTATTAATTGACCGATTTCGTTCAAAATCGATATGTAGGGCTCCCTGGGATTACAAAACAGAAAACTGAAACTAAAATAGAAAAAAAATCAGCACCATTTTGAATTACTTTGTTAGTTTACCGATTTCGTTCAAAATCGATATTTAGGTTTTCCTGGGATTACAAAAGAGGAAACTGGTATCAAAATTTAAAAAAATCAGCGCCATTTTGAATTTCTTTGTTAATTGACCGATTTCGTTAAAAATCGATATTTAGGGTTCCCTAGGATTACAAAACAGAAAACTGACACCAAAGTTTCAAAAAATCAGCGCCATTTTGAAATTCTTGTTATTGTAGCGATTTAGATTAAAATCGAAACATTTAAGTCTGTACTACTCGTAAGTCTAACCACATCCCGGGAGCTGCTTTAGCAGCTCGCGCACAGAGCGAAAAACTAGTTATACTATATATAGCTAAATTACCACTCACTCACTCACTCACTCATTGACATAATTGTTCTCCTAGAAAGAGACAGAAAACGATACAATGATGCAAGGGAGATGTGTTCTGGTGGGAGATTCGAGTAGGGAAAAATTATGACATTTCGAAAAAACAAGATGGCGGCCGACGTGCTTTTTGTAACTCTTTTGTTTTCCAACCGATTTCGTTACAACTCGCAGTGATGGAAGAAATTAGGAAACGATCTAGAGAAAAAGTGGAAAAAATTGGAAAAACAAGATGGCGGCCGAGCTGTAGTGTTTTAAAATTTTTGATTTTTCGACCTCGAACCGCGGCGCCACAGATCCGAAACGGGGTGGTCGCGCATAATTTTTTTTTCTATTTCCGCCTACAATTATCCTGTATTTTGACTTAATGGGGGTGGTTTTTAAAAATTCAAGATGGCGGCTGTCACGGCGGCCGTTCGGCTTGAGTTACGAAAAAACGCAATTTTGAAATTCAAATTTCTCGCAGTTGGCAACGTCGGAGCGGTTCGACTTCTACGGGGAGATTGTGTGTACAGACTCGAGGTATGGATTGGGGAAAAAAAATTACCCCATTTCTCGGGAAAATTTCAAGATTTACCCCTAAAATATAAAAACCGAAATACGTATGTTTTGCAAAATTCGAGTATGGGCAACCACGTGTCCCACTTGTACAAATGACATTTGGGTGATTTCGTCGCCGAGGTCTGGCAACACTGGAATTTATCAAAGTAAAAGTGATTTTCGACATGGTCTTTTTTCAGGGGCTATCATTTCGGCTGGGTGCGAGCGAGATGAAAAATTGAAACGTCATCAGGAGCGGTGTATCCTGTAGTTCACGGGAAAATTATAAAACTATGTCAAATGATTCTGTGAAACGAGGTGGCGGCCATTTTGTATTCTTTCTGTGTTTTTGAAAATTTCGATCACGTCTTAGAGGCGGTTGGCAACATTTGGGAAAGTTGACATGTATGGATCGATTGTGTAACTCGACGGGCAGTATCGAGATATCAAAACAGTGTTGCCACATTCGGGGTAGTTTTCGAGATTTTCCCTAAAAACTTCCTCCTGTAAAATTTTGTATGAAAAAATTTTTTTTCACTGCTGGCTTCGTATGGAAGTCAGAAAATATAACTTGAAAAAAATTTGGAGACAGCTGATGATTGAGGATTTCGGAGACGGGTAAAGGGCACGGCCAGGGTATTGAAGATAGGTGGGGGGTGCTCGAGCAAATGTCACTCGAAACCTCATCCAATTTGCGGTGAGTTTAAAAAAAACTCAAAAATAGTAGATTCAAGATGGCCGCCATACAAATTTCGTCAGTGTCTATCTCGGAGAGTATGAGAGATGGAATTGTGGTTTCTTGGCAAGAGATGGTGAGGACGAGGAGGTCTATTTAGCGAAATGAAAAAAAATTCAAGATGGCGGAATATTTTTTTTCATACCAAATTATATGGCGAATATTGAAGAGACTGCAAGTGTAGAACTATACAAGATTTTGATACGCTACCGTTTTACCGACAACGGGGCTCCCTAGGATTACGACGCCGGAAACTGATACCAAAGATTTAAACAATTAGCGCCATTTTGAAATTCTTTGTTAATTGACCGATTTCGTTCAAAATCGATATTTAGGACTCCCTGGGGATAGAAAACAGGAAACTGTTACCAAAAAAAAAAAACCAGCGCCATTTTGAAATTCTTTGTAAATTGACCTATTTCGTTCAAATTCGATATCTGAGGGTCCCTGGGATTACAAAATAGGAAACTGTTACCAAAATTTTAAAAAACCAGCGCCATTTTGAAATTATTTGTTAATTGACCGATTTCGTTCAAAATCGATATTTAGCACTCCCTGGGAGCACAAAACAGGAAACTTATATCAGAGTTTTAAAAAATCAGCGCCATTTTGAAATTCTTTGTTAATTGACCGATTTCGTTCAAAATCGATATTTAGGACTCCCTGGGGATACAAAACAGGAAACTGTTACCAAAAAAAAAAACCAGCGCCATTTTGAAATACTTTGTTAATTGACCGATTTCGTTCAAAATCGATATTTAGGGCTCCCTGTGATTACAGAACAGGAAACTGGTATCAAAATTTTAAAAAACTCAGCGCCATTTTGAAATTCTTTGTTAATTGACCGATTTCGTTCAAAATCGATATTTAGGACTCCCTGGGGATAGAAAACAGGAAACTGTTACCAAAATAAAAAAACCAGTGCCATTTTGAAATTCTTTGTTAATTGACCGATTTCGTTCAAAATCGATATTTGGGGCTCCCTGGGATTACAAAACAGGAAACTGATACCAAAATTTTAAAAAATCTGCGCCGTTTTGAAATTCTTTGATAATTGACCGATTTCGTTCAAAATCGATATTTAGGGCTCCCTGGGATTACAAAACCGGAAACTGGTACCAAAATTTTAAAAAACCAGCGCCATTTTGAAATTCTCTGTTAATTGACCGATTTCATTCAAAATCGATATTGAGGACTCCCTGGGATCGCAATACAGGAAACTGGTACCAGAATTTTAAAAAATCAACGCCATTTTGAAATTCTTTGTTAAAAAAAAATTCAAGATGGCGGAATATTTTTTTTCATACCAAATTATATGGCGAATATTGAATTGACTACAATTAGTGTAGAACTATGCAAGATTTTGATACGGTTGCGTTTTACCCACGACGGGGTTCCCTGGGATTACTAAATAGGAAGCTGATAACAAAGTTTTTAAAAATCAGCGCCATTTTGAAATTCTTTAATAATTGACCGATTTCGTTCAAAATCGATATTTGGGGCTCCCTGGGATTACAAAATAGGAAACTGATACCAAAATTTTAAAAATTCTGCGCCATTTTGGAATTCTTTGTTAATTGACCGATTTCGTTCAAAATCGATACTTAGGACTCCATGGGGTTACTCAACAGTAAACTGTTACCAAAATTTAAAAAAACCAGCACTATTTTGAAATTCTTTGTTAATGGACAGATTTCGTTCAAAATCGATATCTGAGGATCCCTGGGATTAAAAAACAGGAAACTGATACAAAAGTTTTAAAAAATCAGCGCCATTTTGAAAATCTTTGTTAATTTACAGATTTAGTTCAAAATCGATATCTGAGTATTCCTGGGATTACAAAACATGAAACCGATACCAAAGTTTTAAAAAATCAGCACCATTTTGAAATTCTTTGTTAATTGATCGATTTCGTTCCAAATCGATATTTAGTACTCCATGGGATTACAAGACAGGAAACTGGTACCAAAATTTTACAAAACCAGCGCCATTTTGAAATTCTTTGTTAATTGACAGATTTCGTTCAAAATCGATATCTGAGGATCCCTGGGATTAAAAAACAGGAAACTGATACAAAAGTTTTAAAAAATCAGCGCCATTTTGAAAATCTTTGTTAATGTACAGATTTAGTTCAAAATCGATATCTGAGGATCCCTGGGATTACAAAACAGGAAACCGATACCAAAGTCTTAAAAAATCAGCGCCATTTTGAAATTCTTTGTTAATTGACCGATTTCGTTCAAAATCGATGTTTAGGACTCCCTGGGATTTCAAAACAGAAAACTGATACCAAAATTGAAAAAAATCAGCGCTTTTTTAAAGTCTTTGTTATTGTAGCGATTTCGCTCAAAATCCTTAATTAGGGCTTCCTGGGATTACAAAACAGGAAACTGATACCAAAGTTTTAAAAATCGGCGTTATTTTGAAATTCTTTGGGAATTGACCAATTTAGTTCAAAATTGATATTTAGGACTCCCTGGGAATACAATACAGGAAACTGATATGAAATTTTAAAAAAATCTGCGCCATTTTGTAATTCTTTTTTAATTGACCGATTTTGTTCAAAATCGATATCTGAGGATCCCTGGGATTACAAAACAGAAAACTGATACCAAAGTATTAAAAAATCAGCGCCATTTTGTATTTTTTTTAATCACAACCCGTGAGCTGCTTTAGCAGCTCACGCACAGAGCGAAAAACTAGTTATTATACTATATATAGCTAAATTACCACTCACTCACTCACTCACTCATTGACATAATTGTTCTCCTAGAAAGAGACAGAAAACGATACAATGATGTAAGGGAGATGTGTTCTGGTGGGGGATTCGAGTAGGGAAAAATAATGATATTTCAGAAAAACAAGATGGCGGCCGACGTGCTTTTTGTAACTCTTTTGTTTTCCAACCGATTCCGTTACAACTCGCAGTGATTGAAGAAATTAGGAAAAGATCTATAGAAAAAGTGGAAAAAATTGGGAAAACAAGATGGCGGCCGACCTGTAGTGTTTTAAAATTTTTTATTTTTCGACCTCGAACCGCGGCGCCACAGATCCGAAACGGCGTGGTCGAGCATAATTTTTTTTTCTATTCCCGCCTACAATTATCCTGTATTTTGACAGAATGGGGGTGGTTTTTAAAAATTCAAAATGGCGGCTGCCACGGCGGCCGTTCGGTTTGAGTTACGAAAAAACGCAATTTTAAAATTCAAATTTATCGCAGTTGGCAACGTCGGAGCGTTTCGTCTTCTACTGGGAGATTGTGGGTACAGACTCGAGGTAGGGATTGGGGAAAAAAAATTACCCCATTTCTCGGGAAAATTTCAAGATTCACCCCAAAAATTAAAAAATCGAAATAAGAACTTTTTTAAAAATTCGAGTAGGAGCAACCACGTGTCCCATTTATTCGAATGACATTTGGGTATTTTCGTCGCCGAGGTATGGCAACACTGGAATTTATCAAAGAAAAAGTGATTTTCGACATGGTCTTTTTTCAGGGGCTATCATTTCGGCTGGGTGCGAGCGAGATGAAAAATTGAAACGTCATCAGGAGCGGTGTATCCTGCAGTTTACGGGAAAATTATAAAACTATGCAAAAAATTTTTGTGAAACGAGGTGGCGGCCATTTTGTATTCCTTTTGTGTTTTTGAAAATTTCGATCACGTCTTAGAGGCGGTTGGCAACATTTGGGAAAGTTGACATGTATGGATCGATTCTGTAACTTGACGGGTAGTATCGAGAAATCAAAACAGTGTTGCCACATTCGGGGTAGTTTTCGAGATTTTCCCTAAAAACTTCCTCCTATAAAATTTTGTATGAAAAATTTTTTTTTCACTGCTGGCTCCGTATGGAAGTCAGAAAATGTAACTTGAAGAAAAATATGGAGCCACCTGATGATTGAGGGTTTCGGACACGGGTGAAGGGCACGGTAAGGGTATTGAAGATAGGTGGGGGGTTCTCGAACAAATGTCACTCGAAACCTTATCCAATTGGCGATGAGTTTAAAAAAACTCAAAAATGGTGGATTCAAGATGGCTGCCATACAAATTTCGTTAGTGTCTATCTCGGAGAGTATGAGAGATGGAAGTGTGGTTTCTTGGCAACAGATGATCAGGACGAGGAGGCCTATTTGGCGAAATGAAAAAAAATTCAAGATGGCGGAATAGTTTTTTTCATACCAAATTATATGGCGAATATTGGAGAGGCGTTACAAGTGATACGGTTCTGTTTTACCCACGAAGGGGCTCCCTGGGATTACAAAACAGGAAACCGATACCAAAGTTTTAAAAAATTAGCGCCATTTTGAAATTCTTTGTTAATTGATCGATTTCGTTCAAAATCGATATTTAGTACTCCATGGGATTACAAGACAGGAAACTGGTACCAAAATTTTACAAAATCAGCGCCATTTTGAATGTTGTTGTTAATTGACAGATTTCGTTCAAAATCGATATCTGAGGATCCCTGGGATTAAAAAACAGGAAACTGATACCAATTTTTAAAAAATCAGCGCCATTTTGAAATTCTTTGTTAATTGACCGATTTGGTTCAAATCGATATCTGGGGATCCCTGGGATTACAAAACAGGAAACCGATACCAAAGTTTTAAAAAATCAGCGCCATTTTGTTTTTTTTAATCACAACCCGTGAGCTGCTTTAGCAGCTCACGCACAGAGCGAAAAACTAGTTGCAATATATAGTTAAAACTATCTTATGGATACCGCGAGGTCTTAGTTCGGGGCGAACCACTAGTATTTTAATTTATTTAAACTACCAACAGAATTACAAGTAAGAGGTATACAAAATGTTGAATGGCTTAGGCAATAGGCAATATGGCTTATTTTATTATAATATAATATAATTTTATATTTATAATCGTGTTGGTCAAATAAAACTTTATTAATTTATTTGTTCCCTATTTTTTCTATCTTATCTGACAGGAGTCACCACTTTGGGAGTAAATTATGAATATGGCAACATTTTATTATATACCTCTCAAAGACAGTATATAATATACTTGAATTTGGCTGTCTCACGACCGAGCAGTTCAACACTCTATCTTTTTGGTCATTGATCTGAGTAATCATAGGGCAACCATTTTTTTGTTGTAGAGCTGTGTTATCAATGGTTTATAGGCTTATTATACTGCACTTTTTACAGGGCCCTGAGGTAAGGATGGGTGTTGCCGCTACTTAGAGCGTCGTTTATTATACAGCTAAGGATCAAATTAGCGACCCTTTAATCCTAGGTGTTTTTACACTAAACTGATCTTAGTTAAAGGGTCTCTGTGAATAGTGCAGTGTAATAGCCCTATTACTTTAATGCTTTGTGTATATTGCTTTACTGTGTATTATCTATGGACCAGAGAGTGAGACATAAAATATATTCCAGAGACACCAGCCACTAGCCAGAGACCAGAACCAGAGACAAGTAACATAAGAACGAACCAAGAACAAATAGATTTTGAAAGATAAATGCTCTTTTGGTAGTAAGTTTAGATGAAAATATTCGTGAAAATAGGCAGTCGCTTTCAAATTAATTAATAAAACAATGTCATACTAGTGGAATATGATAAGTTTCAGAAAATATTTGTTGATTATAAATCGCTTTGTGAAGTGCAAACAACTGCCGCTATTGTGTGAGTCTTCAATATGGCGGACGCCGGACTAAAGTCAAAGGAATTTGTTTACGGCGGCAATTACAGGGTTCACAGCACTTTTGATTATTTGAATGATTGGATTATGTCGAAACCTTTCACAAAAAATAGCTGTTGATATTAAGTTTTGATTAATAAATTAATTAAATTTTAATTATACATATTTTGTAGGAGGACTTGCAATAATAAAATTTCAATTAAGTATAATAAAACAAATATAAGTTAATCCTGTTGTGAATTTCCGCTGAGTGCATACAGTTTGTGATAAAGTTTGTTGTGTGGACTTTACTGTACAGGGACTAGTGACTTGTGTATTAAACATTGAAATATTAATAAACAGTGGCATGGAAGTTAGTTTTGTCCGCAATGTTGCAGCATGAGCGAACGAAATGAATCTGCCTCACCTCTTGAAGCCTCTTCAATCTTGCCACTCATGGTATGTTCAATAAATGGATATCTCTTTAGTATATAGTAAACCAAAGTCTAGGGCTTTCCACTATAACGGTAGTGACGCTGTAAGGCGTATTCCAAAACAATAACTTCCAAAAAAAATTGTGCTCATAAAATGCTAAGTTATTAATGTTATCCGTCAGTTACAAGTACTTAATAGTTAAAGTTAATACTCATAATATGTTTGTATTACAATTTCTATGATATATGGGCCCTTCTCGGGTAAAGGCCTTCCCAACCTCTTCCACTTCTATCTTTACCTAGTTTTGTCCCCCACTGTTTATATTATGTCATCAGCTGACCATTTGTATATGTCACCGTAAGATAGTAAAAACTGCTTGATTATAATCTAACTCGTGAAATTCTAAACTGTCGAAAGATTAGAATTTAACGCATTATTTTCCGGTAGATTGTCATCTGATAGGTATTTAAACCCGATAAAACCTAAGCACTACATTGATATTTATGTCGAACCCTAACCTAACCTACAAGAAAGAGACAAGTTAACGTAAATAAAATGAATATTTCAAAAATTGACACTCAGAACATTGAACAGTTTACAATCTTTCGACAGTTTAGAATTTCGCGAGTTAGATTATAATCAACGGTTTTTACAATCTTACGGTGACATATACCTTCCAATTACTCTTTTTGGTGTGGTTTAGTATGTGTGCCGCGGCGGAGGTGGGAGGGGGTGTACCCTCCCTGTAAGGCCAACTCGTCGAATCCTAATAGTTTCTGAGATACAAATTTGTTTAAATTTCAAAATTTTGAGGTTAGTTTTACGCAAATTCGAGCTTAGCTCTGTTTAGTTAAGTGGGGAGTGCTTAGTGGTCGGTGGAGGAGTTAGGGGATTCTCCCCTCTCCTCCCCCTCCCCCTTCCCCCACACATATACTAAAAGACAACAGAGCATTTTTTTAAATTCCTTGCAGTAGCAAATGTATAACTTCCTCTTAGGACAAATCTAATAACAATAATATTGTAGTAATATTATGATTTAACTGTTCACATATATTATGTTTGCTTTCACAATTTTATTTTTACTTAAGCTCGGTATATTAACCCCATAAGAAACTACCTGGATATCATGTTCAACCCTAACTTAACCTAGCCTTTTGACAAACATTTGTTCTTTACTTAAGTTTGGCGTATTAACCCCATAGGAACTTAAACCTGGTTCCATCACAACTGTAAGGATTTCCGGGCGGTCGTCTTTCTGGGCAGTTAAAAAAAAAAGTGGGGAGGGGGGTGGGTGGCCTAGGCAGGTTACCCTAGCCCTACCTATTTCTCTCACACCATCCTTCACTTAAATAAGTAGAGATTTGCACGAATTTCGGAAAACCTAACCTCAAAATGTCAAAATTTTAAAAATTTATTTCTCTAAAAATA
Source organism: Erebia palarica (assembly GCA_964035005.1). Classification (NCBI taxonomy): domain Eukaryota; kingdom Metazoa; phylum Arthropoda; class Insecta; order Lepidoptera; family Nymphalidae; genus Erebia; species Erebia palarica. The sequence goes on along the minus strand of OZ035983.1, from coordinate 39,780,331 downwards.
TTACGATTCGACGGAAAATATTTTAGCGTTACGTTAATTACATTAATACCTTTCTGTAAAAAAAAAAATTAAATCTCTACTGCATGGCACATAATATACTAAACCAGAGCCCCCTTTTTCCTTCTGGTCCTTTCCATTGTACAGTTTGGATGGTCCATCTTTTATCTAAGTATTGTGATAAAATGTGTCCTACCTTGTCTTTTCAAATAAGTATGTTGATAGGCATTTTTATTTCCCTCTTCCCATCATGATCAATGAGTTTTCCCTGTTGTTCATTACAAAATCTGTATGAATTTAGAGTTTTGATAATCAATTGGAGCTCCCAAATTTGCTTTTGCTTTTTGTGGGTTACAAAGTAACATAGTCATAGTCGTCTCCTTATGACTCGAGCAGTGTTGCCATGCCCAAAATCTGATTGATGGGGATTCCGATAAAAATTTTGGTAAATTCTAGACATGAAAATTAAAGATACTTTTATTACTAAATGAAATTAACTCATTTTGGCAATAAAATTAAAAGGACCATAATCCTAGCAAATCAAAGCCAAAGTTTTTGTAATTAATTTGAATAAAATTCTCTTACAAATGCATTTTTTGCCAAACTGGCACCGCAGCATCTAATTCTCTGTAGTATCTGTTTGGTGATATCTATTACCTTGTACATAGGACATTCATACAATCTTCCAATGCACATTTCGCCCCCTTTTGGGATGTCTTTTCTCAAAACCATTTCTTAGCCTAAGCCTCATCATGAAGGCTAAGGCCATAGCCATAGAAGGAATCTAAATTGCAAGTTAGTATGCTTTATAGTTTTGGGGATAGTTATTGTGATTATTGAGTGGGTGAATGAGTGGTTTTTCGCTTTTATCTAAATCTAAATATATAAAAGGAAAAGATGACTGACTGACTGATCTATCAATACTCATTTCAAACCACTGGACAGATCGTGCTGAAATTGGCAATTATGACATAGTCATCCCCTAAGATAGGATATAATTGGGTTTAGTCGCGGATGAAGCCGCACCTGTTTGGAAGTGGCACGCCTCTCTAAATACATGGCCGGATTGAAAATGCACGATGATACGGAATTTAATATCGATTTTGCCAGTTAGTGGAAAAATATCTCGAACTTAACAACTAATTTTTTTGTAGGTATAATGTTGGGCACAGACCTGAGCTGTAGTTACCTACACCCATTCCGGGTGGTGTCACAGGCAAACCTAATCTTATGTACAATTGTATGTTAAATGTTTGTGTCACTATTGCGGAATAAGGGTATTTTCTTTCTTTCTTTTATTTCTTTCAATTAAATAAATAAATCTTGTAATCATTTAATGCGTTTTACTGTTTACTAGACATTGTCTTTTTGACAAAGACTGTTAAGTTACCAAATTTTCATTTTAAAGAAGAAGACATGTCGTAACGAAATCAAACTAAATAAGTCCTATGCCCCAAATACGTTCCACTGCCACGTCACAGGTTCACCGTTTGCGCGCCTCTTGCGCGCCACTAGCGTGCCTCTGGCACCACAACCGCGCCCGCGCCACTTCTGTTCGTCCCGCCGCTCAGATTGTAATCTGACGTTTTTTGCAATTTTACGGTGACATAGATTATGTTAGTCAATAATTTTGTGTCGGGCAGGGCGTGGAGCGCGCGGGCGGCGGCGGCGGCGGCGGCGGCGGCGGCGGCGCGGATGACGCGCCGGAGCGCGCCGACGGGCCGCCGCGCAAGCGCGCCAAACTGCTGGCGGCCGCGGCCGATGACGCGGCCGCGCTGCGACGCCGCGTGCTCGAGCACGAGCTGCTGCAGCTGAGGACGCTACGCGACAGGTGAGGGCGCCGCCGCGCCGGGCCCCGCGACCCTAGCGCCCCTAGCGCCGACGCCGCTGTAGCGCCGCGCTCGGTTACAGGTTCACGGAGCAACTGAGCGAGCTGTACTTCCTGCAGGCGGGCGGCGACATGATGGACTACGCGGCGTGGCGCAAGCGGCCGCCCGCGCCGCACTTCGCCGCCTTCCTCGAGGCGCGCCGGCCCGCGCCGCCGCCGCCCGCGCCGCCGCCCGTCGCGCCCGTCGCCGCCGCCGCCGCCGCCGCCGATGAGATGGTGGAGAAAGCCAAGCAGGAGGCGTACGTGGCGGCGCGCGTGAGCGAGCTGGCGCGTGCGGGGCTGTGGGCGGAGCGGCGGCTGCCGCGCGTGCTGGAGCCGCCGCGCGCCAAGACGCACTGGGACTACCTGCTGGAGGAGATGGCGTGGCTGGCGCAGGACTTCGCGCACGAGCGCAAGTGGAAAAAGCAGGCCGCCAAGAAGGTGTGTACACCCGCACACCGCACTACACCACATCAGCTGTCCATTTAGACTTTTTGAAGTTTCATAATTATTGACAGGCAACCATCAATAAACAAGTTAAAAAACACGACTGCCCTGCCAAAAAACGAACTAAAAAATTAATCTAGATAAGTTAGAATCTTATTCACATTTTTATTAAATGATATTTTTTTGTGAATCACTGGATATTGAACTATAGTGTTAAATATTTCTGGAATCTACTCGTCATTTTCTAGATGATGATTATATAGTTAATCTTATTTTCGTTTTTTTTTTCAACTTTAGTCTTTAATGCGGGTCCATGGTCACCCCACCATTTTTTAAAAAAAAATTACTAGCCTATGTCACCCGGAATAAACTAGGGATTCTAACGATACCTCATTTATCAAAATCGGTTCAGGTGTATGGTGGAATATACAAACTCACATACATACATACATACATACATACAAACATACAAACATACAAACATACATACATACATACATACATACATGAACCCTGAAAACAATATACTCCATTTTCAGGCAGTCATATAAAAAAGCAATCCTACTTCATAGATGCAGATAGTTTTTTTACAATAGTGAAGCGACATTCCCTTTAATCCGATATTTCGTAACTCACCTAATAATTAAGTACAAGTATGAATTTCCTTTTCGGAATAGTTATGAAGCTGCAATGCAAGTTTTCTTGATTGTCCTATAGGCACCACACATCTTTGATGAGGGATAGTTTCTATGACCTGACTGATTCATTATACATTTACTCTATTGTTTTGCATAAATAATTCATTTTAATACATATCTTAATATACTTAAACTAGCGGCACGCTATGATGGCCGGTTTGACGTTTGTCCGCTCATGAAGTTCCGTATTAATTGATAACGACTTTGAAGGAAATAATTGTATTACTTTATTGACGATAGTGATGTGCAGAGATTCATAAATTTTATCGAATGTAGTTTTAGGTTTAGGACTCAAAATTTATTTATTAAATTGATTTCTTAAATGTATACAAGTGTAGAAAAATCAGTTTGCACCATTTAAGGGGTGAATGTACTTGTGAATATGAACAATTTTCACTATGTGGACAAACCTCTGAAATCGCAAAAAAATATCAATAAATTTTTAAAAATGGAATCTAATACGATCGTCACATAGGATCGCTGGCTAGCACAACTACTACCTCCGGCAAACTCGCGTCAATGCTCAATGCAAAACAAAGCAGTTTCGAATTGACGTTGCTTCGAAAAGTATAAACTGTCAGTGCAATGCGATTGTGATATAGTTTTGACCTGGCTTTGGATTTCAAATATTGATACTGCATTACTGTTGACCCTTGCTCGTTAATTTGGACTCTGTTCAAGCCCTTTGTTGTGGATTTCGTCGATATGACCGAACGTACGCAGAGAACTGTTCTAAATAGTCAGACACGTGAGTTCGTAATACGCCTTCGTAACTATTTCGATCGTGAAGCTCAAAATGGAGGGCCAATTTTACCTATAACGTCAGTGGTTGAACGCGTAGCTGATGCGCTTAATATTGGACAACGAACTGTTAGACGGATAACTAAAAAAAAATATGGCGAGACTGGCACAGAAGAAAATAAACTTCACACACCAAAAAAGAGAAAACGAGCAAAACCAGTCGTAGGCATCGATAGCTTTGATGCCGATGCTATCCGAAGACATGTTTACGGCTACTATTTACAGAAGGAGTATCCAACAAGAAAAAAGTTGGTGCATTCACTGAAGGAAGCTGGATTATTCTTCGGTGGGGAAAGTTCTTTAACGAAGATTTTGAAGACCATTGGATTTCGATACAAAAAATGTAACAAACGCAAAATATTGATGGAAAGATTTGATATAGCGATGGCAAGGTATACTTTTTTACGGCAAGTGAAAGAAATCAAAAATTGGCAAAATGTTGTGTTCTTGGATGAAACATGGCTTAATGCTAACCATACTGTAGGCCGTTCTTGGAACGATGACACAGCAGCATCTACTTCCAAAGTTCCTGTAGGAAAAGGATCGCGACTTATAATTTGTCACGCCGGAACCATCAACGGGTTTGTCGAAGGTTCTCTCATGGCTTTTGCGTCAAAAACCACTGGAGACTATCATGAAGACATGAATGGAGAAAAGTTTACTGAATGGTTTACCTCAATGTTGTGTAGCCTCCCTGAACCATCTATTATAATTATGGACAACGCCCCATACCACTCGATGCAAATTGACAAGCCACCTGCCCAATCCCAAAAGAAAGCTGATATCGTCGCATGGCTTCGTAAAAATGGCGTAGATGCAAACATGAATATGTTAAAAGCGGAATTAGTACGTCTTTTAAAAGAAAACAAACCAACCAAGATCCGATACGTCATTGACGAAATAGCATTAGAACATGGGCACAGAGTTATACGGTTACCGCCTTACCATTGTGAGTATAATGCGATTGAGTTGGTGTGGGCTCAAATTAAGGGATATGCTGCAAGACACAATACAGAACCCCCATTTACCACAAAAAAAATGCTAAAATTATTAGAAGAAGCTTGTGAACATGTGACTAAAGGAGACTGGGAAAAGGTTGAGAATAGAACTGTTAAATTAATAAGGGAAGATTATGAAAGAGATGTGAAAATAGATAATATTATAGAAAACGAACATATAATTATTAATGTATGTGATGATAGCAGTGACGACAGTGAAAATAGTAGTATGGACGAATCTGATTAATTATGGCCTTTTGTGGCACCTTTTTTGGTATCTTTTGTATTCATATGTTTCTTGTGTGCATATAAAGTATGTATATTCATTTTCGTTCAAATATTCAGTTCGTTCAAATAAATTAAATAAACATATACATTTTTGTTTTATTAAACCTATTTAATCAGGTACAAAAACAAAACTTAATTGTTTTTTGTTCGAGAATAAATTGACATTCCACATCACTATTGTAATGTATCAAACCGGCCATCATAGCGTGCCGCTAGTGTAGTAATTTAAAGACTTGGGTATGTTTTTAAAACAAAAGAAAATGTTCAGCATAGATAATTCATGTCAATGTGTAAAATCGATTAAAACTTCTTCATAAAGAAAGACGATCGTTATTAAAAATCGAATCAGTTAGAACATCATCAAATAAATGATCGGACAGAGAAATACCACACGCGACACAAGTACATGCGCGATAACCGGTGCCGCTTCTGATCGTAGTGCGCGCGCGCCGTGCAGAAGCACTTCCAGGACAAAGCGGCCGCCGCGCACAAGGCTGAGAAGGCGCACGAGTTGCACCTGAAAAAGATTGCCGCTTTTGCCGCCAAGGAGATCCGAATGTTTTGGTCCAATGTAGAAAAGGTAATTGTTTTGTAGTAGTTTTGTAATCGGTTAGTTTCGGTGGGAGGCGATCGTTTGTCACGTTGTGTGCATGTGTGTGTGCAGCTCGTGGAGTGGAAGCGCGTGCGGCGCGTCGAGCGCGCGCGCAAAGAGGCGCTCGACGAGCAGCTCAGCTACATCGTGGACCGTACCGAACGCTACTCGCGCCAGCTCGCCGCCAACCTGGCGCCCGCGCCCGCTCTCCACCCCGCTTCCGCGCCCGCGCCCGCTGACGATGAGTTCCAGCCGCGCGGCGACTCGGACGACGACGAGGAGACGATCGCGGCGGCCGAGCGCGAGGCGGGGCTGGACGCGGCCGCGCAGCGCGACGAGCTGGAGGCGCTGCGCCGCGAGTCGCGCCTCGCGCTCGGCGACCTGTTGCCGCCCGGCTACGTGCCCGCGCACTCGCCGCCCGCCTCCGTCTCGTCCGCCTCCGCCTCCAGCTGCAGCGACGCCGAGTCGGACGCGTCGCTAGACGCGCTGGTGGAGGAGGCGGCGGAGGGCGGGGAGGGCGCGGAGGAGGCGCGCGTGGAGGCGGCGGCGTCGCTGGCCGCGTCGCTGCAACCCACGGGCACCACGCTGTCGGACACGGAGGTGGGCACGCCGGTGCCGCGGCTGCTGCGCGGCGCGCTGCGCGAGTACCAGCACGTGGGGCTGCACTGGCTGGCCACAATGCACGCGCGTCGCCTCAACGGCATCCTCGCCGACGAGATGGGGCTCGGCAAGACCATCCAGACAATCGCGCTGCTCGCGCACCTGGCGGCCGAGCGCCGCGATTGGGGGCCGCACCTCATCGTGGCGCCCACCAGCGTCGTGCTCAACTGGGAAATCGAGTTCAAGAAGTGGTGTCCCGCGTTCAAGGTGCTCACCTACTACGGCAACATCAAGGAGCGCAAGCTGAAGCGCGTCGGCTGGACGAAGCCCAACTCGTTCCACGTGTGCATCACCTCGTACAAGCTGGTGGTGCAGGACCACCAGAGCTTCCGGCGCAAGCGCTGGCGCTACCTCGTGCTGGACGAGGCGCAGAACATCAAGAACTTCAAGTCGCAGCGCTGGCGGCTGCTGCTCGGCTTCGCGGCCGAGCGCCGGCTGCTGCTCACCGGCACGCCGCTGCAGAACTCGCTGCTCGAGCTGTGGTCGCTGCTGCACTTCCTCATGCCCGACGTATTCGCGTCCAGCGCCGAGTTCCGCGACTGGTTCGCGCCCGTGGCCGCGCTCGCGCCTGCCGGCGACGACGCGCTGCTGCGCCGCCTGCACGGCGTGCTGCGGCCCTTCCTGCTGCGCCGCCTCAAGGCCGACGTGGAGCGCCAGCTGCCGCGCAAGCACGAGCACGTGCTGCTGTGCCGCCTCGCCAAGCGCCAGCGCGCGCTCTACGACGACTTCATGGCGCGCGCGCGCACTCGCGAGAGCCTCGCCTCCGGCAACCTGCTCGGCGTGCTCAACGTGCTCATGCAGCTGCGAAAGGTGTGCAACCACCCCGATCTGTTCGAGCCGCGCCCCGTGCGCTCGCCGCTGCAGCTGCCGCCGCTCGCGCTCGCGCTGCCCGCACTGGCGCTGCTGCCCGGCGTGGCGGCGCGCGCCGCCGCCGCCGCGCGCCTCGGCGGCGACCTCGCCTCGCTCGAGGCGGCCGGCGCCGAAGCGTTCGCCGCACACCGCGCGCGCCACCTGGCGCCGCCGCGCCGCCTCGTCGAGGAGCTGCCGGACGCGCCGCCCGCCGCACCGCCGCGCCCGCCGCCCGCGCGCCTGCGCTTGCACCTGCGCCTCGTGCCGCGCGCGCCGCCCGCACTCCCGTCCGCCGCCGCGCCGCCGCCCGCCGCGCCACCCGCGCGCCGCGCCGTGCCGCCGCCGCGCGCGCCCGTCGCGCCGCCGCCGGGCGCCGCCGCGCGGCTGGCGGCGCACCGGCGGCACTGCGCGCGGCGCGCGGCGGCGATCAACGAGCGGCGCTGCTGGCGCCTGCCGCTGTGGGGCGCGGACCTGCGCGCCGCGCTGAGCGTGGGCGCGCCACTGGTGCCGCCGCGCGACCTGGCCGCGCTCTGCCGGGAGATGCACGCCCTCATCGACAGGCGAGTAACTAGCATTCAACGCCAAAAAACCTCGGTCCACGCGTATGAAGTCGCGGGCATCAGCTAGTCAATACATAGTTACGTAAAAATAGTTAAGTAGGTAATTATTTAAAAAAACAAAAACAAAATAGGAGTTGATATTTAGACCTCGTCGACCCCCAATATCAGTTTTCGTTTATATCGACCCCTGGGACACCGAAATCAATCGATATCGACCACTTTGGAAATCCCTGGTCTTGAATAATACCCTATGTACAGGCCTGACAATAGATGAAATTTAGTTGTGCTAGCACATGTCGATTTTCGAGTTTGTCTATGTAAACGGCATGTTTTAATAGAAAGAATAGATGGAAATAAATGGAGGAGAACCACTGTTTAATTTAATTAGTATACTAGGCAGTTAAGGGCTACTTTTTATCCCGGAAAATGTAGCCACAACGTTGTACGAACAAATTCTCCGAAACTAGAACCCGGAGGCGTATTTCCGTTTGCGAGTTCAATAGAAGGAAGTACTTCCTCGAACCCTTCACGTGTTTGTAACGCTAACTTCCTTTCTAAACTCGTACTAAATTCAAGGCACGAGTCCTCCAATCGCGCATTTATTTCCGTGTTTAATAGAATGCAGTACTTGCCTTGACTCACGAAATCCGTGTTTGTTTCATGTGAGGTGTTTGATGAATATGCAAGAAAACTCAAAATTTTTATTTTTTATGGTTTATAAACTTATAACAATAAAAATTAAAATTGGATGGGCTACGTCAGATGACTCGTTTCGTCGCCTATTCATTCAGCTTCACCTACAGCTTCAGCTCGATTCAATCAGGACCTCCTTCGCGAGCTCCTGGCTTCGCGCTTTTCAAAAACATTCTAGGGGTAGGGCAAACAAGACTACGCGGAGTCGGCGTGAGCTGATTCGGTTTTGGGAGAGATCCACACTTTTCATTAATATTCTGACCCTTTTATAGCATGACATTCACCATAATATGTCGACTTCAACGCTCCCAAAGAGCATTGACCAGATTCGCCTAAGAATCAACATGTGTTTGAAATATACAGTAATTCTTAGCTTATTTTATAACCTTTATCTCAAATATTAGAATTCAACGGACACTTAAAATTAATTACAAAATGAATAAATGAGTATTAAAATGATTACCTATACGTTTCCGTCTCTCGATTATTAACCTGTGGTTAATAATCGAGAAACTGAAACTGTTACGTATCTCGCGTGAGAGGGAGGCCGTGCGTACACGTCAGTCAAACAAGCCAGCCGGTTGCACACTGCTTTAATGCAAAACGATATCGGCGAGTCGCAGCTCGCACCGCGCATTAACTACATCTACATAACATCCCTTCCCCTTAGGCTAAGAAACACGATTAAACGTACATCTTATTATCAGTATCTAACTATATCGAAGTATCACTGTCGTGATGCGGATCCGATAACGGTGTCGAGAAAATCGGACTTATTGCCCGTCGCCTGTGCGCGACGTTGCCAGCGCGAGGCGGTGACGATCGGCGATCTACCGGCGCGGGCGTCTCTTCTTGCCCGAGCTCCCGTGCCGATTCTCCTTCCCTTTCTGATTGTGGGACAGTATCGCAGTGGACTGTAGCAGGTGGTGATACGTCTGGTATCACGTCCGGGTCCCAGGTTTGGTCGTCGCTTGCCGCCGAAGATTTTCGTGGTCTAATCTGATCGATATGTCTGGTGATTTCGCTGTCCAAACTTGGCACATATACTACATACATGACATGTCCGATTTTCTTTTTAATAATTCCTTCTATCCAATAGAATTTTTTAGTATCCCTGTTTTTGGTTACCCATACGTTATCATTTTCCTTAAAGTCCGTACGTTGCACTCCTTTGTAATGTTTAGCCTGTGAGTACTGTTTACGTTCGACAGTATGAGTGAGGTCCGTGGACGAGGGTGAAGGCGTGACGGGGTTTAATAAGTCCAGCCGCGAGCGTAACGCGCGCCCGTATACCAATTCCGCAGGCGACTGATCAGTGGTGCTATGTTTTGAATTCCGGTAATCGAATAAAAATTTAGTAATCCTTTCGTGAAGAGACTTCTTATTAAATCCGTCTAAAACAATACCCTTTAGCCCCTTTTTTACTATTTTTACAAACCTCTCGGCTTGGCCATTGCTGGCTGGGTGATATACTGGGGATAAAACATGTTCAATACCGTTACGTTTACAAAAATCATTAAATTCTATCGAAGTGAAAGAAGAAAAGTTGTCACTCACCAGCGTATGCGGAACCCCAAAACGTGACATCATATCGTACAATTTAATTATAACGGCCTTCGAATTGTACGACGAAGACATGTCGTAACATTCTACCCATTTACTATATGCATCTACAATGATTAAAAACATATGATTATGAAACGGGCCCAAGAAATCCACATGAATTCGGTGAAATGGGCGCGGGGCGCAGGGCGCAGCAGACGCCGCACGTCGCCGCCAGCGCTTCCAGCGCCGCGTCTATGTCCGGGAACCACAGCCGCTTGCGAGCCTCCGCCTTCATTTTCACTACCCCAAAATGTGAACTATGTAGTTCTTTACAAATAGTGTTTTGTAGGTTAGGGGGAATAACGACTTTGTGTCCACGCATTAGAATACCATTTTCGTACGACAACTGTGACCGACAATTAAAGAAGGATTTTAAATTTACGTCAGTTATTTTCCTAGGCCAGCCGTTCATTACGTACTGTATAACTGTAGCTAGGTGAGGGTCGCGCGCCGTTTCGCGCCGTAGGTCATTTAGTGTCACCGGCAGGTCGCCGTCCACTACGAAGTTGACGTAGGTCGCGCGATCTTCGCAATCCGCGAGTTCTTCGCGAGTTTCCGCGAGCCCCCCCTCCTTGCTTGCCCTAGATAAATAATCCGCGCTGTTTCGCTTGCTATCTATATATTCTATAGTATAATTGTACGCAGTTAGGAATATGGCGTACCTCTGCAGGCGGTTTGCGGACACTTCAGGGACGCCTTTGTGTGGCCCGAATATTGCCAGCAAAGGTTTATGATCCGTTCGTAATGTAAAGGCCTCGGACCGACCGACCATACAAGTACTGATGGAACCGCCTTATGCCGAAAATGATAGCCGTAGCTTCTTTTTGAATTTGAGCGTAATTTTTTTCCGCCGAGTTCAACGTGCGAGAAGCGTACGATATCGGTCTTTCTAACCCGTCACTGCCGACTTGTGACAGTACGGCACCTAACCCGGTCGGCGACGCATCTACAGTCAATATTAGCTTGGCACTAAGGTTAAAATGTGCTAGTGTCTTATCAGACGCTAAAATATTTTTTATTCGAATGAATGCGTCATCATGAATGGCAGTCCACTCCCACTTGGTATTTTTATTTAACAGATTATAATATAATGGACTTAATACGGATGACGCATCGGGTACAAAGTTCCTATAATAATTAGTAAGACCCAGAAACGACTGTAGTTGTGACACGTTTGTAGGCTTAGGGGCTTGTAATATAGCCTTTACCTTATCGAGCGACTTCCTAATTCCGTATCTGTCTATGACGTGGCCTAAGTATGAAATCTCATCTCTAAAGAATTCACATTTACTCATCTGTACCGTTAAGCCCGCGTCATCTAAGCGTTGTAACACCGTATACAGCCTATGTTTATGCTGGTCTTTATTCGCTCCCGTGATGAGAATGTCGTCCAATAGAAATATGATTCCATCTATACCCGAGAGCAGGCATTCCATCGCCCGCTGGAAAACGGCCGGCGCGCTCGACAACCCAAAAACTAAACGGGTAAAATTGAAGAGACCGCGATGAGTGTTGATGCATGTTAGACTTTGTGAATCTTCATCTAAAATAAATTGATTGTATGCCATAGATAAATCAATTTTACTAAATTGTACGCCCCCATGTAATTTAGCTAACAAGTAATTCACTGTCGGCAACGGATATTGGTCTATAACCAACTGTTTATTTATTGTAACTGAATAGTCGGCACATAATCGAATGCTGCCGTTTTTCTTCAAAACAGGTACCACCGGCGATGCATACTCAGAGTGTTCGACAGGTTTCAAAATGCCTAAAGATAATAACCGATCCAGTTCCCTGTCTATTTTATCCTTTAACGCGTAAGGTACAGATCTTGCTTTAATAAAAATCGGCTTAGCATCCGGTTTTAGGTGTAAGCTTATTTTATACTTGTTAAACGATCCAAGATTGTCAGAGAACACATTAGGAAACTGATAAGTGAGTTGTTTGACAATATTAGACTCGCACCCGGCCTGCACTTCCGTGCTTACCGCATGTACGGCCGCGCCCCTGGCGGGTGCTAGTTCAAGGTCAAACTCGCGAATGAAATCCCGGCCTAGCAATGGCGGTCCGCTTGCGCACGCTACATAAACATTCAATACTTGCGTACGACCATTATATGATATAGGCAATAATACAACCCCGATTATTTTAATATTTTCACCCGTATAACTAAATAACTTTTTTGTGGTGACTGTCAATGGTAGTTGTTTAAAATGAGACTTGTAGGTATTTTCTGAAATGACGCTTACCGCAGAACCACTATCGATTTCGAATTCCAAAGCCAGACCACTGATCATGACGCGCTCCGTCATCGGTTTTCCTTTTACGCATCGTATATTATAAAAAGACTCACCGTCGTCTCCGTCGTCCACAGTACCTTCATCCACGTATTTTACTTTCCCCTCGTTAGGGCACATCTTCCGTAAGTGACCCCCTATTATTGCACTTTTTACATTTGTAGGTTTTGAATCGACACTGATTAGACTTATGGTTGGTGAACCCACACACACTGCACTTTTCCTTCTTGGTAACGTTAAACACGGTGTCAGGACTCGCTGCGCCGACGCTGCTTGCGCCCGGCGCTTCCTGTGACGAGGCCTGTCGCGCACACCGCACGCTCTCGGCCAGATCGATGGCCTTAGCGAGGGTCAGCTCCCGCTGGTTTTGCGCGAACAACTTGTCCCGCTCACGTCCTGCTACCATGCCCATAATAAATTTATCCAACAAGGCTTCCTCCAAGTTCTTGAATTCACAGTGAGCTGCTAATCCTCTTATCCTGGCTGCCCATTGAGTGTGACTTTCTCCTGGTCGCTGTGTTGCGGCGTAAAATGTCGACTTTTCCGCAAACCCGAGCCTTTTTGGTGTGAAGTGATCGTCGAGTAGTTTCACTAACTCTTCATATCCTAATTCTTCCACCTTCTTGGGTAACGCCAGGTCACTCGCTAACTTGAATGATGACTCACATAACGATGTTAACAAAATGGCCCTCCTCTTAGTTGTTGCTTTGTCCGTTATTGAGTTTATGTCGTTGGCAATAAACCATTGATTTAAACGCGACTTGTAGCTGTCCCATTCTTGTGAGAGATGGTCAAAAGTCGAAAGGACTCCATAAGTCGCTCCCGTAGACATTTTCACCAATTTCAAATACCCTCGTCGTCGCCACTGTTACGTATCTCGCGTGAAAGGGAGGCCGTGCGTACACGTCAGTCAAACAAGCCAGCCGGTTGCACACTGCTTTAATGCAAAACGATGTCGGCGAGTCGCAGCTCGCACCGCGCATTAACTACATCTACATAACATACATATACATAGGTAAACTCATAACTTACAGGTTAAAATAATATGCAATATTACCGCTGAGCGCTAGATCCGTATCGTAGAAGCTGCTTAAAGTGCTAAGTGCGCTAGTATTCTGAATCTCGGAACGCCATATATATGTCACCGTAAGATTGTAAAAACCGTTAGATTATAATCTAACTCGTGAAATTCTAAACTGTCGAAAGATTAGAATTTAACGCATTATTTTCCGGTAGATTGTAATCTGATAGGTATTTAAACCCGATAAAACCTAAGTGCCCGGCTTGCGGCCGGGCACTACTTGATTATTTATGTCGAACCCTAGCCTAACCTACAAGAAAGAGACAAGAAAACGTAAATAAAATGAATATTTCAAAAATTGACACTCAGAACATTGAACAGTTTCGACAGTTTAGAATTTCGCGAGTTAGATTATAATATAACGGTTTTTACAATCTTACGGTGACATATATATTGAAATTACAATAATTTAATATATCTAATGCCATCTGTAATGTTTTTGATGATCTACGGCGAATCTTTTCTACTCTACATACTGTTTACAGCTCTATTACAATTGGATAAAGATGGTATTTATTCGTTCAAGCAGATTGATTGTGAAAGTTGGAATAACCTCAAAATATAATTATTACCAAAAAATATTTTTGGTAATAAGTCATTTCTTAGCAAGTGTCCGTTGTTTTAATCTGCTCTCAAGTATAAAAAGGTATTTATTTGAACTCAGTAATCAATGTTTTATGGCTGTTGGTTCTTAGGCGAACTTTGTATGGGGGCGGAACAATGTTCTTTGCACACTGCACAACGTTGTCGGCTTTATCGTCTTGAATTGAACACGCGTTTGGAAGAAAATTTCGGTTGCAAACCCTTGCGCGAGCCGAGTTCTTTATATTGAACACGAGTTTGAAAAGAGATTTAGCACATCAATGCGGCAATACTGCCTTCTATTGTACACGTAAGCGTTTAACGTTGCGTGTGTGGTGCGCTCAGGTTCACCGTGTGCTGGAGTGCGTGCCGCGCGCACACGCCGGTGCTGGCGGCGGGCGGAGGCGCGGGCGCGCGCGACTGGCGGCGGCGCGCGGCCGCGGCGGAGGCGGCGGCTCAAGGCGGCGCGCGCGCGGCGCTGGCGCTGCTACACGCGGCGGCGTCGCGGCAGGCGGTCGCGTTCCCGCACCCGCGCCTGCTGCAGTTCGACTGCGGCAAGCTGCAGACGCTGGCGACGCTACTGCGGCGCCTGAAGGCGGGTGGCCACCGCGTGCTCATCTTCACGCAGATGACGCGCGTGCTGGACGTGCTCGAGGCGTTCCTCGGCCTGCACGGGCACGCGTACCTGCGGCTGGACGGCGGCACGCGCGTCGAGGCGCGCCAGCCGCTCGTGGAGCGCTTCAACGCGGACCGGCGCGTGTTCGCGTTCATCCTGTCGACGCGCAGCGGCGGCGTGGGGCTCAACCTGACGGGCGCCGACTGCGTCGTGTTCTACGACTCGGACTGGAACCCGACGATGGACGCGCAGGCGCAGGACCGCTGCCACCGCATCGGGCAGACGCGCGACGTGCACGTTTTCCGGCTCGTCACCGCCGCCACCGTCGAGGAGAACATCCTGCGCAAGGCGGAGCAGAAGCGCGCGCTTGGCGTGCGCGCCATCGAGGACGGCCGCTTCACCACCGCGCACCTGCGCCGCGCCTCCGTCGCCGAGCTGTTCGCGCGCGCCGCCGCCGCTCCCGAGAGCGCGCTCGCCGCCGCCGAGGACGAGGCGGACGCGGCGGCGGCGGCGGCGGCGCGCGCCGAGGCGCACCGCGACCTTGCCGAGTTCGACGAGACGCTGCCGCTGGACGCGGAGCCGCCGGAGCGCGCGCCTGCCGAGGACGAGCACGACCCGCACCGCGCAGAGCTCGCCGCGCTCATGAAGCAGGTGAGCGCACGGAGAGCGCGCACTAAAACACATTACTACTTACAAT